>CP053457.1:144124654-144310468 GCA_022644695.1 Cenchrus purpureus
CCGAGAAGGTCGCAGCCCTCGAACGGATGGGCCCGATTCGAGACCTCAAGTGGGTCCAGAAGGTGTTGGGTGCCTGCCGCCTTGAGCCGCTTCATTTCGCGGCTCGGCGAGAAGGGATTACCCTCTACCGACTCACGAAGAAACACGGCGCTTCTCGGACCGTGAAGCCGGAGGTGCTTGACAAACTCAAGCGGCGCTTCGCCACGCGCCAATCTTAACACCGCCCAGACGGCGAGCCTCATGTACCTCTCGTCGCGCGACCACTCGGTGGTCGGCCGTCATCGTGGTGGAGCGTATAGAGGAGGGGCACACCCTACCAGTCCAGAGGCCCGTGTACTACATCAGCGAAGTGTTGTCCGAGACCAAGGCACGGTACCCACAGATCCGAGCGCTCTGCAGATGCTCGCCGCGCAAGCTCCGCACTACTTGAGGCCCACCCGGTCACGGTGGTCTCCTCGTTCCGTTGGGTGAGATCATCCGCAACCCGGACGCGCGGTGATCGCCAAGTGGTCTGCGTGGAATTGATGGGCGACGCCGCCTATCGCGCGCAAGGCAATCAAGTCCCAAATCCACGCGGATTCGTCGCCGAATGGACGGACACACAACCGCCGCAAATCCGGCCGAGTGCTGGACCCTCTACTTCGACGGGTCGGTGATGAAAACAGGGGCGGGCGCGGGCCTGCTCTTCATCTCACCCCTCGGGGAGCACATGAGATACGCAGACGCGCATTTCCAGCGTCGAACAACATGGCGGCGAGGCCCTTCTTTGCGGCCTCCGAATCGCCATTGAGGCAGGCATCAAACGCCTCGACGTCAGGGGGGACTCGCAGCTCGTGATTGATCAAGTCATGAAGAATGCGAGTTGTCACGACGACAAAATGGAGGCTCTGCAGCACGCCTTACGAGCCCTCGAAGACAAGTTCTGACCTCGAGCTTAACCACGCACCCGCAGTACAACGAGGAGGCGGACGAACTCGCAAAATCGCGTCGGGCGAATCACCGTCCCCGACGTTTTGCGGGACGCCGCCAGTCGTCGTCAACCTCGAGTCGACACCCTCGAGTCAAGAGGAACCCTCGGGGCTCCTCGAACCCCGGGCGCGGAGCCCATGGATGAAGACCCCTCGAGCAGGCGTTTGTGCTCTCCTTGCTCGAGGGCTACGGCGGACGAGGCCGAGGCCATGGACACGAGCCGCCCCGCGGAGGATCCGGCGGGCTGGCACCGCCGGATGGAGCGAGGGAGCTTCCTCGAGATCGGTCCGAGGCGACGCATCGCCAGACGGCCAAGTCGTTCACCCTCATCGACGGCGAAGCCATAAGCGCTCGCGTCAGCGTCCGCAGCGGTGCATACCCATCCCCTGTGGCGCGAGCTCCTCCGGACATCCACGCGCGTGGCCACCACGCCGTGCCACGCACCCCGTGGCAACGCGCTTCGCCAGGCTTCTATTGGCCTACCGCGGTTGGATGCCAACGAGATCGTGCGCGCTGCGAAGGGTGCCAATTTTCGCCCGCAAGACCAATCTCCCGCGCATGCCCTCAGACGATCCCCATCACGTGGCCTTTTGCCGTGTGGGCTGGACATTGCCTGCCCCGCGAAGGCGCCCGGGCTACACGCACCGCTAGTCGCCATTGACAAGTTCTCCAAGTGGGTCAAGGCCCAATCACGAATCTCGAGGCGAGCAGCCGTAACATTCTTCACCGACATCATCCACCGGTTGTGCCTAACTCCATCATCACCGACAACGGGTCCCAGTTCACCGGCAGAAGTTCTTGGAATTCGCGACAAGCATCACATCCGCGTGGATCGGGCGGCCGCACCCATGCACCAATGGTCAAGTGGAGCGGGCCAATGGCATGATCCTACAAGGCCTCAAGCCTAGATTTTCGGATGCCCGAACAAGTCCGGCCGAAAATGACTCGTGAGCTGCCGGTCGTGTGGAGCCTCATAACCACTCCGAGCAGGCCACGGATTCACCCGCTCTTCCTCGCCTATGGCGCGAGGCCGTCCTCCCCACGGACACGGAATACGGTCGCCCGAGTCAAGAGCTATGGACGAGGCACCAACCGTGAGCCGCGAGGACTCACGATCAATTGGACGAAGCCCGCGGCCCCTGATGCATTCAAAAGATACCAAAGAAGCTCGAGGCGGCACCAGGCCGGAAGATACGACGCCGAGACTTTCGAAAGGGACCTAGTCCTAAGGCTGCGCCAAGACAATCGAGGCCGCCACAAGCTATCGCCCCCATGGGAGGGACCCTACGTCGTTGTCAAAGTGCTCAAGCCCCGGCACCTACAAGGCGTCAACGAGGACGGCGAGAAACTCACCAACGCTTGGAACATCCAACAGCTACGTCGCTTCTACCCTTAGAAAGGATTTCCAAGTTTTTCTTGTCATTTACATACCCAACACCCCAGTTGGCTGTAATTTCCATCAAATTAATAAAGCTAAAGGCGACTGTTTTCCCAAAACCGAATCCCTCGAGGCTAAGGCGTCCCCAAAAATGGTCCCATTTTTTTCGCAAAATTCGCCGCAAATGTGCTAAGTATGACTCGACCCAAACTTTGGGTGGACTCACGCGGGACGCGAGTGGCCAAAGGGCGAAGAAGCGCGAGTCGGGGATAGCCCACGCCCCTCAGATACGGCCCTTCCCTCGCCACTTTGCCTATAAGCTACTCGTGCGAACGAAAACCTTCCCAGCCAAGGTTCGCCTAAGAAAGCGGGGAGGCAGAACAACACAATTGCCGAAATAAACAACGAGTTTTTCAACTTACAAACATCAAAGTGTTTTAAACAGCAAATGTTTATTACAACAGCCGCGCGGCTCGAATTCTAACATCAAAAACATAAAGGGCACAAACGCCTAATGGTCTTCAGGCTTGGGGGCCGCCAGCCGGGGGAGCGTCCGGGAAGAGGAAGTCCATGAAGTCCTCGGCGAGGATGTCGGCGGCAGGAGCAGCGAGCGCATCCGCACGGTTCATCGCCACCTCGTCGTCGACGCCGACGGGAACGACGTAGCCCGTGGAAACGGCCTCGAGGTCGACACTGCAGTGGGAGGCCACCACGCCAAGAGTCGAACTCCTGTGAAGGGCACGCGGCGCCTGCAGCGTAACGTGCTGAGGGCGCGAGGCGACTCGCCATCAAGCTCCCACCGCACTTCGCCCTCCTCGACCCCCTGGCACGCCTCGAGGGCGGCGGCGCTAAGTAACGAGGTAAGGAGCTTCCGCCTCCCTCTCCTTGGATTTATAGATCCGGGGGAGCCACGCTCCCAAACCGCCGCGCGATTAACTCGCGGCCGCATCGCCACTAACGGCGGGCCCACATGCCAAAGCGGCGGCCGCGCGTGCATGCGCGATCATTACGGCGCAGCAACCGAAGAGCCGCGGCGGCCTGTCACGTCCGCCCCCACGTCGCCCACTACGCGCGCACGCGGCGCTGCGGCGCGCGCGGCCTGCCGCGAAGCCACGACTGTGGGCATTTAACGGCCCGGTCCCTTACCAAGTAAGCGTGACCCTCGCGCGGCCCGAGCCCAGGGCTCGAAGAACCAGACCCTCGAAGGTGCGATCGACCGGTGGCCTCGAGACCCGCTCGGTGGCGGGCGCCACAGGTGCCCTCGATTTTAGAAGATTACTGATCAGCAGCTCGGGGGTCGGCTCGGCCGCGAACCCACGAATCTGCGCAGATGCAATCAAGACGGGCACTTAACTTCCACCCCGCACGGCCCCTCGATCGGGGTTCAAGCCCGACCCTCGAAGGGTTCGACAGCGCCCAGATCAGCAGTCGACGACGGCGAGGCGCGCGCATTGAGCCTATCCTCGAGCTCACCTCGAGGCGCCCACATGTCGTATTCAAGAGCCAACGAGGGCAGCTAGTCGAGGGATCCCATCGAGGGAGAGCTTCGCGCCCTCGGTCCCCGGCCACGGGCCGAGCCACCGCCTAGCAAACCCACGTAAGCGCTTTCATGGACGAGTCTCCTGACCACGAGCCAACCCTTATCGAACGGGCACGCAGGCCCACTTGAATCACCCGATAACTCAAGAGGAACCCGCACTGCGACCCGCTCGATGGGAGTTGTGGACACCTCACCCCTCTGTCCCGCGGAGGGACGGCGAAGGGGCGTACAAACAAGTCGGAGAGCCCGAACCCACGAATCCTGCAGATGCAATCAAGACGGGGGCACTTAACTTCCACCCATAGCGGCCCCACTCGATCGGGGTTCAAGCCCCGACCCTCGAAGGGTTGACAGCACCCCGGATCAGCAGTCGACGGCGAGCGCGCGCATTCGAGCCTATCCTCGAGCTCACCCGGCTCGGGCGCCCACATGTCGTATTCAAGAGCCAACGAGGGCAGCTAGTCGAGGGATCCCATTGAGGGAGAGCTTCCGCGCCCTCGGTCCCCAGCGAACGGGACCGAGCCCTGCCTAGCAAACCCACGTAAGTGCTTTCATGGACGAGTCTCCGACCACGAGCCAACCCTTATCGAGCGGGCACGCGGCGTCCACTTGAATCACCCGATAACGCTCGAGAGGAACCCGCACTGCGACCCGCTCGATGGGAGTTGTGGACACTCACCCCTCATCCGCGGAGGACGCGAAGGGCGTACAAACAAGTCGGAGCCCCGCCTCGATCGCCCGAACGGGCCTGTGCTCGGGGTCGACGCGGCTACACCTCCCGGATATGCACCGAACGCACGCGAACGCCGACATGTACGGCACCGCCGAGGCCGGTCAAACACCGCCGAGGCCGGCTGAAATAAACACTCGCACAACGACGACGCGGCGAAAACCTTGAAGGAGTACGCGCACTCCTCCAAGGCTTTGGTTAGACCATGGGTCGCTAGCGCCCACGGAATAGCACAAGAATCGTGAGGAAGAAGGTCCCATCGAAGCGTCAAGATCCGGGATCCTAACGGATACACCCGCAGATGCTCGGGGCTACCGTCGGGACACCATAAGGGTCCCCTAAAAACCTGGGGAACCCATTTACTTTGCAAAAAATAAAACACAAACGAATTCACAAACCTAAAACACGCTCAAGATAGTCACGGCCCGGTGGTCTGCCCACCCTGGTATTCTGCTGCCCACTGTATCCGGCCCACCCACCGGACGAACTCCGCTCGCCGAGGGGCGCAGGCCACAAGTCTCCGCCCGCCGAGGGTCGGCCCCTCGGTGGAACTCCGCCGCTGAGGGCGGGCCGCCTCGGGCGCCCGGGTCAAAGACGAATCCACGCTGCGCGTCCCTCCGACACGCCCGAGAATCATATTCCGGCTCGCCAACTCTCCCGGTGAGGCCATCCCCACCATGCGGCAAGGCGTGTCGTCCGTGACATCGCGTCACCCACTCTGACGGCCAACGCACCGCACTCGAAAGAGGACGGCGGAACCCTCGAAAGGGGACGGACGCCGCTCCGCGCCTTACCCGGCCACGCCATGACGCCGGACGGTGAGGCGTCACCTCCGCCACCGTCGGTCCACGCGGCCATCCCCGCCATCACGACGCCATCCGGCATCGCAGCGCCATCCTCGACGCGTGGGAGTGCGGGCGACAAGACACCGCCACGCCCGCCGCCACGACCTCCCGCCGCCCACACCTCGAGTCGCATCGACGACCACCACACGGAAGCTCCTACGCCGCCACTCGGCCGCCTCACGACGGATACGGCACGCCATGACGCGCCCGCCAAGCAAGATTCGCCAGACGGCCGTCCACTCACGCACTGTCCCGCCATGCCATCACACGTAGCTAGAACAAGGCGGCATGCTCAGAACCGCCTCCTCCTTGGCCTATAAAGGAGGCGGCCCAGGCCGCAGGGGACGAGAGAGCACCACCCACACGCGCTTTTTCACCACGATATTGGCACTCGCCTCAATCAAAACCTCGGGGACCGAGGTCCGCCTCCTCTCCCGCCCGCTTGTAGCTCCCTCTGCAGCACCACGGTGCAACGCAATATAGTGCCTCGAGCACACCATCGCTGGACGTCTGGCCCGGCAACCAGGATAAACTTGTGTCCCCTGTGTTGTCATTTGCACCGACCATCGAGAAGCTGATCACAGCGTAACTTACTAGTTAGTGTCGGGACTAATCCTAACACCGACAAGAACAATTGCTGATGTGGATGAGAATGCTACCATAGAGCCTATCATTGTGATTCCTAGTGCTGACAACCAAGATGTAGAGCCCAATGTGCATGACAATCCTATTCCGTAACTCTTGAGCCGGATGGAGGACAAGAGTATCCTCGGAACACGAACTAGAGCCCCAGGAGCCAGACCTTGACAATGAGGAGGAGTATGTGGGTGTTGATGATGAGTTGATATACATGCTCGTACCTCAAACTCAGGCTGCTAACCATGCACAGGCTGCTAATAACCATGCACAGGCTGCTAATGACCATGCACAGGCTGCTAATAATCATGCTGATGAAAATGATGTTGGTGCTGCTGAAGGAGGTGATCCTCTAGAGGCAGAGATTGATGATGCAGATCCACAAGAGGTTCATGTGATTCATGATCCGGAAAACCCCAAGATTATGGTGGGAGGTCAATTTCCTGACATCATATCATTCAGGAAGGCTATCAGGCATTATGCAGTGAAGACAGGCTTTGAGTTTGCTGGATTGGTCACTGACAAGACAAGGTTTATTGCCAAGTGTAAAGCAAAGGGATGTCCTTGGCGCATTCATGCTTCTAGAATTTTTGATGGCAAGACAATAGAGGTATTAAGTTTTGTATTATGCAAACTTATGGATTTTGAACTGAGTTTGTCTTGTATTATGCAAACTTATCCATTTTTGTTGTTTGTGCAGATCAAAAGGCTAGGTAAAGACCATAATTGTGCAACCACAAAACTCAAAGTTGGGAAGATGACCACTGTGGTTGGTGTGCGATAGGTCAGACCGGGTCAAGAAGAATCCAACCAAAGGGCCATCATCGTAAGGAGAAACCGAGACCACTATGGCATACAGTTGAAGTACTCCAAGGCATGGTCAGGTATGAAGGTTGCTTTAGAACAAATTCATGGTACATATGAGGAAAGTTTTCAGCTTCTATTCAATTAAATTGAGAAAGTATCACCTGGTAGCTTTGTAGAGATAGATGTAGAGAAGGTTGGCAAGAAGAAGAGGTTCAGGAGGATTTTTGTTGCTCTTAAACCATGTATAGATGGATTTGTAGCTGGATGCAGACCTTTCATTGGGGTGGATGCTTCTGGTTTGAATGGTAAATACAGAGGTCAGTTAGTTTCAGCAACTGGTGTAGATGGACACAATTGGTTGTACCATGTTGCTTATGCAATCTTTGACTCAGAAACTGAAGAAAGTCGGGAATGGTTTCTGGAGCAGTTGAAGAAGGTTATAGGAGATGTTCCAAATTTGGTCATATGTTCAGATGTATGTAAAGGGTTAGAGACTGCAGTGGGGAAAGTCTTTCCAAATGCTGAGAACAGGGAGTGCATGAGACATTTGTATCAGAATTTTATGAAGAAGTTTACTGGTGATGTCTTCACTGATCACCTGTACCCTGCAGCAAGAAGCTACTCAGAAGGGCTGTTTCAGTGGCACATGAAGAAAATTTTTGAGTTTGCACCTGAGACCATTGAGTACCTAGAGAAGAACCACAATAGGATCTGCAGTGTGTGCATTTTCGAGAGAACAAAAATGTGACTACTTGACAAATAATGTGTCTGAAAGCTTTAATGCACAGATAAAGAAGTTCAAAGGTCTGCTACTGCATGAGTTAGTTGACAGAATTAGAGAACTGATCATGGAGAAGAGGTACACTAGAAAGATGTTAGCTAGGCAGTGGGAAGATGGCATACTGCCAAATGTGATGAAGGACCTCAACTTGATCGGCAAAAACCTCGTGAGTGGTCAAGGTGACAGTTAGTGATGTTGACATTGCAGAAGTGACTATCCTGGATGATTGGAACAATCAAAAAAGGAGGACAGTTGACTTGCATAACAAAAAATGCTCTTGCGAGGAGTGGCGGTGTGAAGTCTGCAAACATGCTCTTGCATGGATACTGTCCAACAGAGGGATCAAAATTGAAGATTTTGTGCATGAGTATTACTCAGTGGCTAGGTTCAAGGCAGCATATGAGGATAGAATTTAACCTCTCCCAAATAGGTCTGAATGGCCTGTTGTGGATCTTGGTTACAAAGTGTATCCACCCTTGCTAGGCAGAGGAGCAGGAAGACCAAAGAAGCAGAGGATTAGAAGTTGCCTGGAGAAAAGGCAAAGAAAAGATTGTCAAGTCAAGATGTGGGGTTTTGAACATTTTGCCAAAACTTGCAAACTGGCAGAGCTTGGAGAAGATGGTGAGACATGTCCACCAAGGAGCAAGGCTGGAAAAAGGTATGCAATGTTACCTTTCTGTGTACTAAATCTGTTACATTTTTTATGGTTGCACTAACTAATCTATATATATGTAGGAAACAAGCTGCAATGGAGAAACAAGCTGCAGAGCAAGAAGCTGGTCATTCCCAACCCAAGAAACAAAAGGTTCAGAAGAAGAAGGGCACACCAAAGAAGAAGGCTACACCTAAGAAGAAGAAGCTGAAGAAAGCTGCAGCTGACCCACCTGTTGCTGTTGTTAGTAGCCTCAGGAGGCTGGTGTATGAGAACTAGCTTGTATGCTTTTGTGTAGAAACTTGTATGCTTTTGTGAGTTGTGGTTGCATGTGAACTAAGTGCAAGCTGGTGGATGTGAACTATCTGTGTGTGTGTGTGTGAACTAAGTGCAAGCTGGTTGCATGTGAACTAAGTGCTTGTTAATTCAAGTTTGTGAACTTCTTCTTGTTAATTCAAGTTTGTGCACTTGTGCTTGTTCATTCAAGTTTGTGCACTTGTGCTTGTTCATTCAATGTTACATGTGCTTGTTCACTTCATTTTAGTTCATTTCTGTTCATTTTAGTTCATTTCATTTCAACAGAAATAACACATTTCATTTCATTTCAACAGTTCATTTCATTTCAACAGTTCATTTCATGAGTTCATTTCATTTCAGCAGAAATTAAGAAGATCACACATTTCACTTGAACATTTGATTTCATTTCAACAGAAATTAGATCACAGGCTGTTAATTGCACTTCATTTCACTTGAACATTTGACAAAGAAGGACACCAACCACAATGCCTACAAAGCCACAACTAACTGCCAATACCACTGAACTATCAACATAGCATTTCCTAGACACATCTAAACCCTGCTTCAATTTGGACAGATCATCTGCAACATTAGCAATGGTTTGCTTCAACTCTTGCAATTCTTCTTTCATTTCAAAGATAATGACCTTGGATGCTCCCTTCCATTGTTGCCGTTCCTGATCTTCCAGAGCCGCCTCATATTGTGCTTCAGACCTGATGTAGCTTACGGGTTGTGGGATCACCACGCACACAAAATGGAGCAATCAGAGAACCAACAAGAGACAGAGATATTTGCAATGTCAAGAACACTAACCTTCACGTTGTACGGGCATACCACAAACCACTCATCCTTGGTTTTTGATTGCTTGCTCTGGATCCGAACCAAAGGAACATGGCAATGGGGGCACTCTTCTCACCGTGCCATCGAGCTCGACCCCGTCGAACCTAACTTCCTCGAGCTTCCAGACCACGCCATGGCGCACGGGCACACCACTGAACCGAGCCGCGCAGGATCTCGAAGGAGCACGGGCGGAAGTAGAGCTGGGGCACGGTGCCGGGGCGGGGCGTGAGTCGGCGCGCTGGCTGCGGCTAGGGTTAGGGTTCCTCCGCCGTCAAGAGGAAGAAGATGCGGTCAATGGCGTGACAGAGGGGAAGAAGAGAGATGCGAGAGGGAGGCTGGGGTGGGCGGCGTCTCTTCACACGGGCGCACGGGGGCATAATGGTCCATACGGAAATACGACGAGTCCATGTACGCCTGACAGTGGGCCCAAGCGGCTGGGAAGCGTACATAATGGTATGAATCAGTGAAAGTTAAAGTTGTAATGGTATATTTCGGAATATGTGAATTGTAATGGTATATCTACAACTTTGAAAAATTGTAATGGTACAAATCCAAATAACTTCCAGAAAGGTATTACACATGCATGCGTATCAACAGGACTTGCAAGTATATATGTCAGTATGTGCACATACTAATAATTAATAAACATACGTGAGTCCATGCATGTTCTCATCACAAAAAAAGGTCCATGCATGCATGCTCTCTTTTCTTCTGATGAAGTATATGTATACATACCACGTCATACAAAAAAAACAATATACCAAGGGAGTATGTGGCCATACTTTTTTTAGAACAGTATGTGGCCATACTTTTTTTAGAACAGTATGTGGCCATACTTGTTTATTTCCAAAAATATACTTAGTAGGCACAGTAAGACGAGGAGTCATACTCGTCCGCATCAATCTGTTGAAGCTTCACCCAACAGCCACCTGCTGCATCTGTTCAGCCGCAGCGGGCGAACCCGCGCTTGTTGATACGTGTAGGTAGGGCCGCGCGCCGCCGTGGTAGCATGGCCGCCGACTGCTGAAAGTGTGGAAGCCGAAGCCGTTGCCGCTGCCTCCGCCGCTCACGGACTTCCCATCACCATCTGACGACGCCAGCAGCCAACAGTGCGCTCCTCGTCGAGTCCGCCGGCCGCCAGCTGCGCCCATCCGTCGGATGCAGTCATGCGCGAACGGAGGAAATTAAGGGATCGGAATCACGAGGATGGGGATCGGCGTTTGCGCCGCCGCGCGGACCTGCTGTCCATGCGTTGCCAACAAACTGCAGAGGATAGATGCGGACGGAGGAAAGGGGATAGGGCATTGGGAGGTCGTATGCGCCGCCGCCGCCGCCGCCGCCGCGAGACCCATCTGTTCCGAGGGTTGTGTAGGATGACAGGGGATGGGGACAGAAAAATAGGAGGGTCCGCTACTCGTATCGGGTTCGCCCGATAAGCTGCATGCTCGGTTCTCAATAGCCACAGGGGGGTACGGGAGTAGAGTTTTAACTGGGAGTAGCTACACTATATAATTTTTGCTATACATCTAAATATATATTATATCTTGCCACACAACAAAACTATGTATCTAACGACATCATTAGCGATATTTAGCTCCATTTAAGGACTTTGTTTCGGATCATTTGTTTATTATATAGAGTTATAGACTATGGTTTGTATAAATGGAGTTGCGTATCTAATAAATGCAGAAGCTGGGATCATTAACAAAAGTTTGCTTTGCCGGCAAAATCAAAATTAAGTTAAGTAAAAGTAAAGGGGTTGCGGCCAAAACAAAACAAACAAAAAAAAACGTTGACACGTCAACCACCCCCGCTGCCCCACTACTAAAGGGAAGTACCTCCGCTGCCGCCCCCCTGCTCTTTGAGTCGCTGCCCGCTGGGCCCCACACCCACATCCACCGCCGGCGATGAAGCCCCTCCTCTCCCAGTCCCTCCACGCCGCCGTCGACCGCCGCTGGCTGCTCCCCCTCGCCGTCGGCTCCGCGCTCTCGCTCCTCCTCCTCGTCGCCCTCACCACCTTCCCCCTCCCGTTCCCCTCCTCTTCCTCCTCCTCCTCCTCGCCATCCTCCGCCCTCTTCGTCGAGCACAAGCTCGCCCCCACCCCGCCGTCCCCCGCCGGCGCCTCGCTCCCCCGCATCGCCTTCCTCATCTCCGGCTCCGCCAAAGACGCCTCCGCGCTCCGCCGCGTCCTCCTCGCGTTCTACCACCCCAGGAACCGCTACATCCTCCACCTCGATGCCGAGGCCCCCGACTCCGACCGGAGGGACCTCGCCGCGGGCCTCGCCGCCCACCCCGTCATCGCCGCAGCGGCCAACGTCCGCGTCGTCGACCGCGCCAACCTCATCACCTACCGCGGGCCCACCATGGTCGCCAACACGCTCCACGCCGCCGCCGCCTTCCTCTGGGGCCACGCCGGCGACGGTGGCTCTGACTGGGACTGGTTCATCAACCTCTCCGCCTCCGATTACCCGCTCGTCACGCAGGATGGTAAAGGGCCTTTCTTTCTCCATCCAATCTCTTCTAACCCACCAAAACCCCCACCTTGGATTGTGGTAAATGTGCCTTGCTGCTGCAGATCTGATACATGTCTTCTCCAAGCTGCCACGTGATCTCAACTTCATCGACCACACTAGCGACATCGGATGGAAGGAGTACGAGAGCTTCCTAGCTTCCTTAATGATTGTGCGTTCGCTGACCATGTGGATGCTAACTGGGGCCAATGCTTACCTTGTTGTTTGTCATGGTGCACAGGTTTCAGAGGGCCAAGCCCGTGATTATTGACCCTGGTCTCTACATGAAGAAGAAGGCTGATGTGTTCTGGATACCACAGAGGCGAAGCGTACCGACAGCCTTCAAGCTCTTCACCGGTATGTATGTTCTCAAGTGATATATATGACCTACTAGCTAAATGATTCACATTCAACCGTTAGCCCATCAAATTGTGTAGAATTCGCCAGGCATTTGTGCGGATTAATATAGCTCATATCTTAGGCTAGCATTTATTGTTCTCGGCTCGATCTGTTGATTTGCTCTTGCCAAGGTTTTAGGAATTTCAAAATTCCTTTTTTTTTGCACAATTTAAATGTGATGTCAAAGCTTCAAACTATGCACTCATGGATCCCTGAAACAGTGCTGGTCACTTGTAGTTGTTGTGACTGGTTCAAAATTTTGATGTGTTAATTGATAAGGGGATGCCCTGTTTTCTAGTTTGTCATTTATATACTGTATATTGCATTATTGCGGAAACTCTCATTGGTAACGTTACTCTCCTTTCATATGTAATCTTGTTGTATGTGATGTTGTGATCTGATTGCTGTTATAACCATTTGGGATTCTGTTTGTTTGTTGCCTGTAGTAGCAAAACTTTGCATACCAAATCATTTAATATAAAGATGATATCCTGTTTACAGTTTTGGAACCCAATCTTGGCACCTCAGGCTTCCTAGTGCATATACTGGCTGTCATTAATTTGAAAGCTATCTTCGTCTTATGTGTCAGTTACTAAGTTCAGAAACTGTGTCAATGAACTTGCCATAAAAGTATAGTTTTTCATAAATGTGGTGCTCTACTATTTCACATCCATTATCCATCATGCTTTTAATAGCATGGAATTAATTTATTCCAGATTCTTAAATAGTGATTGCAACTCAGTTATTTACTCTAGGTTCAAACCAGTGGCGGAGCTAGAAAAAAATTATAGCTGGGGCGAATTGACTCGACTAGGAAGTAAAAAAAAATGCAAATTCACACCACAATTATATATTACAATCGTCACAAACTACAGAAAAAAATGGATATATAAGCAATACCTGACTGCGGGTCATCTTTCTTATGCACTTTGTTCGTTCGTCCTTGGGCACCTGACACCATGTTTGGCACACAAACGGACGGGTAGAGGCAAGGGTTAGTGTCCAGAGGTGTAATAGAAATAGTATGCTAACACACTGGTAGCTGGTGTGGCCGCCCCACCCCGCCGATAGGGTAGCTCCGCCCCTGGTTCAAACAGTTTTAACAGATAACTACAAGATGTAAAAATGCGGAGCTTACCTCTGCAACAAAGATCAAGTTGCAGTATTCATCACTACCAAGAAGCAATTGTTTTCTTTTGTAACTACCACCTAAGAAATTAGTTTGAGCTTTTGATGAATAAGTATCATGTAGATGTAGAGGCAGCTGATGATGAAATGGCATTGCAGGTTCTGCTTGGATGGCACTATCTAGGCCCTTTGTGGAATACTGCATATGGGGCTGGGACAACCTACCTCGCACGGTGCTGATGTACTACTCCAATTTCATCTCCTCACCAGAAGGCTACTTCCACACCGTGGTCTGCAATGCCGAGGAATTCAAGAACACGACCGTGAACCACGACTTGCACTACATCTCTTGGGACAACCCTCCGAAGCAGCACCCGCACTACCTGACGGTGGAAGACCTGGACAGGATGGTCGCTAGCGATGCGCCGTTCGCTCGGAAGTTCCACGCAGACGACCCGGTTCTGGACAGAATAGATGGGGAGATCCTGTCCCGCGGCGCGGACATGCCGACCCCTGGAGGCTGGTGCGCGGGAATGCGAGAGAACGGGAGCGACCCGTGCTTGGTGATAGGCGACACCAGCCTCCTTCGGCCTGGGCGCGGAGCGGTGCGGCTGCAGCGGCTGATGACGTCGCTGCTGTTAGAGGAGAAGTTCCACCCAAGGCAGTGCAAGTAGCTAGCGTGTTGCCGGCCTCTGACCCAAATCTGAGCTATATATATGGTTGTTTGTTCTGCACACGCATGGACTGCTGCTGCTGCTGCTGCTGGCGATGCATACACACGTGGGTCGTCGCCGTTTTGTGAGGCAGCTGCCGTTTAACCTGTGCCATGTTGCTGATGTACTATCTCATCTGTAGAGCCTGGTGTATCGTATCTCCACTTGTATTAGGTACTAGTGTAACTTTGTCATCAGAGGTATGAGTATGAACCTGGACACCTGGTGATGAATATATTTCCAAAGGATAGTGCTGTTGGTTTTCTGCTCTGCTCTGGGATGTTAGGCGCAGTTGTCACAAAAAACGCTCTAGAAGAGGAGAATAGTAGTATTGTCCTCCTCTGACGAAACTGTGTGCACGCAGCAGCAGGGCTTGACATTTTCCCTCAACAAGGTGGAAGAAGGCGTTGGTTTCAACCAAACGTGAAGACATCACAATCCAATCTGTGTATTAGTATTACTTTATTAATAATAATCCGTAGCGGGGCAGGGCGGGCTTTACATAGTAAACACCACCATTTCCTTGGCCACGAAGCCTAAGAAATTCCATCCTCTTGGTTGCTTCTTCTTGCTTTGCTTGTCATCAGGGACAGGGAGGGGACGGGACGGCCCTGGTCCGGTTGATCGGAATTCATTCGGAGACGAAGAAGAATATCATCCATGGCGGCGCCGGAGCCGGAGGGAGGCCTGATCTACGGCATGGTGGCGCGGGGCACGGTGGTGGTGGCGGAGCACACGTCCTACACAGGCAACTTCCGGGACATCGCCGCCCAGTGCCTGCACCGCCTGCCCGCCGGCAACAACCGCTTCACCTACACCTGCGACAACCACACCTTCAACTTCCTCGTCGCCGACGGATACGGTATGCCTTCTCATGCGTAATAATCTTCATCTGCTCTCTGCTCTCTGCTCTGCTTAACTTCCAATCTCAAATCACCTCTGGTTTATGCATGTTTGGGGGTCATTCCATTCCATCCTAATGACCAACGATTTTGGCTGCTAGATTGAGTTGAAATTTTTACTATAATCTAATCCACCGCTAGCTTATCATGTAGCTACATATTATTAGGATATCCTTTGGATTACTAGCTAGTATGCCTCTTGTTTATCCTTTGGACGGTATCTACTATGACTGCCTGTGCAACCAACTCGATGTGAACAGATACTTCCGATTGGATTGCACCGGACAAGACCCAATAAAAACTTCAATTAGAGAAGTAGCTGCTGTGTCCTGGTGATCATACGAGTGCTTTTCCTGCACTTTGTAGGTTGTACTAGTTTAGCAGATCACAACGATATTAAGAAGAAACATTCAGTCAGAGTTGCTAGCAGTCAGAAGAGGAGTTTGAATTGGTCTGTTCGTGGAGACTCCCAATTTGACAATAACATATTGCTCTGTGATGTGTACAAAACAACCCTTTCTGTCTGAAAAAAAAATAGTAGGTGATATTACTTATGATGAGAAAGCATTCGGATCCTTTTGTTTCACAGCTTCCGATCTGTTATATTCATTGTTTCCATGACAAGTTATCCCCCTAGCTAGTCCCGTCATACAGCATAGTACAATTCATTGATTATCTGCTACTGAAAGCACAACAAGTGTATGATTATTGCAACACAAAGCAATAGCATCCAACTTAACTGACTGAAGCACCGAATGAATCACAGCTTACTGCGTTGTTGCGACCGAGTCGGCTGGGCGGCAGATTCCTATGGCCTGCCTGGAGATGATCAAGGAAGAATTCAACAAGAGGTACGCAGGGGGAAAAGCAGCCACAGCTACAGCAAACAGCCTCAGCCGAGATTTCGGGTAACAACTACGACAATGCTTTCCACCATCTGCAGTAGTGTATATCTCTTCTGCAACTGCAGAACTTCACATTTCACTGGGGCAGGCCGAGGCTTCGAGACCAGATGCAGTACTGCACGGATCACCCAGAGGAGGTGAGCAGGCTGTCCAAAGTGAAAGCTCAGGTGGATCAAGTGAAAGGCATCATGATGGAAAACATTGACAAGGTCATCGATCGCGGAGAGCAGATCGACGGGCTCGTCACAAGGACAGAGCAGCTGCACGACCAGGTCTGTCTGTCTCTCTTCTGTTAGCTTAATTTCCCCTGACCTGATGCATCCATCAGCTACCTGTTACCTTACTTAAACGCCGCCGCTGCTGCTGCTGCTGCTGCTGCTGCCTTGCAGGCTGCTGATTTCAGGCAGAACGGTGAGCGGGTGCGTCGCAAGATGTGGTACCAGAACATGAAGATCAAGCTCATCGTCCTCGGCATCATCGTCGCGCTCATCCTCATCATAATCCTCTCAGTTTGCCATGGCATTTGCAAGTGATCTCATCTCATCTGATCCATTCAGGTCGTGGTGGTGGTGCTCGCTCAATCGGTTCGTTCACCCTTTATTAGTTCATTAGCTAGAATGTTTTGGATTCGGAGGGTAATCACTTCACTGTACAGCTTGGTTCAAGTTCCACTCGACAATGCACTGCACTCACATCGATCAACTCCAGTCAGCGTTACTTATTTCATTTATTATTATTCAAACAAGTTTAGGTTTACACAAGAGTGGGTATGATAACAGCGGTGCAATGTATAGTAATCACTGGCGGAGTTTAGTAGAGTTTAGGGATGGTCATGCCCCCCACCCACATTCGCTGCTGAATGTGATGATCAAATTAGCAAACTAATCTATCACAAACATTTCAACATCTTATGTGCATGACAAATAACAACACCTATGCTTCAAACCATGGAACCTCAAGCTTCCTTCTTGGCTCTAGCGGGGGGCTAGAGCCCCCCTAGCCCCCGGCAGATCCGTCCCTAATCTCGTATCAACATATCAAATAAAACACATATATGTCCCGCAAGTCAACTTATTGCTCATCCATACAAGCACTGGCGACTTAAACACATAGCAAGAGAAATACCAAATCAAGAGTAGACACCAAACATTTAAATGAAACAAAACACGGACAACGGGGATCAATGCACTATATGAAGATGTAACCTTTTCTCTATCCCCGCTGGGTGGAATTAGTTTATCGGATTTTATAGTTTGAGGATCAAAATGGGATGAAGGTAATAGCTAAAGGTTAAAAATAAGTATTCATTCCAAATACAAATTGTTGTGCATTGGTTGCTGCTGGATTATTTATTTTGAATAAATTATTCCATTATTTCAACTGTTTGGAATCAGTGGTGGATCCAAGATGGATGGAGAGGGAGGCCTCATTTTTTTTCCTTCTCTTCCTTCCTCCTATCGTTTTCTTCTTCCTCCTCTCTCCCTTCTTCCTATTCTCATTCATGGCTCAAAATTGATAGGGGGTGCTAAGAGGGGCTCTATTTTTTTAAGAGTCGACAGGAAGCTAAGAAAGCCCCTTGAATATTTTCATTTCTTCAAAGTGAGATTACAAGATCAGGCGTACATCCTTGTCGCCAAGGATGGTGATCAAGATACAATGTTCGACATAAAAAGAAAGGGAGCCACAAAGGATTACAATTCGCAGCACAAACCCACCAAATCGGAAACAAAACAAGAAAAGTCGGGGCACCAACACCAATGGTCGGACCCAAATAAAACTCTAAGAGACGAGAACCGAGCAAGCACCGAGAAGAGCCACCAAGCAGGGATCTTGCCCACCAACAACACCATCTCTGCATACAAACGCCAAGCACCTTAGGAAGCCCAGTCCACATCAATGGAGGTTGGTGATGGTCAAGGATGAACCTCGACCTGAATCACTCCTCACCACAAGCTGGAGAACCGTCTGGCACTCCGCGTCGAGGTTGGACATGGCCGCTCGCAAGAAAATAGGAAGCCAACAAATTCAGTGCACTACAACACACACTAGGGGGAGGAATCCCTAGAGGGGAGTGCATCAGAAAATTAACGACCAATGTAAACCTAGCACAGGAATGGGCAGAGACAAAGCAAGAGCCAGCAGAGGCAGAACTTCAGTAGAGCATGATGGAGACCGTTGAAGATGGAGACCGTTGAAGGAGAGTGAAGGGCAACTCGTGCGGAAGTGAAGCACTTTCTTGCACGCCGAGCATGACACTTTCGTTACACGACAACAAGCACTGAGGTCCAGGATCGTGCGGAGGTGAAGCTCCCCGCGCACCGTGTGTGACGCTTTCGCTGCAAGATCACTGGTGCCCCGAGACAGAGACACCACTGGCCCTCCCTAATGATCGAAGCGCTGCCGCATTTGAAGAGTGCGGACTGGTCTAAAGAGTATGGGGCAGCTAGCCGAGGTAGACACTATCGGAGGGGCACAGTGGAAGGTAGTGCATCCAGGAACTGGACCGGAAGGAGTTGCTCGGGAGGTGGCCATGAGAGCAAAGCATGACAGCAGCCCCGATAGCCCCAAGCAAAGACGAGAGCAGCAAGGAGAGCAAACTCCTAGATGCGGCCCAGGCACACGAAGGAGCCGCCCTACCACAACGGTCGTGAGAGGCAGGACTCTCGCACGTCGGGGACGACCCAAGCGACCTGGGAGCAGACGCCCGACGAGCCCGCTCCAGCCGTCACCGGAGACGAGGACGATGACGATGAGAAGGAGCAGACGCGGGTCGGTACAAGAACAGCTGGCACAACAGTGCCCCCGAGCTTAGCACCGGTGGGACAACAATGACGTCCCTGGCTGAGCCTCGGGAGGAACACCGACAGCAGTGGAGCAGCGTGTAGATCTAGATCTAAAGCTGGAGAGACAAAACGTGGGGAAGGAGAAGGACTCGTGGGTTTGGGGAGCTGTTGTGACTGCGGGAGGCCCACGAGCACCTCTAGCGACGACGGCATGCGAGAGGGGCGCTGGAGGCTGCAGCCCCCTAGGTGTACAGAGGTTCTGATAGCCCCTGGGGAGGGAGGCCGCGGGTTTTCGATTCTCCGTCTCCCAGAGGGGCTCCAAGGGACATGAGGCTTGCACCCCCACACACACCCCACCCTGCTTGGAACATTCATGGAAATAAGAGCTTGTAGCTGGGGGAAAAAACTGTAGTGACGGATGGACTGAAAATGAAGGAAGTGGAGCAGCTTCGTAGCTAGTAGCTGCCTTGTTATGACCTCTTATTACTCCCCATGCATATAGCAAGAACAAAGATAGATGCAATTACAAACCAAGTACGCTACGTACGTTGCCATATATAATGAACATCGCACACTGCTGCTGCTACGATTTCTTCCACATTGGGGCGCGGCGATCATCATGCACGTACGCATATATCACGGGTGCAGGCAGCCACCTCCGCCGCCACTGCCGCCACCGAGCCCGCCGCCACCACCAAGGCCTCCTCCGCTGCCGCCGCCCAGACCTCCACCGCTACCACCACCACCAAGTCCGCCTAGGCCGCCGCCGCCGCCACCAAGCGGCCCACCACCGAGGCCTCCGATTCCGCCGCCAGCGCCCCCAAGCGGCCCAAAGCCTCCAAGTCCGCCGACGCCACCAACGCCAGCAACACCACCAAGGCCACCTGCAACGCCTCCGAGCGCGCCGCCGATTCCCCCGACGGCTCCGCCCAGGCCGCCGACGCCACCGGCGCCAGCGAAGCCTCCGACGCCAGCGCCGTAGCCTCCTCCCAGGCCGCTGCCCAGGAAGGTCTTCTGGTCCTTGTTGCTGACGGCGGCGCCATTGATCACGTGCTGAGTCTGCTGACCACCGTTAGTGTTAGAGGTGGCCGCCACCATGGCTGCTACTGGCGCAGTAGTGGGCATGTCTCTGGCCTCAGCAGCATGCGGAATGATGATGGCGACCATCACCATGAGGAGAAGGCCGCAGCACGCCACGGCGGCGGACCTACTAGCACGACTAGACACCACCATCTGATCTCGATGTCGGATCGGATCGGATCGGTGTACTGCTCAGAGCGCGACTTGTTGTAGCTACCAAACCAAGCTCGATCGGGCGGTGCAAGAGCTCGCGAGCTATGGAGCCCGTTATATAGGAGCACCGATGGAGAGTGAGTGATGAGCGGCGACCGGTGAAGTACAGGTGAGACAAGTAAATGCTGCTGCTGGTGCTGTACTCTCGCGGAGTCGGAGATGAGAAGATGCAAGAAGCTAGCTAGAGATCGATCTGCTTCAGGCATCTACCGTGACACGACGCCTCTCGATCTGCACTGCACGTCTGCACCCACGGATGGCCGCCGGTTCGGATCGGATCGGATCACTATCTTTGTACTTACTACTGCTACGATCGATCAGCAGTAAATGACCGACCGACGACGAAGGCTCCTGAAGCCAGCTAGCACTGTGCAGTGTGTCCATGGAATGGAATTCATTGAGATCCAGGAGGTGTTGCAAGTTACTCAGTTGAGGGTCGCACTGCCTTTGAATGTTTTGCCGTTTTGGTGATCTCCTCTCTGCGGTGGTCAGCTGCCATGCACACTTGATCACCATTAGCATATATCTGTTGATTGTTCTACACGTACGCATTATCCAACAACGCCTGCATCAGCTACCTTTGCATCCGTTTTACTTCTCCTGCGGCAGCAAATGCAGACAGTAGCTGCTGAACCAATACGCAAGCTTCTTGTTGCAGATGATGATCTCGTCTGACTAGTTTCATTTCCATACAGAGTAGTAGTGCTCTGATTTTGTACAGACCGTTGCACCTATCTACCAGTGCTGTGTCCTGTTGAGCGTTGACCGATCGATATGAAAGATAGGCCTGAAATTTGCTCTTGGCACATGTAGCTAGCTACGAAGGGATGACTTGTCATCCATGCAAAGACCCAGAGCGAGCTCGGAGCTCGGTGGATCGGAGCAGGCCAGTATGGGGATGATGCAGTCAGTCATCTTGCAGAGCACTGAATCTTATCGCCCCGCCAACAAATTCAATTCATCATCAACTTCCTGTGTGCAAATTTATGCCACCGTAGTACGTCTTTTCAGCAACAATTTTACTATTTTAGCATTTGCACCAAATTTCAGCATTTACTATTTTACTACCAGCAAAGTTTGGATACATGTATCCGGCTGTCGTTTGGTGGTGGTGACGTGACGATCTTTGGTTTGTTACGAAAGAAAAGTATTACGGCTACATTGCGGTGGCTGGTTTGTTCTACGAGAGAAAGATCACGCAGGTGGTTGATAAGCCAAGCGAACAGGGCGATCATCACATCATTAGGCACATTTGACTCGAGGTACAAAAATGCAACAGTTCCAATTTTTTCATCCTTTCTTTGAGACGAGCAAAGATCATTTGGACCCGAGGCCTGCTAGCTGCTCAATCTCAATCAGGACCCCTGCTGCCTGATGACGCGGACATGAAGGACGCCGGCGCCGTTAGAGGCTTCATGATCGAGCGGCGGCACGAAGAGGCAGGCGTCCGAGAGGCCGACCCCGTTGTCCTGCGCAAACTCCTTCCACCCTCCGCACATCATGCCGTTCTTGGCCGACACCTTCACGCTCACCGGCCAGCGGCGGCGGCTGTCACCGCCGGCGGCGCAGGTGAGCTCCACGTAGCGCGACGACGTCCACCCCACGCGCTCGCAGAAGCTCTTGCTCACGTCCTGTTATTAGTTGAATAATTGTATCGAGGGGCCGGGGTTATAATAAGATTCATCATCTCATCTCATATAGTTCAAATTTAAAGGGGGATCAGATTGTGTAGCGACACGATGGATAGCGTACCAACAAGCGCAGCTGGTGAGGCCTCTCGATGCGCCTGCAGAGCGTCGTGTCGTCGCCAGAGCCGGTGGTGGTGGTGGTGGCCGTGCTGCTGGGCGTGGGCGATGGCATCCTCCGCCTCTTGATTGCCTCTGGCCGCCGTCGGCAACCCTGCTTGCCGCCCGTCGTGGTGTCTGCTGCTGCTGCTTCACGAAATAATCCATTGCCCACGCTGAGGCAGCCGGAGGCGTCGAATATGTCGACGGCGAGGTCCAAGCAGCCGCGGTGCTCGAACACCAACAGCTGCCCGGCGGAGATGCCGTTGGCGGAGACGAAGCCGCGCCACCCGCCGCCCGTCAGGAACACCCGGTCGTCGTCGCCGCCGTCGCGGTGGAGGTCCACGTCCCACGACCTGCCATCCCGCAGCAGCTTGGCGGCGGCTCGCCAGGGACGACGGCGATGCCAGCCGCCGAGACCCGCCGCGAACTTGGGCGGGATGGACTGCATGCATCGCGTGATCAATTGGATTGGATTGATGCGGCGATCTGGTGCAATGCGGTGCAGTAGATTCGATTGATCGATCAGAGCACGTACCAATCTCAGCTCGAAGCTGCCAGGCAGCAGGATTTTGAAGAACTTCTTGTGCGGGCCGCCGCCGCCGCCGCCTGCTGCTGCTCCGCGCGTTGCCATGGCCCGACGATAGCCAGCCGGCCGGCCTTCAACAAGAAGGGAGATTGATTTCGAATTTGTACTCGGATGGATGGGCGCAAGTACAGTAGGTTAGTTTGAACGCGTGCACACTCCTCAATTCCGATCCGGGCGCCTTAATTTCTGCACGCACGCGCCGGTTTACAAAACTGTTCCTTTTCGTAAATCGCGATGTGCCTAGGATTCATTTCCCTTAATTAATTCCTTCGCTTCCTCATCAAGTACTAGTATGTTTGTTTGTTGACTCGATTTCCCTTTCATTTTGGGAAAATCTACATATGGCTTGGTTTCTTGTCATACATAAATCAATCACCTGTCTACACGTTAACACGGTCCGTCATCATACAAAATTATGTTTGTGATCCCCACTAAGAGATTTCTCTCCATCCTCAGCGATTCACGTCAGCCGCTTACGTCACTCATTTACTCCCCACCTCAACCCTGCGTCGTCCCCAACCCGTGCCCTCTCGGTCCCCTCACCTCCTCATCGTCACGACCCCCTCACCTCCCCACCACAGTTGCGCCCCCGCCGCATCCTCGCATCCCCGCCGCCTCGGTTGCCCGCCGCCCCCTCACCTCCCCATCGATGTCGCCTCCCCTATCCCCATAAATTTTCCTCCATCCCGTGCCTCCCCTCCATACGCGACGAGCACAAGATGCGACCGAGACGACCTCACCTGCAAAGATGTCGTCGAATTGACCTCTGCACCGTTCAATTCGAGCCGAAGTGCTGTTGAATCAAGCCCCGCCGCAGTCGAATCGGACCTCACCGCAGTCGGATCGAGCCTGGTGAAGTCGAGACCCACCGCTGCCAAATCAGGCACTCCCACCGCCGAATTCCACTGCTCCGTCGCCAGTTTGGGTAGTGGCGGACTGCCGGCGACGAGGCGGCCAGGCAGCAGCTTCGGTGTAAGGTCTCAAACCTGGAGTCGATGCGGCAGTCCCGCGCATGCAAGCAGCGGCATCGGGAGGAGCTCCACGCACCCGGCGGCAGGCTCCGCGCCCCCGCGCAAAGGCCACAGCCACAAGCTCGCCAGCGCCACCCTTAGGACGGGCTCCCTGCCGGCAGCCGTGACCTCGAGCTTGCCCGCGCCATCCGGCGGAGGAAGATCCCCCGCGCGGGGGCCATGCCAACGGAGGCCGCGAGCTCGCCGCGACGTCGTCACCAACAGGAGCATAGACATAGATGAGCGAGTTGGGGACATGTGCAGACCAAATTGGGGATCGATTACATAGTGAGGAGAAATGGACTTGTCACCATTGGGCTGATACATTGATTCATCGAAATTGGGCTGGCTGCACCCTGGCCCATCTCAGAACTGCGTTCGCTTCCATTTCATGATTTCATCATCACGGCTCCTCGCCAAAAAAAAAATCATCACGGCATCAGGCGCCGTCGTCTTCCTCCAGTGGTAATTCATTTGCAAGGAAACTTATGTGTGAGGTTCTTCATGCTCGCAAGTTGTGACAGGAGCAGCTGGGAGGGATTAAAGTTCAATGGTCTGGCAGTTTTTTGGTCATTCTTTCTGTCATCGTTGCTGGTTTTCATATCGCATTCCATTAGACACCCTACAGGTAAGGTATGCAATTCAGCTCCTCCTTTGGATTCACTCAGGTTCCTCAAACAATTATTTGTGTATTGTTGATGTTTTAAACTCACTCATGGTTTCATGCACCCAACCTGTTTGATCTATTGTCTCTTAGAAACTTTTGCATAAAGGTTCAATAAATTGAGTTTCATTCACTCAAACATTCTGATTTTTCATATAAATTGATCTCCCCTATGAAAATAGCAAGAGCATCGGGTTTCTTGAGTCATTTATGTAAAAAACCGTGCTCCAACTTTATTAGCTTTTTTCAAGCGTGTAATTATACTCATTCTGTTAGTTTTGGCGATTAATTGTTTTGTAGACATTCTTACTTTCATCAATCCATCAATTTTCCCCTTATTTTGTTACTTCCAGTTTTTTCATGACCGGTCATGAGAAGAGTGAAAATCCAACAGGTAGCTCACATGATTTTTAATATAGTTTATGGAAAAAGCTCACTTTAGTATTTTTATTTTCAAATTTCACCAAAAGAACCCGCCGCAACGCGCGGGGTATCACCTAGTTCACATGTAAATCGCCTCCCAAAATATTGCTATGTTAAGAGTTTAAATTTTGTGCCAAATATAAATACATTTAGAGTTCACACCTTTAACCTCTTCCTGTGAACTGATCAAAGTACTGACTTTTCAGCCCAAGACCTGAATGAAACGACCAATGTGGCGGCTCATCTTTGCACAAATGAATTGTTGTAAATGCATATTAGGGCTATGCAAATGGAAGTGCTGAGCGAAAACACAAAGTGATTTTGTTTCTCGCCGCTGCATGCAAAACAAAAGCGGGTCTACCAGAAGCCTAAATTTCTCTATATGTGTTGAATTTCTCTTAGAATTTTTTTTTTGCACAAACAGAAAAATTCATATTTTCTTGTCAGTTTGGAAAAAACGCACAGAAAAATAGCAAAGCCTCCAGAGAAAATTCTCATTTCTCTGTGAAATAGATGGAACACATAGGGAAATTGACACAACATACGAAAAAATTTCTCATTTCCCTATGGGCCGAGTTAGGTAAAACATATCGGAAAATGCATGTACACAAAGGGAAAATGCATGTGGCTTTGATTTGATTTGCCGATCGAGAAACGGGCAGTCATGGCGGCATAGAATGTCTTCACACAAGTGTCAAAAGAAAAGGTAAGGAATGTGCGTAGCTAATTTTGGCAGAAAGCACAGAGTGAGTGAGCGGTAGCTAGGCAGAGATGATTGGTGAGTGAAATTAATTAAGGGACGAATTGAGAAACACCCGCGCAAAATGCTCTCTGCCTCAGACGACGACGTTGCGTTGCCTCCTCGCTCCTCCGATCCCTGTTCATCGCGCCGCCGCCGCCGCGCCCAAGGAATTGAGATCCTGCTACGACGCTCAAGTAATTGAGATCGAAGATGGATTGCTCGATGACGAGCAGCATCCTGTCGGCCAACTACAACACCATCCTGTTCGAGTTCGGCATCATCCTCGTCACCAGCAAGTTCCTCCACGCGCTGCTCCGAAACGTCTACCAGCCGCGCGTCTTCTCAGATCTCCTGGTGGGTGGTTTGAATTTGAATTGACGGTGAATTTTGTCGAATTGCTTTCATTGGCCGGCCGCGAAATCCAACAACCATGCATGCATTGCAATTGCGCAGCTGGGCATCGTGCTCGCCCAGTTCCGCGTTCTCTCCCTCACCAACGCCATCAACCTGGTGTTCGGCAAGATCGGCGGCTTCGTCTTCGCGCCCTACCTCTTCGCGCTGGGCGTCGAGATGGACCCAGGCACGCTCCTCGACGCCCCCACCGCCGAAGCCGTCGTCGCCTACGCCGGCATCCTCTCCACCTCCGTCCTCGTCACGCTCTTCCACATGCCGCTCATGAATGCCACCTCGGGCGTCGTCCACGAGCGCTCCCTCCGCTCCTTCCTCGGCCTCGCCGCCGTCCTCTCCAACACCGCCTCGCCGGTCCTCACCCGCCTCACCACCGACCTCAAGATCGCCAAGACCGCCGTGGGCCGCCTCGCAGTCGGCGCCGGCCTCGCCTCCGACATGGTCACCACCATGCTCATCGCCGTGGGCAGCATGATCTGGCGCGACGCCGGCGCCGACGGCCCCGAGACCCCCATCGTGCAGCCGGTGCTCACCGCCGCCGTCCTCGTCGTCGTCATCGTGTCGGCGTTCGTGTCGCGGGCCATGGCGGAGTGGGTGGGCGGGCGCAACCCGGAGGGGCGGCGCATGCGCGGCTTCGACCTGTCGCTGGTGGCGCTGGCGGCGGCGGCGCTGTGCTGGCTCAGCTCGGCGCTGCGGCTGGACGTGAACATGGCGGCGTTCCTGGTGGGGCTGGCGTTCCCCAGCGAGGGCAGGGTGTCGCGGCTGCTCGTCAGCAAGATCAACCTCGTGCTCACATCCATGGTGCTGCCGCTCTACGTCAGCCACGTCTGCCTCTCGCTCCGGCAGACCACGGACGACATCGAGGTGGCCGGGCTGGGGCCCCAAACCTCGGGCTTCCGCGCCTTCGTCATGGAGCTGCCATTCCCGTGGTGGAAGGTCCTCTTCGTCACCGTCATGGGCACGCTGGGGAAGCTCACGGGGTGCGCCGCCGCGGGGCTTCTCCGGGGGCTCGGATGGCTGGAGGCGCTGGCGCTGGGGATGCTGCTCAACGTCAAGGGATACTTCCACATCTACTGCGCGCAGGCAGCATTCGACGCCGGCATCATCACCGACAAGTCCTTCATGGCCATCATCTTCATGGTCGCCCTCAACGTGGCCGTGACCCCCATGGTGGGCCTGGGCATCGCCTCCTGGGCTCGCCGGAGCGTGCAGTGGCGGCTCATGGGGCTCCAGCACCACGACCCCACCACGGAGCTGCGCCTCGTCGTCGGGCTGCACGGCCCGCAGGACGTGCCGACGCTGGCGTACCTGATGGAGGCGCTGCGTCTGGGCGGCGGCGGCGGCGAGCTGGCCGTGTACGCCGTGGACATGGTGCAGATGACGGACCAGACGGCGGCGGCCATCGTCCGGGGCGGCGGGTTCGACGGCGTGACGGTGGTGGACGAGGAGGTGTCGGAGATGCGCAAGCTCATCGGTGAGGCGCTGGACGCGTACCAGGCGGAGGGCGGCGAGGGCGTGAAGGTGCGGCGGCTGCTGGCGCTGTCGTCGTTCCAGGACATGCACAGCGACGTGTGCATCTGCGCCGAGGACGCCATGGCGGCGCTGGTGCTGCTGCCCTTCCACAAGGCGCAGCGGCCGGACGGGAGCATGGACCCGGGCCACTTCGGGTTCCGGCTCGTGAACCAGAAGGTGCTGCAGCTGGCGCCGTGCTCCGTGGGCGTGGTGGTGGACCGGGGCCTCGGGAAGGGGAACCGGGACGGGGGGCCGCAGCCTGTGGTGGTGGTGTTCATCGGCGGCGCGGACGACCGCGAGGCCCTGACGCTGGCGGCGCTCATGTCGAAGCACCCCGGCGTGCGGCTGACGGCGCTGCGCGTGGTGCAGAACGCGACGGCGCAGGCGCGGTCCAAGGCGCGGACGAGCCTGTTCGAGACGAAGGGGAGCGGGCGGGGGGTGGGGGCGTCGTCGGCGCTGGGGCAGGAGGAGGCGCAGATGCAGGTGGACGACAAGTTCTTCGCGGAGTTCTACCGGAAGCACGTCGCCGGCAGCATCCGCGGCAACGGCGGCAATGGCAGCGGCGGGCACGGCATGGGTTACCTGGAGAAGCACGTGGCGGACGGGGCGGAGCTGGTGGCGGTGCTGCGGGCGGTGCAGGCGGAGTACCGGCTGTTCGTGGTGGGGCGCGGGCGCGACCGGAGCTCGGTGCTGACGGAGGGGCTGGACGAGTGGGCCGAGTGCCTGGAGCTGGGCCCCGTCGGCGACATCCTCGCCTCCTCCGACTTCTCGGCCACCGCCTCCGTGCTCATCGTGCAGCAGTACGACGCCAAGAAGCACTACAAGGTCATCGACGAGGAGTTCATGCCATTGTAGTTGCATACTACCTTGCTTCTTGGTTTGTATTATATTGGTAGTAGGTCACGGGGATCGAATTACCGTCGACAGTGAGATCGAATGTGTAGCAGCATGTCTGCATGTAGACATTATTATATATAATATATCATCGATCAGGAGTAAATCTTTGGGGCTATTTATATCACCATCATCTTCTTCTCAAGGGACACCATAGTGTCACCAGTGAGCAGGCAGCGATACTTTTCTCTCATAACAAACCAACAATCAGCAACTAGTCAACAGTACTTTTCCGCTCAGAACAAATGAAACAGGCTGTCGATCGTTGTTACCAGCTGCCGTCACGTCAGCCATTCTTCCATCCAATCGGCGGCGCGGCGGTCGCCGGCAGCACCGCCGCCGGCAACCAAATGCATCCAAAGAAGTTCGATCGATCGATTCATCACTGAAGAGTTCAACAAGCAAGCCCAGTATGAATTTGTTTGTTGTTGGGCCGGGCGGCCTTGTTGGTTTGGTCATTTTCCTTTGTGTAGTAGTAGCAGGATAACGAACGACCGACCACGGGACAGACAGAGAGAGGACCTCGTCTCGTCGTCCCAGTCAGCAGCGAGCGAGGGAGGGGGGGTTGTTGCTTGCTTCCACTTTCTCCTTTCCGTTTCCCTTCCTTCCCCTCTTCCTCTTCCTTGCTCGATTCCTTCCGCTAATTGCCCCCATTCCACCATTCCATTCGAGATCGAGACCCAGACCGAGATCGATTGGCCGGCGGCAGTCCCCGTCCATCCCGCTCCTCTTCAGATTGGGTTGGATTCGTTGCAATTGTATTTGCCTTGCAGGCGGTGGTGGTGGCGAGCAGATCCGGACGGGGGAGATGGGGCGGCTCCTGCTGGTGAGCCTGCCGGCGACGGGCGGCGCCGCCGTCTACCGCTGCAAGCACTGCGACACGCACCTCGCCTACGCCACCGACATCATCTCCAGGGTTGGTTTGTTTGTTTCTCTTGATTGGTTGATTCCATCTCCATCTGCTCTGCTCTTCTTCTGATCTGCAATTCTGAAACCCAGCAGATGTTCCGTTGCAAGCACGGCAAGGCCTACCTGTTCGGGCGGATGGCGAACGTGGCCGTCGGGGAGAAGGAGGAGCGGATGATGACGACGGGGTGGCACACCGTCTGCGACATCTTCTGCGTCGCCTGCGGCTGCAACCTCGGCTGGAAGTACCTCGCCGCCGCCGAGAAGACGCAGCGCTACAAGGAAGGCAAGTTCATCCTCGACAGGCGCGAGGTCCTCGCCTCCACCGCTGCTGCGACTGCCCATCCTGCCACCATCACCGATTCAGGCGCCGGCGCCGGCAGTGACGACGACCACCAGAACGATGAAGAAGACTCCGATTGATGGTCGATTAATTCTTGTGCCTGCCCGTCATGGATTCATCGACGATCCTAGCTAGTTAGCTTGCTTGTAAATATACCACCCTATCTAATCTATCATCTCCTGTTTTTGTTTTTTTGAAAAAAAGTTTAGTTATTTGTCATTTTGGGGCATGCATGTTTCTGATACCTGCTGCCTTTTCCCATCTCCTTGTTGACAGTACTGGCTAGCTAATCGGCGAGCAAGCTCATCCTCTCTCATCTGCTGTGCTCTGCCTCGATCTAGGAGCAGTCTTCTCTGTAAATATTACAATAATAATGTAACGCTAATGATCAACCTTCATGCTTGTCTTCTTCTCTGTTTTATGATTGCTATTTTCCCCTCTCAAATTTTGGAAGCAAATCCTCTGCGGGACTACTGCAGAGTGCAGTTGGATCACTAACACCAACTCAATAACACTAACGTGATTCACCCAGGTGACTCAAACTCGGTGGGACCCACACGGCAGTGACCCAATGACAGTGAGGACTTTTTGCTATTATCGATTTGTACCATTAGTTTATTCTAAGAAGAAAAATATTGCGAACGAAGCACATTATTGTTGCGAAGAAAGGAGCCTTTTGGGTACAGTACGTTCGTATCCTGGTTGGCCTCGCTCGCTCGCTCCGGATGGTTCCGAACGAAGCAAAGGCGGCCGGGTATCGTAGGGTAGACGACGTGGCGCGTCACTACTCGGCGTCCGGCCTGCGCACGTTGACACGACCGACCAACGCAACGCCGAGGCGGACACGTGTGCAATGCACCGACGACCGAGCTAGCCGCAGCTCGAGCCGTGCTACGCCGGCGGGCTGGGCTAGCACATGCAGCACGCCTCCATGGCCAGGCGCCACGCGTCGGCGCTCACGGACGCGTGTATTGCGCTGTCGTGTCCTCGCCGGCCGGTCGATCATCAGCACGCACCTGCAGCACACACAGTATGTAAGCTATAAATTCGATCAATTTGGAGCTAGCCCTCCGTCGCCATCAATCATCAACGAGATCAGCTACGTACTACTACGACAGGGATTCATCCGTCCAAGCTAGGACGACAGCTAGGCATGGCGGCTTCGGTTGCGCGGCAGCAGGCGGCGGCGGCGGTGCCGCCGGCGACGAGCATGATGGCGCGGGTGGACCGGCTGGACATGGTGCTGGGCTACCTGGAGGAGATGATGCAGCACAGCGGGCACCATCATGCACCAAGCACAGCACCGGCAGGCGGCGCTTGGTCGCCGTCGTCCACTGCTTCGTCGTCGTCGACCGTCAGCACGCCGCGCGGGGGGAGCAAGACCTGGCGGCGCCGGCCGGCCAAGGAGGCGCTGGAGGAGGCGCAGGCCAAGGGGACCCTCGTCGACCGCATCGCGTTCCTGGAGGACCGCGTGCTCAAGATGGAGGAGGACATGGACATCAACATCACGCCGGAGAAGATGAACACGAGCGCCGGCAGTGTGACAGAACCGCCCAAAATAGTTCCGTATTATCGCGGCGGTGCGTGGCCATTAAGCGATAATAAAGAACTATTCTGCTTCCGCCGGGTAAAGCCCGTAAATCACTTACGACGGGATCGTGATATGTCGCTAAGCCCACACGAAGGCGGGACAGTACAACATTACATTACATAAAAGGTTCACAAGTTCAACATTATTACAAACCGGTTTTCATACATAAAAGTAAACATGATCAGAGTTTAAACAATGGAAAGTAAACTAAACTAAACGCATGATACACACGGAGGCCATCCATGCATATCACTCCTCATCATCGTTTCCCATTCAGTTCCCAACCATCGGAATAGAACCGGGCCGGATGGGATTACACGAAACAACAACAAAAGCAAGGTGAGTATACTAATACTCACCAAGACTTACCGACAAAATAAAAGACATGACTAGACATGCAAGGTTTTTGGTGGTGGGTTTGTTTTGCCAAAAGCAACTAAGAGTTGATCCTTACTTTCAAATTTTAGCTCAAGTTCTAGTATGTTAACCATTCTAGGTAAGCACCTAGCTAAGCAAGCATGGTTGTACAAACAAGATTAATCATCCATCAATATTAATGAAATGTTTCATAAATAAACATGGGGTAGCTGTGGTCAAGCCGACTCGGATAACGGCGAGTGACCGACGATCGATCGATTTATATCCTTGCAAGGTAAACCCAAGATACGGAGGAAGGTAGACCCCAAAGAATCCAAAGAAAAGCAAATGGGGTCTACCCCGACCAAAGTGCCCGCCACTCCCATTAGGAAAAGATGCCACGTCCTAAGTACAAGGTTCTTTGGAACGCCTCACACGCACGCCCATACTCACACTTGCACTAGGAATCAAACCGGAGACGAATCTCAAGATTAGTAGCGATAAAATTCCCTCTTGGTTCATTAGGGTACTAGGCTTCTGGTCCCATTCACAAGCACTTGATGCGTTCAATAGCTTAGACCAGCACCATGCTACTCGGTCGAGACCGAACCCATTGCTCTTACCACATGAGCGAGTCAATTTAACCAACTTATGATTCCAACATAAGCATCCTATATCTCATGAGCAATGAGTCATTACTCGACTTCTCACCGTATCCTTAGAGCATGGCACTAGCGTTCCTAACATACTAGTAAAAGAGCATAGGGGTCCTAAGGATCATGCATCTAGGTTTCAAAACAACTCCTAAAACTTAAATGCACAAAGTAACATTAATTCTTTGAAAAGTAAAGAGCATGAGTTTTAATCAAAGGTTATATGTAACTCGGTGCTTGCCTTCCTCGACTCAAACACGACCTTGGGCACTTCTGGACTTTGGTCCAGGTCTTGCTGAACACTCAACTCGTTCACTTCACCCTCTACAGCCCCGTCTCCCTCCTGGGTCAACGTGTACGTCCCGTCTGGTAAATCTACACGTTTATGCACATGCATTAGCTAAGGTTAACCTTGATGGTGACTGTGTACATATTAAAGCAAACTAAAGTATTTAACTTCACAAAACAGCAAGGGAAGGTGATTAACAATTTAAAAACAGAAACATAACATGTTTTCTCAATTTAACACTTTAATTTCCATTTCTTTATTTAAATACATAAAACAAGCATTTCAACCATAAATCCATATTAAATCAAAAACACTTCAAATAAATCTAAGCTTCTGCACACATCATCATATACCTATTCTGAGATCACACACCAAAATTTACCTTAAGAACCTTTATAAATTAATTTATATGAAAAAGACAAATTTCAGCCTAGTAAATCACCATTAATTCATATAAAAGATTTACTAAACTTTTGATCTCAACTTTCTCCTACAAGTCATACATGTTAAAACTAAGCCTCTGGCCAAAGCTTGGGTGCAGATTCAAATTATTTTTCAAAATTTGAATTTAAACTCCTACACAAGATTAAAACCAAAACACATATCAAAACACATTCTAAAATCACATCCATTCTACCAAAGGTACTACTCATCAAGGCAAAGCCCTAGGGTGCACTGGTGATTAAAGAAAAGATTACTAAAGGGGCTATAAAAAGCATCAAGCTTAATCTAGCATAAAGCTTGCATAAATCATAACTGAAAATATACACATCAAAATCATGTCAACTTTGGTCACAAAACTAAACATGTCATACAGAGCAACATATCCAAAATTCAAGTCCATATCATGTGTATATTTTAAACTACACTAAAAACACCTCAAACTGAGTTTGAATTTTCATTCAAAAACTACACAGAAAAACCCTATACATGCTTTCTAGAAATGGTAGGTTTCTTCACCAGGAATCCAACAAAATTGGATTTGAATTTTTCTGATTTTTCTACGATTTTTAATGAATTTTCTAAGTTGCTGCTAAAACCCTAATAACTCATTTGCAGAGAAGTCCTCGAAAGAAATTTCCGGAATTTACACATATGCCCTTCATTTACACAAAACACCCTGGAAAGACTTTGGAGCTCGCAATGTAGTCCCCGCCGGCGGCGGTTCTTGGCCGGACCGGCTCGGGTGAGGGGCTAGGATCGATCGGGACTCACCTAGCTTGATTCCCAACGCGATTGGGCACGAAGGGGTTTAGGGGTACGGCGGCCAGTGGCCGTGGCCGCCCTGTGCTCGGCGACCGGCGGCTCGGCGCGCGAAGGCGGCGCGGGGGCCTCGAGGTGGAGTAGGGAGGTGTGTGCGTGCTAGAAGAGGTCGAGGAGGCGCGACACGGCTGGATGAGTAGCGGCTGCTTGCGCGGCCGTGGCCGCGGCACTGCAGCAGCCGCGGGCTCGTCCTAACACGCCGCGAAAACGAGCAGGGCAAGAGGGCAGGACGGACGGACTTGTGCACGGCCTCAAGGCCTTTAGCTCCCGACGCGGCCAGGTGGAGGCCCTGCATGCACGGGAGGAGACCGCGGCGCCGGCGCGTGTCTATGCCGCCCTGGCGCGGCAGCGCGCGGACGGGCGCGGCGTACGACCTAATGTGAGGCGGCGTCTCCACGGCACTCCTTGGTCCACCGCGACAATGTCCGAGCACCCGTACAGGAGCGGCGCACGCGCGTGGCAGGAAAACGCTGCGCGCGCGCTCTCTAGTTCGGCGACGCGACGCCGTCGTCGATTCCCATTTCGCGATCACGTCTTCAAAATTCCGTAACTCCGCAAAGTGCCAACATACTCGAAAATCTCCAAAACTAGAAGTTGTAGAGGAGCTATAGACCTACAACTTTTACAAAGGGCGACATATGTTTTGATCAACAGATTTGTGTGAAAAACGTGTTGAACTTCAGGAAAAACTCGGCCCGGAATTACTGTACTGTAGCGTTCCTCTCGAGTTTAAGCGGCTTTGCACTCAAAATTGGAATGTCCGCCAATTACGAAAAATGTGTTCCCGGAAATAACGAACAACTTTCGTATTGGCCGATTTTGAACTTCTATAACAAAATTTGGAGAACGCGGAAGAATTCCAAATCAGCCATTTAGGATCAAAGGGGTTCGACCGGGAGTTTGTAACTTTGACCAAGGTCATTTGTGCAAAAGTGTAACAAATCATGTCAAACATGCTTAAGAGGTAATTAACCTTGATTAACATAGCTAAGTAATGTCATTAGCACACTTAAACATCAGGGATGTTACAGGCAGCAGCAAGAGGAAGAAGGGCCTCAAAAGCTTGGTCAAGTCATGCGTCAGAGGCAAACTCAAGACCAAGGACTAGTAGCTTATACAGTACTATTAACAAATAATCTAGCATAGCAGTGGCCTACGTGTATGTATGTATTTCATCCACTTCAAAGTTTCTTTGTTTCTACCACCACCTCTTCCCTGAGCAGTTGATTAGCAGTAGCTAATTAAATATATTTTCTATCACGACCTTTTGTTTTAGGATATGATTAAATAATGATGGACGGATGGAACAGCTCGTTACCTCCTTTTCACCCCACACGAAGCACTCTCTCATATTTTTCGGGTCTGAATCTCTACTCCTAAAAAGAATGAAGTGGAGACAAAAATTTGTTCCTACTTTTTCCGCTCCACCAGCGTCCTTGATCGTCCCACCACTCCCGCCCGCACCGCGTCCTGTGCCTCCGCCCTCCCCCGCGCCTCCGCTCGCCCCAACCCGCGTGCCCCTACGCGCTCCGCGCCGCCTCTCGCCCGCCGCCTCCTCCTCTCTCTCCAGTGATGCGCCCCTCCTCCTCACCTCTCCCCCTTCCCTCACAATCGTCGCCCCTCAGAACACTCGCGGCCACGCCTCTCCCTCGCCTCGCGGCATCCCGTCGTCAGCACGGCAATCTCTCGAGCCAGGCCGCCGGTGATTCGACCGCCGCTTACTACTCCCTCGCCTCGCCTTCTCCCCAACGCGACCGCACCTCGCCTCCTCTCCGATCCACTAGCCGAGAGATTCTGTCCGCCCCCACCCTCCTCCAGATCGAACAAACGGCCGCCCAGATCTCCGCCGGTTGCCGACCCGATGTCGCTATCGTGCTCCCCCTCACCCTCGACCTCGAGGATTTCAAGGTTGGTCCCCCTGCTCCCGTGGACGCAGGCATCTTCGTCGCCCGTGGATGCCGCTAGCGCTGTCCAGGAACTCATCGCCGGTCTCCTCCACCCCGGCTTTGAAGGTACGTCCAATCCCACATGCTGCAGTGCCCGCGAGGCCAGCCATCAGAGCCGCCCGCCATGGAGTCAGACGTGATCTTCAATTGGATTTGTTTATGGAAGTTTGTGGTTTGATCAATTTGTTTGCAGGTTGTTTTCTTGTGTGGTGGCGGTGCTAACAACTATTATATAAATCTGGAACCTGATTTTTGTATGGGAATCCATGGTGTATTTGTTTGATACTTTGGCTCATTTAGGTATTGTGTTGTACAGAGACATCTCAGGATGACGATTCCTACGATGAAGTGGTTGACCATATTTGGGTGTTGATGCGATCTGAGAGTGACGATTCCTGTGAGTAACAACATCGCTATGGAACTTTTGGGTATGATGCGAACCCTCTTTTCCCTTTTTATTAGTTTGGACCACAATTTGACAACATCTTTGTATATGTTGACTTCATTCACAGCCCTAAGATATTCTTTGACCACGACAAATTCATTGTGTGCCGAGTTACTTTTTTGATATATTCAAACAATTAAGGGTGCATAAGTATCTTTGCTGCTATTGGGAGGCCAACATAACACCTAATTCACTGATAGGAAGTTCTCCATTGGTTGCTTGGCAGAATGAAAATTTAATTATCTGAGTCTAATGACCTTGCATGCATTTATCAGTGTTGCATGGTCTTGATATGTCGAAAATGGTAATAAGTTAATTTCTAAAGCAAACAACAATAGTAGTAGTTAGTAGCATTTAAATCTCACTAGATACTATAGTTTGTATACACTCAATTTGAAAACTAATGATTTTTTCCAAATCAGGTTGGCTTTGATTTGGTAGTTTCTGCTTTATCAACCATATAAATTACTAGCATATTAGCCAATTATTCTCGGTACATGATGTTTTGTACATGGTGATGGCTGCGGTTTGTATATGCATCGCACCTAAGTTTCATTTTATTTGAGTTTTCAAACAGATTTTACGAGTTTGGGTGATATCATAAATGAGTATGGGACTTGTTTTTAGGTAGCGTATAAATGCCTTCAAATCATTTTACACATATCATATACCACACGGTGACATGCAAGAATGACAAGCAAATTGCACTGAGGGAGCAAATTTATTTTATCCTCTATACAGAAAGTTAGCACTAGTGTAAAACTCCAATGAATATAGGAATGACTTATTGATTTGAAACCAATGCACATGATGCAATCCGGTTTATTGACGCTGAAACCAATAGCTCAATCTTTTCTTCTTTAATTCAAAACAACTTATTAAACTTTGAACTGGTAGATATGTTCACTTGAGACCTTGCAATCTGGCTTATTGAATTTGATATGACAAAGGAACATCTAATATTGTTGAATTTTTAATGGATTCATGTCTCCTCATGTGCCTACAATGAACTAGCACATTTTCTTCTCTTATCTATCTAGCTTTTGTGTTTGTAGTACTCATGGATTAAGCCATCATATTACTCCTATTTGCCATTATTATGGCACCAAATTTTAATGGAGGCATCGGATTGCTTAGGCGATGTGACATTGCCACCAGCTTTTTTTTTGAAAAGCAACGAGCTGCGCTTCATTGTATTAGGAGTCCTTGAGTTATATAATTCCTTTACAGTACCAAATCCATCCAGTGCGTCTTTACTTTTGAATTTTAAGTTCCACGAGCAATGTTTACATCGAGAATAATGTTTATGGAATTGGAATGCATTGAAACAATTATTCTTGTTAGGTAATAATAAGGAGTTCTATTCCTTTTATGATCGGTGCTTTGAGAGGAAGAAGGACAAGTACGTATACTCATCCATTCTCTCTTATCTCTGATCTGTTTAAGTATTTTTATTATTATTTGGTTCTCATTTTTTATCATCACTACATCGGTCATTTTCGGTTTTCACTACAATTATTCTAATATTTGTTGTTCTCGAAAAATGTCTCATGATCATTTAGGCTTTTAGCTTAAGTTGGATTAGCAATGAACCTTTAGCCATGTGGTAGTGTTTAGTTAGTTGTGTCTGTCAGAGGTGGTCCGGTTGCCATTGCTAATCCAAGGAACAATGCGGCTTGGTGGTTCATCTTGTTCTCTTTTTTGGTACATGAATTTCTTGGCAGCTCATTAGTTAGACCAAGAGCTTAATTGCAGTTTTGCTTTTTGTCGGTTTGCAAATGTGAGGAAGCATGTTTATTGATTGGACTTGGACCACATGAATTTACCGAACTCACCGCAGCTTTGTTATCGCTTTGATGGAAAGGTTCATTCAAATATCATTGCAATAATCAAATTTTACCAAGTGATCGTCTTATGCACATGAAAGCTAATAGTTCACACTTTGGTTTCATTGTGGTGCGATTGTTGGGGCATTAACGAGGAGCTGCCGTTACTATGATGCATAGGTAATCATTAGTTGTTTTGTTCATGAGACTCTTTGATGTGTTTGTGCACTTTCGATTATTGGTAAACTAATGTCTATACTCTATAGAAGTAGCTTCAAACAACAATGATTTGTTTGTTAATATGTCAATATCGTCTTCTTTCATGTAGAAATCATAGATGCATATGCAGTTTGCCAATGATGGTATTATCATGTTTCGTCCTTAAAATGAAAATAGTGATGGTTGGACTATCGCTTAAGTTGTATCGTACAAAACCCAATGTCTGCACATCAATGTTGGAGTTACCTTCATGATATAGCCACTTGGGCATTTCGTTGAATGTGCTACTCATAGGTGGAAAGCTAAGCCTATAACATTTAGCTCCTTAATACTATATAACCAAAGAGCACTTTATCTTTGGCTTGCTTTTGTTACCATTAAGATTTAGTGTGTATGTCAACCATAATTTCCTCAGCCATTTGTCTAATGTGCTTTGAAGTATAATGTTAATCAGAGCATCTAAGCATAATTTCTAATTCATTGTCCATGTATTACTTAGAAATTCATCTAGAGCTGGAAGTGTTTCTTTGTTGACCCCAGTGGCGGAGCTCCCCATACTGGCGTGGGGCTACTGCCCTACCACCGAGGGAAATTCCTCTACCCGTCTTCTTGATCGGTTGGGCGTGAAATCTAGCAAGTTGTCTTCGTTCTCCGTCGTTCATGGTGTCAACTGAAGGCAGAAGATGATGAATAGGCTCGAACCGTTATGAGGTTTGTATGGGTCAACTAGGCGACGAGTCCATACATGTGTTCTTTATGTTTTTGGAGAGGCCCAAATGGCAAAAGGCCCAAATGCAGTGTGGAGCGCAGCCACACCCATCCGCCTCTGGTCGTTGTTCGCGGCCTGCTGCCGTCCGCTCGACGCATGCCGCCGACCACCGTGCACGCGTCGAAGGCGGTTGTTAATTGCCCTTGACTAAAATTTTGGTTGAGCTCCGCCGCTGGTTGACCCCTTACCCTTTAGTTAACATTCCTTTCTTTTTCGGACCAGGGTTGCGAGTTGCGACGTTCAAGTCAAGTTGCTGCATCATTCACACCTATGGGAATTGAGTTTACTACCTGCAACCTGCTTGCTTTTTTGAAGAAAATGTGTTATTATTAGAGTGATACGTGTCCTTTTTAACTCACTGAAATTATACCTTTAGTGGTTTCCATAAATATCTACAATGTTTTCTATTGTTGATTAGAACATAGTGATTCTTGAAATGCATCTTCCGACTATTTCATTATATTGTAGTATATTCAGGGTATTTATTCTGTCCTTGAGCACTTTATTTCTCAAGATAGAATTATGTGCTTCGGATCGCCACATCATGAACTGTAATTGAAATTATCTACCAAATTATTTTTTCCTGTAAGACATAACAACTGCCATTTATCTATAAAACGCATGCGGGCACGCGATCCTAGTGTATAACAATTTCTGTGTTGGATTTTTTATGAGTACTGAATTTCTGATGATGAGTTTGCTGGTAATGAATTTTTAAAGAACCTACTACAAAACCTACTTCATGCATTCTAGATTTATATAACTGATGTGTAGATACATGCTAACAAATATATGAATGAATTCAGATTGTTCAAAATGATATGTGAATTTAGATTTGTCAAAATGATTTATGAATTTAAATTTAGCAAAATGACAAATTTAGATTTATCAAAATGATCTAGATTTATGAAAATGATGTACGGAGAATAGTGGCGGCTGCGGGGGACATGTTGTGGTTGCCGTGGATCCCCGTCGATCGGGTCGGCTACGAGCCCACGACTGTAACTGTAAGCCAAGAAATGAGCCATGGCTATCGATCGAGGATCACCAGCGGCAGCACGCCACGCGGTCGCTACACTCCAAGACGGGGAGACGAGGAGGTGCCGGCCGGCCCACTACCAGAATCTCCACCCCTCGCCGAGCCTCTCCTCTCCCTCTCCCTCTCCGCCATTTCCAGCCACTCCCTCCCTACTAGTCGCACTCGCACCTAGTCAGCAGAGCAGAAGCCGCGGCCATGGGGGCGGGTGAGCCGGCGGAGCAGCAGGACGGCCTCGTGGTGGTGCCGGCGCCACGCCCCAGCAAGGGGCTGGCCTCCTGGGCGCTCGACCTGCTCGAGTCCGTCGCCGTGCGCCTCGGCCACGACAAGGCCAAGCCCCTCCACTGGCTCTCCGGCAACTTCGCCCCCGTCGTCGACGAGACCCCGCCGGCACCCGACCTCCCCGTCCGTGGACACCTCCCGGTATGGACTAATACTCCTAGAGGTTATTGGGTAGGGTAGCTATACATTACAAAAATCGTATCTTTCCTTTCCTCTGAATCATGAGTTCAGATTCTGGACCTCCTCAAAAATGGGAGTCACACAGACCTTATTCCCTTTGACCAGACCAAAGTCCGTATTTCACACCACCAGGCACCAGCCTATTTATTGAAGTCAACCTGAACTAATGCTTCCCATCGAGTCTAACAGAGTAGTACTCACCAAGGGGGCACATTCTCGTCCATTTTGGATAGCTTATTCAGATCGAATTAGACAGCCTGCAAATCTAGGGAGTATTCTCTATTCTGTATCATGATGATGAATTAAACTAAATTACCCTTCGATCTCTTTTCTTTGTCGTCACACTTTTGTGTTCTGTTCCGTTGTGGTCATCTGCAGGAGTGCTTGAATGGAGAGTTCGTCAGGGTCGGGCCTAATCCCAAGTTCGTTCCAGTCGCTGGGTATCACTGGTATTCACTCTTTCTTCATGACAACTTCCCTTTCTCTTAGGAGTAAGTCACTGCTCCATTTTTTTTAACTGCCACTGCTCCAGTTCACTGTAAAAGGATTAACTTCATTTTGCACTTCCAAAGGCATAATAGTATATATGCAGTACAGTTACAGTTCAGGAAGAAGTTCTTTCACAGAATGCATCTCCTTGACACACACTACTTATTTCTTTTTATGCAAATGCCCATTCTCATTTTCATGCTGTGTTTGTAATCGACTGCTTACAGTTCAATTTCTTGTATTGCAGGTTTGATGGAGATGGGTACGTGACATACCCCGTTTGATTTTCCTGCTCCCAGTTGCATACACCATTTATTTATATATATGATTATTTTTAGCAAATACGCTTTAACTACAGTTATATAACATGAAATTGAACACATTCTGCATTCAAGTTTAGGCTGTGTTTGTTCTGCAAAAATAATTTAGAACTTCTGTCTGCGTGGTGGGGTTGAAACATTTTCTTGTATTTCAGCTCTTGTTCACTGCATTTTAAAATCTAATGTGTAACTACGCCTACGGTGTGTCCTTTCTATGCTGCAAATTTTATCTTGGACCTTTTGTGTGTTTATGTTTCGAGCCACATAAATTATTTGCCTGTTCGATTATCCCTTTGCAGTCAACTGTTATATCCAATTCAGTGTGTACACTACTTGATGTTTCAAGTGTTGCTACAGAAGTTCTGCCTATGTTTGGCTGTCAATTTTTTAGAACCACTGTATGCTTCTGTAATCTGTATTGCGGTGGAGGTTAATTTAAGGCTCCAGAGACTAAAATACCTCAGCTATCCAACAATCATAACTTATTAAAATTAGCACAATTATATTATCATAAAGCTGTTGCCATACACAGCTGCAGCTGGACAAATTAATAAAGTTACTGCCACTGACATACAATTCTGGATGGACAATTTAAGACGTCCTTTATGTAATCTGATTGTTTTTCAGCCCTCATCAAAAAAGAAAACATGAAGGAACAGAATGATAAACATGTTAATAATCATATATTAAAAGGAAATATCAGGATGCGGCAAAGAAATACATGTTGAACACTAAAAAATGCAAGCGGGCATGCAAATAATTTATTAGGTGTGATAATTGTGATACCATCTTCATTTTGTTCAATAGGATGATTCATGCCATGCGTATTAAAGATGGAAAAGCTACCTATGTATCAAGATATGTGAAGACTGCTCGCCTCAAGCAAGAAGAGTATTTTGGTGGAGCGAAGTTTATGAAGGTAAAACTACTTTTTTATTCAAAACCTGGAAATTATTATTAGCAACTAGCCACTTACCATAGTAGTGCCTCCATCCCCAAAGTATGTTCTATTAGCTATAACTAGTAAGTGTGCATTGCAGAAAGGAAATATTTAGCATAACCTTTTTACTTGATTCACTAAGATTCTGAATACATATACTATATGCATAATGTCCTTAGCAAGCCACAACTGAAATTGACACGCTCAACCTTTTTTTAGCTTTGTCCATCTACCTCCTACAAAATCATTCATGAACGTGATTACCCTCTCTGTCAACTATTTCCAGATTGGAGACCTGAAGGGATTCTTTGGATTGTTTATGGTCCAAATGCAACAACTTCGGAAAAAATTCAAAGTCTTGGATTTTACCTATGGATATGGGACAGGTACCACTTCAGCTTATGCAGTGTATTAACATTATCATGTATAATTATGGGGCATTATTTTGTTCTATATGATGTAAGTCTACATGTTGGTTATTTGGCTACTTGTGTGTCTAATACCCTATTTTGCAGCAAATACTGCACTTATATATCATCACGGTAAACTGATGGCCTTGTCAGAAGCAGATAAGCCATGTAAGTTCTCAACCTATTATGACATTCTTTATTCATGGACATATACATATGCCCTGTTCTGAAGGTAACAGTATTGGTCCTTCACAAATGATCTGTCAGCTAACTCTTGTAATAAAGAAAATCAGTAAAATTCCTCCCAGAATTTTAGGTAGGAACAAGGAACAGTGAACACATCATATGCTAGAACTTGCTCGAGAGTACAGAAATAATAAGTAGGATCCACTATTTCAGGTAATCTTTAATAGACCTAAAACGGGGGGGATTTTAGCCCCCCCGTTGAGCCACGTCCGCAGGAAAATGACGGCGTCGGATCGCGGACGGCTCGGATCCATCCGGGAAGTTTGGCAGTTTTGCAAAAAAGACCTCGCACTTCATCTAAATTAATGTACAGGCCACCTCACACTTAGTGACTTTTATTAAAACCCCCTCGAACTTTACATTAATAGCATTTGCCCGAACCCCTCTCAGAACGTTTTTCGGTAACCCCATCGGATTTTGAAGAAATGTCAAGAAGACTGCCAAATTTACAAAATCCCCATCGAACTTTATCAAAATTAAACTGTACTCCAACCACTACTCCGACAATTTAATGATAATCAACCCGTGATCTATGCATCTTCCACAAACCTGAGCTTTACAGAAATTAACACACGACCCACATGATTCTACGTAAAGACCCTACAGTTTCTGCAAATCTACCCACATACCAAAATTTTGCAGAAAAGACCCCCATCTTTCTCACGACCAATCTACGGTCCCCTGCATTTCAACTAAAAATACCCTAAAGTTTTAAGAAATTAACCCACAAATAAATCCTGCAAAAAAAAAATCTTCAGCCTTCCTACCAATCACTGGGCTACAGGTAATGGCGCGGCAACGACGCGCCGGTCTTTCTAGTGATCCACTATGTAAGGTATGCGGAGGAGATTCGGTTGATTTCATTTGTCCCATGCAGCTATAGAGCGTATATGTAAAGAGTAGAATAGGACTCAAATTTTGAAAGAAAAGATACAAATTTGTACCCAGTGCAGTCCGCATTAACCCTATACTCCCACAAACTATCCTTTCATAATAGGATTTAGATCAGAAAGAACATTCACCACGGTAAAGAGATGCCACATATCTTTTGGGTGTGGGCGCGGGTGTTGGGGTGGGGGTGGGGATTTCTGAGGGAATCACTAAAGCATGGCAAACCTAGCTATCCTTACTGTACTGGCGCATTCTGCATCTATGCAACAGTCACACTTGGATTCACCACACCTGTGCAGTAACCATACTCATACAGAGCGTGCAACATTTTCAGATGTAGTTAAGGTCCTAGAAGATGGAGACTTGCAGACTCTTGGTTTGTTGGATTATGACAGAAGGTTGAAACATTCTTTCACTGCCCATCCAAAAGTCGACCCATTTACAGGTATTTACAGTTTTATACTGACCTGATAATCTGATACTATTTCTTGCTTTCCCTTTTGTTTTCTGACGGATTTTGGGTTTAATGTTGTATTTACCCTTATTTCAGATGAAATGTTCACCTTTGGATACTCACATGAGCCTCCTTACTGTACATATCGTGTGATTACCAAAGATGGGGCTATGCTTGATCCGGTGCCAATAACAATACCAGAATCTGTAATGATGCATGACTTTGCCATAACAGAGAATTATTCTGTTTTCATGGACCTCCCTTTGCTGTTCCGACCAAAGGTGAATGATATTTCTGTATTTCTGCACAGAAGTTCTTGTTTACATTTTTTCTGTGTTATTTATTTATATTCAGCTGGTTCGCAAAAAAAAATTATATTCAGCTGGCAGATGCCATAATTAATTTTTGTTTCAACGGCAGTTGGTACAATGTTCAAACATCTCTTCCTAATTGGGTCCTTGACATTCTATATTCTTGTGTACAGGAAATGGTGAAGAACGGTGAGTTCATTTACAAGTTTGATCCTACAAAGAAAGCTCGTTTTGGTATTCTCCCACGCTATGCCAAGGACGAGAAACTCATAAGATGGTTTGAACTCCCCAATTGCTTCATATTCCACAATGGTATGGCACCTGTAGTTTTCTGTTTGGAATATTTATTTACGGCCTTTTTACAGTCTGCTGGAAACTTTGTTTATATTTATTGATAACTTGTGTTGTCTTCAGAAGCTACCCCATTGTGTTATCCTAATGAGTTGCTTGGCACCTTGGGAAGAAACGAAACTGGGATTAACCTGTTCATAATTATGAACTAGTGTACCAAAATGGATGATTTGTAGAACCTAGCTTTTGTCTTGCTTGTTCTATCCACTCATGTATTGACCATTGAGGTGTGATTAACATGACTAACCTTTTCTCTTTTGCCACTTAAAATAAGCCAACCTTTATTAGAGATACAAAATAAAAAAATGAACTAATACTAGGAGGAAGGAGAAGGAACATACTTTTTGGAATGAATTAGCGACATCAAGCATCTACTTGAGACATGATGGTGAATGATGAAAACGAAAACAGTAGTTTGACAGGATGGAGACAGAGCTAAAGCTAGATCTTTTTCTTGTTACTCTGCTATGCTATGTGGTTCCATTCATTTCACTTTCTTGATTTGAGCTGATCTTTTGAAATATGTGTTGTCACAGCTAATGCTTGGGAAGAGGGTGACGAAGTTGTTCTCATTACCTGCCGCCTTGAGAATCCTGATTTGGATAAGGTGAACGGGCATCAAAATGACAAGCTTGAGAACTTTGGGAATGAGCTGTATGTACCTGCAATCTCGAACTCTATTTTGATTTGAAGTAATACAGCGCTTGTCTTTCCCTAATGTTAAATTTGTAGGTACGAGATGAGATTCAACATGAAAACTGGAGCTGCTTCGCAGAAGAAACTGTCAGTGTCTGCTGTAGATTTTCCTCGTGTCAATGAGAGCTACACTGGCAGGTACCTCTATTGGGAATTTAAAATTTAGTTAGCAATGATTTCCCCCTTTTCCTGTGCTGGCTATATTATAAACTGAAGGTTATCAAGAAATTATAATTAGACGCTTGCTGAAGCTCTTAGACGTTCTAATACATGCCACTTTGTTGAGAACAGGAAGCAGCGTTATGTCTACTGCACTATACTCGACAGCATAGCAAAGGTGACTGGCATCATAAAATTTGATCTGCATGCTGAACCGGAGAGTGGTAAGAAAGAACTTGAAGTGGGGGGAAACATACAAGGCATATATGACCTGGGACCCGGAAGATTTGGTTCAGAGGCGATTTTTGTTCCCAAGCAGCCAGGTGTATCTGGAGAAGAAGACGATGGCTATTTGATCTTCTTTGTTCATGACGAAAATACAGGGTAGTCCATTCCTTGCCTATGCATTCTCTTATCCCTAGACATTGCTTCTGATGTGGAAAACTCAACATACCGAGCATATGTCTCTCTCTCCTAATCTCTTGATGCGACATGTGTTTTCATTTATGCAGGAAATCTGAAGTGAATGTTATAGATGCAAAGACAATGTCTGCTGATCCAGTTGCTGTGGTCGAGCTTCCTAACAGAGTTCCTTATGGATTCCATGCCTTCTTTGTAACTGAGGTAATGGTCATCTTTGGCGCTTGCGTTTGTGAAATGTAGCTAGTTGGTTCTTAGAAGCTACCATTATTTTATTCTGCCACGGAGCATATGATTACGGCAGTGATTAGGCCATAATAATCTGAAAGATCATTTCGAATGAGCAATAAGAAAGGAGAGAATCACACTTTCCATATTTCTGGCTGTACTGTCAACAAGATTCATTTATTCAACTTGCTTTGGTGTTTTGAGTTGTAAGATGTTCTTGTGACTCCCCTGATGTTACAACATCTAAACAAGCTGGCTTTGTGCTTGGCGACAGGAACAACTGGCGCAACAAGCGGCAGAGGGGCGGTAATATAAGGCAGCTGCGAGGTGCTGTAGGTATACACTCTACTTGGCAGGTCTGAAACAATTATTATTAATGTGGCATATGGAATCGAAGCTAGACATATGGATATAGTTAAACATGTTTATCACGGCCCTGCAAATAAAATTCTGTTATTGTGGCAGCAAAGACATGACAGTATATATAGTTCATAATAAATAGTAATAAGTGGAGTATTGCATTATTTGTTGGATTACAAAGGACAGTACAGCAGAGTGGGACCGTGTCATCACGGGTTTTGTACCATACGTCCGGCGACGTAGTGGTCGTAATTGCTGGACTTCTTGTGGTCGGTGGGGCCCTGGCCGTGGCTGACGACGGCCAGTGCGGCGTCGACTCGCCGGCCGCCGCCGCCAGCTCCCCGACGCGCCGCCTCCCCTGCTCCACGTAGTAGTGGTCGTCCGGCGCCTTGCGCAGCAGGCGGGACAGGATGGTGAGGGCCCCGAGGGCCAGCGCCGCCGACGCCGCGCCGCCCGTCGCGAGCAGGCAGACCAGCAGCGCCGCGGGGACGAGCACGGGGCTCGAGAGCAGGAGCAGGGGCGCCGCGGCGGTGAGGCCGGCGAGGGAGGCCGACAGCGTCAGGCCGCAGAGCACCAAGAGGAGGCCGGCGAGCGCCAGGAGCGCGGCGACAGCGGCGGCGTGTTTTTTCTGGTTGTAAGCCATGACTGACGATTTGGATTTGGATGTGGATGCAACAAAAATGAAACTGCTCTGCTTGCTAGTGTAGCGCTGATGCTGCTGATACGTGGTGGGCATGCGTGCGTTCTGCTGGCTCGGCGGCAGCTCTCGTCTTTGCTGGATTCTTATTTCGCACACTTATACAAATAAATAAATAGCTAGAATTGTTAACTAAATAAATATAAAAAAAATTATATAGTAGTACTAGCTAGGGCGACGAGGCAGAAGCTATGTGGTCGAGCATGTCCCGGAGAGCCCCGGCGGAGAGTTCCCTGTAGCCCTCGGAGGCCACCACCGCCGGGAGGACGCCTGGCGACGACATGTAGTCGAGGCTGAAGGCCTTGAGCTCCGGGCGGCCGTGGCGCCTCGCCAGCTCTAGCGTGTCCGGCGCGCTCTCCGGCGTGATCACCTCGCACAGCAGGTTCTCGCACAGCGGCCGCATCCTCTCCACCAGCCGGTAACGTTCCGCGGCCGCCAGCAGGTCCCCGGCCATCCGCGTACTACTAGTGTCGCCGGCGGCGGCAGTTCGTACCAGATCGTCCAGCGGCGGCAGCTCGTCCGTGTAGACGAAGTGGAGCAGGGCCTTGAAGGCCATGGCCGTGATCCCCTCAACAACCCGCCGCTTCTTCTTCGTCGTCGTCTTCACCCCCGCTTCCGCTTCAGCTTCTCTCTCTTTCAACAAGGCCGGCGCCCGCGCCGAGAGCACGAGGGAATGCGCGTGGAACGACGACTCCCCGCCAACGACGAAGGTGACGTCGGACCCCACCGTGGCGGCGGCGTCCAGCAGCCTCTCGAGGTGCCAGGACCCAGGAGATGTTGGGCGGCGGCACGGCTATCTCCAGATGGCTGCGGCCGGCGGCGGCGGCGGCGGCCGTCGTCGCGACGCGGTTTCTGAACTCCAAGTGGCACTCTAGCGTGAGGCTGTCGTCCGGACCCACGAGAGCTGACCTCACACGCTCCATGGTGGCCAACTCTCGAACCCAACCGACCGGGTACTCGTTCGAAAACTCGTCGCAGAAGACAGCCATTTCGTTGAGGTTGGGGTCTCCCACGGTGAAGCTGTAGCTCACCTCCATGACGACATCGGGATCAATGAGCGTCACCAGCTGCAGCGAGGCGGCGACGTGGTCTTGGCTGCCCTCGTCGCAGCCCGACGGGTAGTAGATGATGCGCCACTCGAGGCCGCCGACCTCGAAGGTGCCGGAGCAGATGGACTCGCCTGCTACGCCGTGCATCATCCTCCGCCGCATGCCGCTGTACCCCAGGATTCTAAACTGGTGCGTGCCCCTCCACAAGTCGTCCGACGCCCTGTACGTCGACGACGACGACGACGACGAGCTCTTCTTCTCCGACGACAACGACATTGCTTCTACTACTAGTTTCTCGAGGATGTCGTTGAGGGCCGCGGGGCAGGTCGCCTTCATCTCCCTGTACTCCTCCGTCGCCGTCGCGGCGTCCCACGCGCCGGCGAGGTAGCCCACGCACAGCTCCTCCAGCCGGTGGCAGCTCTGCCGGCCGTTCACCCGCAGCAGCACCGACAGGGCGGCCGAGACGCCGCCGTCCGAGCCGACGATGCTCTCCCACAGCGCCTTCTCGCAGGCCACCCGCAGCCTCTCCAGGTCGTACAGGTCCGCGGCCGCCAGCAGATCGAGGGCCATGGCCGTCGTCATGTCCGGCGGCGGCTCGTCGGTGTAGATGAAGCGGAGCATGGCCTCGAACACGGGGGCCCCAATGTCGTGGACCCGGAACCACTCCTGGCTGCTGTCCCTGCTGTCCCCGAAGAACTTGGCCCTGAACACCGGCGAGCGCATGGCGAGCACGACCTTGTGCGCGTCGAACCTGCTCGTCTCCACGGCGAACGTGACGTCCGCCCGCTGCCCGCTCTCCAGCAGCGTCGCGAGCCACCCGGTGATGTCCGGCGGCGCCGGCGCGGCAACGAAGCAGTAGACGGTCGGCCGCGACTCCTCCTCGAGGACGCGGACGGTGCAGCGGATCCTCAGGCGGTCGTCGTCGCTGACGTAGCGCGCCTCCCGCTGCCGGAACGCGTCGGGGACCGGGACCTTCAAGGCGCGGGACGACGGGGAGAACACGGTGGCTTCGTCGCCGTCGCCGATGTGCAGGGGCTTGGTGCGGCCGGTGGGGTCGTCGATGGCGAAGATCGCCATCGCCGTCACCTCACATCCGTCGTCGGCCGCCGCCTGCAGCTCGAGGGAGACCTCGGCAAGGGCAGGGTCCAGGTGGCACACGACGGCCCAGTCACGGCCGGCGACGCGGAAGGTGCTCGACGTGATGGAGTCGCAGCGGCCCAGCGCCTTGAGCACGCCGTACCCGACGATGTCAAACTGGTGTGTTCCTTGAGCGAACGACGCCCGGTGCGACGACGCCGTCTTCGCCGCCGCCGCCATATGTCGATCGGTTGCTTCGCTAGCTACTAGATGGGATTCGTTTTTTCCAACAGACCTGGTCTGCCGTTTCTTTTCTTTTTCCCTTTTATTTTGCATCTCGAATCTCCCAAACAACTTTTGAACCTGAGTTTGCTTCTATTACAATTGGCATATCGACTTCTTCCGCGGCCGGTTTTCGAGCTAAGTCCAAGAGTCTCTTCAAATCATACTAGCTAAATTCACATTTAGCTAGTCATTTAGCTGGGTACATGTTTTCCAAAAGCTAGGTGAACCAAAGAACATAATTGTCGGTAATTTCAGTAGTTTCTTGTGTAGCTATGTCCCTAGAAACTATAATAAAGTAGCTCATGCCCTAGCGGCAGAGGGGAGCTTGTTCCCTGAGGGTGGCGATTTCCGCTGGGAAAACACTCCTCACTTTGTATTTGATCTTGTGGCCAGCGACGCTGCTGCGCCTATGAGTTAATGGAAGTTCCTTTCCATGCAAAAAAAAACACACTCTTCATCTCCTACCCTCCAAAACAGTGGTCCCACTTGTCATCTCTTCTCCCTCCTTTTCCCCTTCTTCCCACACCCATTGCCCCCCGCCCCCCACGCTTCCACACACTCTCTCCCTCTCTCTCCATCACTACAGCGCTCGAGATCCTCCAACGGCCCTAACCTGCCGACCGTCGACGCGGCTCCCCGGCGGCGCCTCTTGGCCGCCGCACCTCCCCGTAGCCCCTCCTCCCCGCGGCCATCCATGCGTCGCGCCGCCGTCGTGGCTTTTCTGTGTCTGCACCGTCGTGGGTCCCCCACGCGCCCACGCCGCTGCCACCGGCTGGCCACCCTGGGTCCTCCCCGCGACGACCACCTTCGCTCCTGGCCGGCGCACCTTCCCGCGCCCCCTCGTCGCCGCGGCCATCCTCTCCGTCGGCTTCCCTGCGCGCACGCCGCCGTGGGTCCTCCACGCGCTGCCGCTGCAGTCACCTCCTCCTGCTGTGGCGAGCTCCTTTGCTCCCAGGCCTTGCGACGGGCCCTCATCCTCTGCTGCCAGTCGGCGGTGGTCGTGCGCCCCTCCTCTGCTCTTGCGTATGTGTATGCGCAGTCGGATTGGGGGAGCGCGGTATGGCGGGACCGCGGGAGGAAGCGAGTCCGGGAGGGCGTAGCAACAAATTCCTGAAGATTGCGAGCGGATTCACTCGCCAAAGGTACCGGGCGGAGGGGGGCATATAGCGAGAGGGATTGTGAGGCGACACTATAGCAATTCTATTGGAACCGTTTTTTCTTTCATTTTTATTTCTTTTGCCGGTTTCAAGACTTTTCACGAGGTTGTTGGAGTTGCTCTAAATTGGACATCCAGATTAAATTTTAACTTTATCATTGCGTTTGTTATAACAATATTTTCAAAACAAGGTCACCTCGGCGTGTGACAGCCGATTATTTAGTTTGGAGAAGCAAATGCGCATTTTGAAAGTTGAGAACCTAGATGACTCACATTACAAAGTTCAAGGACCGACCATACAGTTTTACTCATACCTATTCTCTAAAAAAACATATTATTACCTTCCTTTCTGAAAAAAATGTACCACTTTTAGCTATGGATCTGTTACATCTCTTTCTCTTTTGTTTTGACTCAGCACGTGTCATATTAATTATTCCCCATTGTCAACGTCGAGTGACCAATCGATCTCAAAACCCATCTGCTTTCCACGGCTTCTACCAAAGTACTGCTTAATGGTCAGCCGGGGAGCAGGATTGAACACCGAAGGGGCTTGCGCCAGGGTGATCCCCTTTCTCCCATGCTTTTCGTCATTGCTATAGATGCTCTCAACCGTCTGTTCATCAGAGCTTGCGAGGCGCGCGTGCTGCAGCCACTTGGTGTTCCCTCTGTCAAACATTACTGCAGCATGTACGCCGACGACGTTATCTTGCTGGCTGCTCCGGACGGGAGGGAAGCTCGGGCGATCAGCAGAATCCTTCGCATTTTCGCCGGCGCCTCCGGCCTCCGCACAAATTTGGAGAAGTGCTCAATCACGCCTATTTTTGGAGGAGAGGACACAATGGACGATTTCAGGCGGCACTTGCCATGTCCAATCAAGGAATTCCCCATCATTTATCTGCGCGCTGTCTCTGGAGCTCTAACAAAACTCACCGCGTTGGTGGAGAAGGTTGCCGCGAAGCTCCCAAACTGGCAGGGGCCGCTGATGAACAAAAGCGGCCGCCTAACCTTGGTGAAATCGACGCTGTCGGCCATGCCCGTCTACCTGGCAATGTCTGACAAACTTCCTCCCTGGGTAATCAAGAACCGATGATTCGGCGGAACTTTCTGGATCAAGGCGGGACACGGCGGTGAGAGGCAAGAATGCAGTGGCTTGGCCGACGGTTTGCCGGCCGACAGGGTATGGTGGTCTTGGAGTTGTCGACCTCAAACTCTCTGGGTATGCCCTGAGAACTCGATGGCTGTGGCTGCAAAAGGTTGATGACGACCGTTCTTGGTCTGCCCTGCAAATTCATGTTGAGCCGGAGGTTCAGGCATTCTTCCGCGCATCGGTTAAGGTATGATGGGAAGCGGTGGCGCACTCTTTTCTGGGAAGACAAGCTGGATTGCGGCTCCTCCATCTCGGACCTCGCCCCAATCAGATGCATGCATCGGCAAAAGAGTAAGGAACAACCGAACGGTGGCGCAGGCATTGCCGGGGAGGAGATGGACGCAGGACATCCGGGGCGGCCTTTCCTTGCCGGTGCTTGTTGAGTATGGGTGTGTTTGGTTCCTTCTCTCGCTTTTCTGGCAGCTCCTCGGCCGGGGCTCGGCTATCGAGTGTCGTTGTTGTTTGGTTGTGTGGACATCGAGCCGGGCTAGAGAGAGCAGACGTTTGGTTGCTTGTACGAGATAAGTCGCATGAGATAAAAAAATATTAAAAAAATATGATTATAATTTTTATTTTGTACTAATACAGTTTTAGAGGACTTATTTTATCTAACTATGTCTTAATTATCCATAAAATACATTAATATCACTTGATATTTACTAATTATACACTAATACATCATTAGTTAGAGAAAGATGAGCCGAGCTCGGCTCTGCAGAAACGCCGTTCGGCGTTTCGGGGATGCAGCAAGAGGGGAAATGCATCCGGAGAGCGACTGGGCGGCAGTGCAATCAAACACCGCCGGCACCTGGGCTGGTTGGCCCAGAAACGCGAACCAAACGCACCCTATGTGACCCTATGGGATCGATTATCCACCTTGCAGCTACAGGACACCACCGATCAGTGGGTTTGGACCCGTTGGACGGCAAATACCGGCTTCCCACAAGCGCTACATGCCGAAAGATTCGCATGAAGGGGCGACGCGCATTTGGAAGAGCTGGGCACCGCCAAAGTGAAGTTCTTCACCGGCTCGCTATCGAGGCGCATATGGATCCGATCGTCACGGAGACACGGCTTGGATGCTCATGACACGCGTCTTGGCTGTGTGACCAAGCGAATGAGACGTGCAATCACATTCTCGTCACTTGCCCCTATGCCGGTGGGCGCTCTCTAGTCTGAACCTGCAATGCAATTTCAACCCCCTGCAGCTTCTCTTTCGGGATGGTGGACTCGATTGGGGAGGCTGCAGTCCGGTGGCTACAGAAAGGAATGAACACCCTTCTAATGCTCATCATCCGGAGCATACGGAAGGAGCATAGCACGCCTCTTGACGGTGATGCCTCGCTCGCTCATGATTTAGTTCAGCGCATCTTGAGAGACGTTGATCTATGGGTGTTAGCCGGGGCAAGGCAGTTGGGTTGTTTAAGACGCCGTGAGTAGTAGGAGTTCCCGTCTTGCTGGTTGTGTTTGCTTCGCTAGCGCTGACTGCTAGCCTTGTAAGTGTGTCGCATGCCACCACAAAATCTGTAAATCAACTCTCTGATATCTCCTTAATACAATGATGCGCAGCTCTCCTGCGTATTGGAGAAAAAAAACCCATCTCATATGATGGTAGCTCGAACTTCAATCGAAATCCTCGATCGCAGGTGTATAATGGTGGTGGCCCTGTTCCATGCTCTGCTCCTGGTATTCTTCTTCTTCGCCGCGCTGCTCTTCTCCATGGCTTTCCATCCCTCGCCGCCACCGCCCGGTCTTGACGACTACCATGGCCGCTACGTCTTCGTCTACTGAAAATCCTGGCCGAGTCTGTGTCTTCGTGTTCATCCACCTGTGTGTACTGCAGGTTAATTATTGTGCATCACATGTATACATATCTCCTCCGATTAATATAATGAATGGCTGATGCTCACCTTACCTGTGATGACGTACGTCAATGCATGCGTGGCTTGCTTCTTGATTTCTCTGAAATAGCTAGCCAATTTCATTCATTAGCTAGTGTGCTTGTGCTTTATTAGGGAACAGATTAATTAAGTAAGAGAAGCAGCTAGCCAGGTAATAATAGAGTGGAGGCAGATGGAAGAGGATGTCGCTGTCTCCTCCTTTGCTGCTGATTGGTGATTGCTTCCTTTATTTCCACACCTCACCACCAGCAGCAGACCAGCAGCAGGTCACCACCAACCAACCGCTGCAAGCTGCTTGGATCGGATCGGATGGAGGCGCTGCTGACGCTGCTGTTCAACGCCCTGCTGCTGGTGTTCATGGTGAAGCTCTTCTTGGCCTTGTTCCACACCAAGCTCATCGTCATCCTCTTGTACATGGCCCTCCTCCTCTTCGCCATGGCCCTCTCCGGCAGATTCCCCGGTTGATATGATCCACACATGGTTCGTCTTCCTTCCCCAGCAGAAGAGACATGAGAGATCGAGGACCCAACAATATAATCCATCCAGGTGAATCTGCTTACCCCTCTTGTACGTACTCATATATGCATCCTGGCTGCTGATCCAAATGAATTTGGGATTAGTCGTCGTTTCGAGATGAATTCGTGATCTGTCGATTCAAGATGAACTTTTGATTCAGCAAATCTCTTTAAAAAAACAAATGGTAGGAGCTCACCCTGAAAACAGTTCAGATCCCCATTCTTCACTTGGAAGAATCTGGGACTCTGAACTATCATCATATCCTCTGCTGGGTTGACTTGAGTGGATTCTTTAGTTGACTGCTCCAGCGTTGAACACTTAAACCTGAATTAATTTAAATATTTCCTTGCTCTTGAAGATCCATACTGCTTTTCCTCCCCTGATTTGTAGAGCACTCCTCTATTTGTTTATTGTACTAGGTAAGCGAGCAGTGCCTGCCTTGTAGATCGATGCTACTACATCGGAGGAAGAGGAAGATGGGCTCTGCAGTTAACAAGCTTGGCCAGAGCAGCGCATTGTAGATCGTCGATGCTACTCATGAACAAGTTCATCTCGCTCCTGTTGCGCTGCTGGCTGTCCCCTACATTTTTAAATACTCAGGTTGGTTCGACAAATTGTGCGTATGAATAGTGCTGGAATACGAAAAAATTATCGCATCAGGTTGTAAAAAAGAAGATATAACTCGGGTGAACATGAAAAAGTTGGATGAATTTGTCCAACTAAATAAGCTACATGTGTTGTGGCAATAGTTCAATTGCCTTTTTTTTCATAAACAAGTAAGAGATGCATCTACTCAAAAGGAAAGAAAAAAAACTGTCAACTAGTAGTAGGACGTAAATAACTGGTCGATAAAGGAGCAGAAAACCTATATATACTGCTGCAGCTAGGAATGATATGGCAGCACAAAATCAAATCAAACCAAATCGCCATTAATCGGTCATCTGGGCCCCGAGAGCTGCTGCGCCGACACGCAGGACGGCGGCGACCAGCTGCTGCTGCCGGCGGTGGTGTCGGAGCCCTTGGCCATCCACCCGACAGCGGCGGCGGGCCGCAGGTCCACGAGGCCGCGGCCGTACATCCTCAGGTAGCGGAGGAGCTCCGGGCGGGGCTCGCCGGCGTCCATGCTGCCGTCCAGCATGGCTGACACGACGGCCATGGCCGGCCGCTGCGCCGCGTCCTCGTGGAGGCAGCAGAGCGCCACCCGCACCTATAGTATTCAAGCGGCCGCCCAGCACGAGCCGAGCACGGCTTGCCCGACGGCCCGACCCATTTGGCGACCCTATGCGGCCCGATGGCTTTTCGTGCCGGGCCGTGTCGAGCGTCGTGCGAATGGCGGCACGGCCCTATGGCGATTCGGGCCAAGACGACACCGAGGACGGCGATGGTCGCGACCGGCTGCAACACTATCGCCGCGGCGTGGGAGGCGGAGGCAGCAGCGGCGGGCGCGTGGAGGTCGGCGCTGGAAACTCCGACACCCACGCTGGCAGCCGTCGGGACCTCCAGCCCACAAGATCCGACATGGGCTGGGAGCTCCATCCCAGCCAGCGGCGGAGGCGAGACCGTGGAGGTCGGCGCCGGCGTGTGGAGGTGAGGCGGAGGCGGTGGCGCGTGGAGTCGTGGAGCCGCGGCGGAGTTCCGGCGCCCGATGCGCGGCCGCGGGCCGGATCTCAAACCAGTGCGCCGGTCGGGAGAGGATGGCGAGCTTGACCGCGGCGTATGCGGTTCGGGGAGAGGAGCAAGGCGTGGCCAGATCTGCAGTGCGGTGAGGTAGGGCGGCGGCGGGCGGGATTTGCGAGGCGGCGGGCGCGGATGGGGATGGAGAGATCGGGAGGAGGAGCAGGAGGGATGTTAGGGTGGTGAGCAAAACTAGGGTTTCGAGATATTTATATGTGAGAAATTTTATCTGCCGCCGATCGGGCCGCCAAAAATCGGGCCGTGCCTCGGCCGGCCCGTAAATCTTGAGTAGCGGCCCGAGCACTAAAGGCCATCGTAGGGCCGGCACTAAGCACTATTGATCGTGCCTCGGACCGGGTTAGGATCGTGCTTTTTAGGGTCGTGCCTCGTGCCGCCAATCGTGCACCGCCCATTTGGAATACTATATACCCACCGCACCTGCGCTCCACCGCGCGCCACGTCAGCCCCCTCGACCTCGGGTCCACCGACTCGTGCCGCCCCACGCTCGTGCGATCCAGGCGCTTCTCGCGGGGAAGTAGCAGTGGTGTCTTGCGCTCGACGACGCGCGCTTGGAGCCGCTAGTGGCGTGCTCCTCCTCCTCCTCCTCCGGCTTCTTCTTTGAGTTCTTCCTCGCACAATCTCCGCCACCATGCCAAAGTCGACGCCGGCCTCGGTGATGGCGCGTTCATCACCACTCGGCGCGGTACCCTCGCGTGCAGCGCATCGTCGTGAACCCCGATCGCTCCGGCGACATCGGCCGCCGGCCAAGTCGGCGATCTTCACGCCGCCGCGGTTGTCGAGAGGAGGATGTTCTCGGGCTTCACGGCGGTCAGCGAGATCTTGCGGTCGCGCTGGAAATGCGCCATACCGCGCGCGCCAACGCACACTGCGCGCGCCGCGCCCCAGCGCGGCGGCGCCGTAGCCGGCGCCGGAAGAGAGTCTGGTCAGAGCCTCGGTTCATGAACTCGTACACCGGTGCCGCGCCTCGCGAGAACCCGCGAGCTTCACCGAGTTCACGTGGTGGACATTGCCGATCACGGCGATCTCCGTCGAGAACTCGCCGCCCGCGCCGCGCCCCGTTCATCCGCTTCACGGCCACCGTGTGCTCGCCGGGGAGCTCGCCGCGGAACACGGACCCAAACCCGTCGCACCCGATCGCCACTTGAACCCGTCGTCGCGGCGTCCAACTCGCCGTCACGTGAACCGGGTCGGCAGAGCGAGGATGATGACGTCCTCGTCGTCGCCGAGGTCCTCGGCGGCGACGCGCCGAGACGCTGGTCATGACGAGAGCATCGCCGGCAGGCTTGAACCAGCTACCGTTTCTCTTCTTGAGGTCTTTGCGGCGGCGCCGCCTCGGCGCTAGCGCATCGGCGTAAGCAGCAAGGAGATGAGCACCGCCGCCACGGTGGGAGCACGATACAGCGATGGTTATCGAGGCTCAAGGAGCGTCCGATGAAGCCGGCGGCGGTGGCGGGAGCGTCTTGATGAAGCGGCGGCGTCGGCGCGCCGCCGGCTGAAAGCAGCCGATCCGGTGATGTAGGAGGAAGCAGGACTGGCGGTTCCTATAGAAGCCGAGGCGGGAAGCGTTGGCGGAGCAGAGGTCGTGACGCAGGGGCGCACCATTCCATGGGGTCGTCCACGGGATGGATGGGCGCTCCCATTGCGAATCGACACGCCGTCACGTTCGAGGACTGCGGAACTTCCGCACCGAAACCCTCACCCTCGAAGTTGTGGGGTTCTCGGAGACGTACCATGCGATCCTCGGGAGGCCGGCATACGCGAAGTTTATGGCCGTGCCAAACTATACGCACTGGCGAAGATTCCCGGTCGAAGGGATCATCACGAGGGACCACGTATCAGCAGCATTCGAGCGGACGAATGCTTCGATTCGCTAAGGCACTCATCCGGTCCGAGAGGCTCCACACCGAGCCTCGATCCGAGGACCAGGATGTCCCCGAGTCGTCAAGCGGCGCGCTCTTCGAGCCCGCCAAGGGCGTCAAGGATGCGGCCGTCTCGGCGATGGCCGTGGGTCGTGACGGCGCTCGATCCTAAATAGGAAAGCACGCTCGTCGACTTCCTCAAAGCGAACCTCGACGTGTTCGCATGGAAACCCTCCGACATGAAGGGATCCAGAGGTTGCCGAGCACAAACTAAACATCAAGCCGTGATCGAAACCGGTAAAGCAACGTCTTCGCCGCTTCAACGACGAGAAGTGCAAGGCGATTGGCGAGGAGATCATGAAGCTCCTTAGTGCAGGGTTCATAGAAGTATTCCACCCCGAGTAGCTTGCTAACCCTGTACTTGTAAAGAAGAAGAATAAGAAATGGAGGATGTGTGTTGACTACACGGGCCTTAACAAGGCATGTCCCAAGGATCCGCTTTGCCTCGCATAGATCGTAGTCGATTCGGCGGTTGGGTGCGAAACCCTCTGCTTTCTCGATGCGCATCTCGGGTACCACCAGATAGCGATGTGCATAGCGGACCAACTCGCAACCTCATTCATCATTCCATTCGGCGCATACTGTTACAAGACAATGCCTTTCAGGCTCAAGAACACAGGCGCAACTTTCCAGCGATGCATGCGACGTGTCTTCGGGGAGTTGATAGGCCGCATCATCGAGGCGTACGTCGACGACATCGTCGTCAAGTCGAAGAAGACAGGGGACCTAGTTCCCGACCTCACCGAGGTCTTTGCGAAGCTGCGACAGCATGGGGTGAAGCTAAATCCCAAGAAATGCGTTTTCGGGGTTCCGAGGGGCATGCTCCTCGGCTTTGTCATGCCGGAACGCGGCATTGAGGCGAACCCCGAGAAGATCTCGATCATCATGGATATCGGACCGATCAAGAACTTAAAGGGTGTACAGTGTCACGGGCTGCCTCGCGGCTCTGAGCCGCTTCATAGCACGACTTGGAGAGCACAGTCTGCCACTGTACAAGCTCATGAAGAAGTCCGACCACTTCACGTGGACCCCCGAAGCGCAGAAAGCGCTCGACTCGCTCATAAACATGCTCAAGAGTCCACCAATCCTCACGGCTCGACCCACGAAGGCCGATCTTCGCATACATCTCGCGACAACTCAAGTCGTCGTCGCCGGTGGTCGGCGAGAAGAGCCGGAAGGTCGCAGAAGGTGCAACGACCCGTGTACTTCGTTAGCGAGGTGCTCTCCGACTCCAAGACGCGTTACTCACAGATGCAGAAGCTCGTGTACGCGATCTTGATGACCAAGCGCAAGCTCCGACACTACTTCGACGCGCACCCCATCACCGTGGTGTCCAAGTACCCGCTCGGAGAGGTCATCGAACCGAGGCGAAGGAAGAATCGCCAAGTGGGCGCTCGGTGATGGGACGAACATAACATCTGGCGTCATGCAGTGCTATCAAGTCACAAGTACTCGCGGACTTCGTTGCCGAGTGGACGGAGATTCAGACTCCCCCGGCGTCGATCGAGCACGAGACATGGATCATGTACTTCGACGGCTCGGTCATGAAGGAAGGAGTCGGTGTAGGCCTCGTCTTCATCTCGCCTGCAGGCGTGCGAATGGAGTACACGAATGCGACTACACTTCCGGCGTCAAACAACGCCGAGTCTGAAGCCCTAATCAACGGCCTCCGAATCGCCGCGTTGAGCTCGGGATCGCGCCTCGAGATCGAGGGGGACTCGGGCTGGTCGTGGACGGTGATGAAGGACAAGCTGTGTGGACTGAAGATGGTGGCGTCGCCAAGCGGTGCGCGATCGGAAGACAAGTTCCACGGGCGAACGAGCTTCACCACGTGCTTACGTGACTACAACAAGGCGGGACATACTCGCTAAGGCGCATCCGATCGCGGCCGGTGCCTCACGGAGTCTTCGCGAGCGATCAACATGCTCCCTCTGTCCGCACAGAGGGGGAGAAGCCTCCCGAGGAGGAGGAACCCGAAGTCATGGCGGTCGACCAGCTACCCGAGCCGAATCTCGAAGATCCCGACTGGCGGTTCCCAATCCTCGAGTGGCTAGTCGAAGGAAAGCTCCCCCCCGACCAAATGGAGGCTCGGCGCATTGCCCGCCGAGCAAAGGCTTTCGTCCTCATCGAGGGCGAGCTCTACAAACGGGGGGCCGCTGGCATACTCATGCGGTGCATCCTTGGAGACCAGGGCCGCGAGCTGCTACGAGAGATACATGCCGGCACCTGTGGTCATCATGCTGGCTCGAGAACACTTGTTGGAAAGGCTTTCCGACAAGGATTCTACTGGCCCACGGCGGTGGCGGACTCCAAGGACATCGTACGGCGTTGTGAAGGGTGCCAGTTCTACGCTCGACAAGCTCACCTCCCGGCGCAGGCGCTTTAGACGATCCCCATCACGTGGCCTTTCGCCGTCTGGCACCTCGACATGGTGGGGCCGCTCAGGCTAAGCGCCGGGGCTTCACTCATCTCCTCGTAGCGGTCGACAAGTTCTCCAAGTGGATCGAGGCTCGACCCATCGTCAACGTCTGTTCCGAGGAGGCGGTATCCTTCTTCACCGACATCATTTACTGCTTTGGCATACCCAACACGATCATCACCGACAACGGCACCCAGTTCACGGGGAAGAAATTCCTCAACTCCTGCGACGACAACAACATTCGTGTGGACTGGTTGGCCGTTGCCCACCCAAAGACGAACGGACAAGTCGAGAGGGCGAACGGCATGATCCTGCAAGGCTTGAAGCCACGCATCTTCAAGCGACTCGAGAAGTTCAGAGCGAGATCCGAGCTACCGTCCGTGCTGTGGAGCCTACGTACCACGCCGTGTCGAGCCACAGGCTTCACACCCTTCTTCATGGTGCACGGCTCGGAAGCAGTCCTACCCACGGACATCGACTACGGCAGTCTGCGAGTGCGGGCTTACATCGAGGAAGGCAACCAAGCCGCGCTCGAGGATGCGATCGACCAACTCGACGAGGCGTGGGATGTGGCGTTGCTGCGCTGCGCCAAGTACCAGCAGGCCCTGCGACGCTACCGCGAGCGCAACATGCGTCCTCGCGAGTTCCACGTCGGAGACCTAGTTCTCCGACGAGTTCAAGGCAGCAAGGACAAGCACAAGCTATCGCCACCTTGGGAGGGGCCGTTCATCGTCCATGAAGTGTTCCGACCCGGGACTTACAAGATCCAGTACGAGGACGGGAGGGTCGTCTCCAACGCATGGAACATCGAGCACCTTCACCCGTTTTATCCTTGAGTAACTGTTCGAACCTCGTACATCAATAAATAGATGCTGCATGCTTTGTTCACATGTCCTTGAGTTCGGAAACTTATCGATGGCTATGTTTACGAGTTTGCGACAGCTTTGAGGCTGAGCAGCGAGTGCCCTTGCACCAATGCAAAGACACTCCCTGCTCGGGGGCTACCCAGGGCACGATGCCCTCCCTCCGTTTTTCACGATTTTTTCAGAAAAAATCCCGACAACTGTGTCGAGACCGATCGCACGAGCGAAAGGTTTTTTGGACGGAAACTCGACCTCGCGAGAAGTAAGGGCGATGGCCTACGTGGGGTGAGGCGCTGCTACTCGTTCAAAGCTCCTAGCACCCACGCCTCCGCGGCTACGGTGCGAAGACTTGCGAGCACAGTCCAAGTCCTCAGGTCTTCGTCCGACCTCTTCTCAAAAGCGTTCGGGTGACCGCCTGGACTCTGGTCCAAAAGCGATTTCAAAAACAAAACCGCGCCAAGTTACCTCCCGAACCTCTCGAGTTCTCGGGGGCTGCGAACGAGTGGTTACCCTTAGCGGTTTGAGAAGGCCGAGCTCTCCGACTCCTACGCCTCCGTGGCTCCAGAGTAAGGCTTGGTCGTCTCAATTTTCTAAGGTCGACTACGCATTGCGGCAGTCGTCCTCGGGCACTCGGAAGCAATCGAGATGTAATGCACTTGAATGAAGTTCTCAGCTACACGTTTTGTAGCGTTACGACTTGTTCTAATCATTACATGAAATAAAAAGTGATACAATTAACTTGAGGGCTCGGGGGCTTCCGGGTCCTCTGGTGCATCTTGTGGCAGCAGCTCCAGATCTTCCAGGGTGGCGTCGGCCATGTCGCGGGCGAAGGAGGCGCAATCTTCCTCAAGCTCGTCGCACTGAGCATCGGAGATGCCGGGGGCCCAGCCGCCGCTCAGCGCCATGCGGTCCAGCCCTTGGTAGTGCGACTCGAACATGGCGAGTACTCGGTGCACCGCCCGCCGAGCCGTCGCCAGCTCAAGCTCCCGGACCACGTCTGGGAGGCACCCGACTTCTTCAACCAACATCTCGGGCATCACCGGCCCAAGCGACACGCCGAACCCGGTCATGACCGTGCTGATGGCCCTTCCGAGCTTGGCCAAGTCCTCGATGTTCCTCTGGCGGGCCGCCTCTGACTCGCGCTGGGCATTTCGGGCTTGGTTTAGCGCAACCGCGTCCCCCTCCCGAGCCATCTGCGACTGCTCGAGCTCGGCTCTGGTCTCTGGAAGATGAACAGAATAGCAAGTTATGGCGGGTCCACGAGAAAGAGGAAGATGGAACCAAGATCCGGGACTTACTTTGAAGCTGCTCCGACAAGCGCTCGATCGCACCATCCTTCTCGATGACCTTGAGGAGAGCGGTGTTCAGCTCCTGCTTCTGCTCCGCCAACTTCGAAGTCATGTCGGCGCGATACACGATCATCCCTGGAACGTCAAGGAACAAATCAGAACACGCCAAGAAGCGAACGACAAATGGGATGGTAACAGGAAGCGTTTGCTCGACTCACCCTCAAGGTCCTCCGGTCTCAGCGCGCCTTCGCGGGCGCGGCGGCGGCGTCTGGCGGCGGCAACCGGTGGCGGGTGGCAGTCGCCAGCCTCTCGGCGGCCTCCTCGGCGGACGTCGCGGCCGCAGGCTTCTCGACCTCGGCTTGGCGGAAACCCGGCCTCGGCCTTCGGTAGCGTCCCTTCGGTCATGGCTGTGGCAGCAGCAGTTTGGGCGGTGGTGGCGCGATCTTCCGCAGACTGTCTGGCGGCTTCAAGAGTCGTCCGCGTCGACGCCTCGCTGGCCACCGCTGCGGCCACCGCCACTTGAGCCACGACCAGTTGCATCTCGGTGGGCCCGCTCGCTGTGAATTCTCTTGCGCCTCTCCTCCGACCGACGCCAGAGCGCCCGAACAAGTCGAAGATGAGCCACACCTCTCGGAAGAACTGCGAAAATCGAAAACAAATTACTCGCGCAAGGAAAACTCACCGACGTCGCAGGAAGGATCAACTCGTCGAACGCGCGCGCGGCGCAACCGCGCTCGAGTGTTGCACGCCGCGGCCTCCTCGTCGTCCTCAACATCGTCGCTGACCTCGGGCCGCCCGCGGGGACGGGCAAGCTCGAGATCCGCGTCCACCGCCTCCGACGTCTCGCGGTAGGGCCGCGCCCGAGTTCTCCCCGGTCTCCTGGATCTCCGAGGAGGCGGCTCTTGTCGCGCCCTCAGGGGCGTCACACTCTTGGGGGGAGGCGGCTCTTGTCGCGCCCTCGGGCGTCGTGCTCGAGGCGTGGCGGTGGCTGCCACCGGAACCTCCTCCACGACGGCGGCGGCAGCAGGCTGGGGAGGCCCGCTCCCCCGACAACTTCCTCGACTGCGCCGGCCACCGAAGGTGTGGGTGCGGCCACGGCTGCCTCCGCAAGCTGGGGCAGGGGCGCATCTGTGATCTCTCCGGCAGACGTTGGCGGGGGCTCGATCGCAGCCGATTCGCCGCAGAACTCGAGAACCCCTCCGCGCCTCCGGCGGCGGAGGCGTCAACCGCCAAAGATCTCCATCCTGACGCGACACCGACGGGTCCAACGCGACGGCATCCAAGAGCGACGGGTCGGCGAACACCCGCTCCGTCACGGCCTCGAGGATCTCCCGGTCGTTGCTCGGGAGCTCGGTGGCGTCAAGATCAATGATCCCGATACCAGGGAAGTTCAGGTACCGGGACGTCGATGTGTCCGCCGCGCCCTCGATCGACACCGCGGTCACGGCCGCTGAAAACTCTGGCACCACCGACATTGCGACGTCACGCTCCCTCGCCAGCGGGGGTGGTGCCGTACCATCGTCCACGGGCACCATCACCACATCCTCGCCACCTGAGCCGATCCCGGCCGGCGGCTCCAATGCCGCTTGCGGCAAGTGCGGTCTCGTGGACCGGCTCCTCCTCGACGACGTGGCGTGGTGGGTGGCGCGGCCGACTCCTCCACTGCGGTGGCCACGGCCAGCCCTTCCTCGATCTGCACCGGAAGCGGCTCGGCATACGGGGGCTGAGGGCGAGGTTCGGAGGGCACGACCCGCGTGCTTAATGGCAAGCGCTTCAAAGGCGGTGAGGAGTGCCGGTGTCAGATCTGCGGAAGATGGAACCAAGTTAACAAGCAAGACAAGTTGAAAAGTTCGCGACGGCAGCTCCGAGGACAAGAACTTACATCTTGGAGCGAACCCGGGACTTCTTCAGGCGGCCCTGACGAACCACCGGGCTGCACGCTTAGTGCCCACCGACTCGGGGGCAGCCCCACTTCGACCCGCCGCCTCGACGGCGGTGCTGCGCTCCCCCGCCTGCTCGGGGGCTGACCTTCCGACCTCCGCCGCGGCCGGGGTCGGTCCTCCTGTGGCGAAACTTATGCGTCCGGCTCGCCGCCCGGATGATCAATGTTGAAAGCGGGCGGCGGGAATCCGCCTCCACGGCGCTCGGCGTCGGCCGACGCTGAGTCGTTGACCTCGTGACCATGACGCCTGCGCAAAGAGTCCGCGTCGGGCGGTCGGAGCCATCAAAGAGGTGGCGGGATGGAGTCGTCCGCTCCTCCGACCGCCTCGGCGGGTCGGCCCGGCGCGGCGGGTCTCTCCGCGCTTTAGGGGCGCTCGGCCAGCCGGGCGCCACGCGGGGGCGGGACGCCCGCTGATCCTCTCGGGCGGGGCGAGCCGCCGATCGCGAGCTCGAGCCCGCATTCTTCGCGCGGTTGTCTCGCCGTGCGGCAACGTCACCGATTGCGGCGGGGAGGCGACGACGTGGACGACCCCGACATGTCACTCCAGTCCACCGCCGTGCTGGCCACATCGCCGCTCCACGACGGCTCCGGCGACGGGTCTTCGTTGGAGGAGACGTCGCGCTCTCCCGCCTTCCGCCTCTTGATGCGGTTGTCGTTCCGATCGCGCTTGGCGATCTCGCGTTCCTTGTGTTGCGCCTTGCGCGCAGCACGCCGCCTCTCTGCGGCAGCCTTGTTCCTGTTGAAGATCGCCTCCTCTGGGAGAGGCGCCTTGGCCGGAACGAGGTGCGCACTCCTCAGCTGCAAAGACAAAGGAACAGAAGATTCAGCCAACATCGAAGGTCCCCGAGAAGATCGGCACCACGATAAAGAGCCCAGATCAACAAAAACTCGTCAGAGAGGACGGCGACTTACCAATTTCTCGGTCCCCTCGTGGGGAAGCATCGGGAGCAACCGCGCCGGTGGCCACGAGTAAGACGCCTTCCCGATCGCCTACGCCACGCAGCGCTGGATCTCGAGCGGTGACGGGAGGGTCGGTGCGGTCACGGTTCCCGCCCAGGGAGCCCGGTCGGCCGTCATCTCGCGGCGGCGGCGCCTCGGGCGACACAACTCCTCGGGCGTGGTACGCCCAATGATGGGCAGGTGACCCGGCTCCCTGACGCCCAACACCACCCAGTGATCCTTGAGGATCTTCTCTTGCTTCGTCTTCGCGGGGCCATCGGTCCAGTTCCTCCGCGACTGGCCGATCGAGTTCCCGGTGAACGCCGGCAGCGCGAACTCGGGTCGCTCAAGTAGAACCACCCTTGTGCTAGCGGCTGTTCGGTGGTCGGGGGCGATGGGATGTAGTCGTCGCTCCGGCCCTGCTTCATCCGGAGGTTGGCGCATCCGATCGTCGCCGCCCGGGAGCCGTCCTTCAAGCACGTGAACATGAAGAAGTCGAAGAGGTGCCAATGGGCCGATTCAGTACCCTGACATCGCCTCGAACGCCGCCATCTGGCGGATCGTTCGGGTTGAGTCCGTTGAGGCCGACTCAAGAAGGACTCCATGAATAAACCGCCGGCGACGGGCTCATGGAAGGCCACGAACGAGACCACGAACCCCTTGGGAGGGCGCAGCACGGACTCGTCGCCGGGCACCTTCCACTCCACGGCGGTGGTGAGTGGGGGGAGCTGACCCACCTCGGCGAGGCAGGCGGCCATGGGACACATTGGACTGCGTCCAGTTCGACATCGCGGCCGTGGAGTCTCGGGTGGACTGGTGGCACAAGAAGTGGCGGCGCTGCGGATGCAAAAGAGCAAGGGGAACGAGACGCGAGTATGGAGGAAGAAGACGATGGGGAAGCAAAGTCCCAAACACATGCCCGGCCTTGCGGTTAAAGGGATGAGTGCGGCCGCTCGCCTTGAATGCCGGGCCCGCGTCGGTAACGTTCGCCCACGCGCATGCCCGTGAACAGGTGCCACTCGTGGACGCCTCGATCCCGCAGAGTACGGAACACCGCAGCGCCGCGGTCATTTCAAATGGTCACGTCCGTCACGTCGGCCGAGATGCCCGCGCCTCCCACTTCATCCGCATTTACCACGTCACCCACGGCGACCGCTACAACCACGACGACCACGACTACCCCTGCAAAACAGTCCCAGGCTACAACGGCTACAATGAAGCTTAAAAGTCCGCGAGCGAGTCTTCAACTCACCCACGGGCTCGGGGCTTACATCCATGGATCGTAGCGCCACCGAACACCAAGAACGAAGCACCAACGCCAAACCCACTCAACTGATCCTGCGCGCAACTCCTTGACTCCTCTCGGGGCTCGAGACTCAGAGGCCGGATTAGGGCCCCTTGACGAAAAAGATCTCTCTTAACACAAGGTAATCCGACACCATTGACAACGTGGAGGCCAAGATTGACAATGTCAAGGCCAAGATTCAAGACGAGGAGGAGAGGACCCGGTCAAGACCCGCGGCAAGACGTCATGCCCGAGCCGGTTGGCGTCATCTCCGATCGATTCCTACAAGAGGGATCCCCTCCGACAAGTCTCCACCTCGCACGACAAGTCTCCGCCTCGCACGACAAGTCTCTCGCAACAAGTCTCCGCCTCACCGACAAGTCTCGCCCGCGAGCTCCTCCGACTCGTGAGGCATGGGCCATGACACGCGGCGCAAGCCTGAGGCACGAACGCCTCCACCATGACGCGTGGGGGAACGCTTCCCCGCGCCATGCAAATACACCAGCTGGCGGCCCATGCAAGCAGCTGGCCCGACAAGAGCCTTAATGCGAGTCTGCCCGGCTGCGCAGCCGTCCCATCAACATCATCTCCAACTCTGCCACACGCAAGCTCCGCCCGAGGCACTCAAGCACCCCCTACGACGGGCTCTGGCCTAAGCTTAGGCCTTAACGTGGCGGGCTAGTCAAGTGCTCGGACAGACCAAGGCAACAACGAACTACTCGGAGGAGGCGCCAAGCGTCCCGGGGTGAACAGCCTCACCCAGCCACGCGGCGGCTCCCCCGACCAAGTAGCACAACTCCACTTCAACGCGTCCTTGCGGACAGCGACGCACGACGGGACATCCCAGCGACCAAGCACTGTACTTCTTTTCTCCTTCCCCCTTGTGCCCCTCCCCTTGTGTCTATAAAAGGGAGAGGAGAGCAACCGTCGCAAGGGTTAGACCTCCTATAGATCGAACACCATTCTAAGGGACTTGGGTGCAGCGCCTCTCCGACCGGTTTGTAACCCCTACTACAAACACCTAGCTCGGGAACACGGCTCGACCTTTGGGCGTAGGGTATTACTCCTCGAGGCCCGAACCAAGATAAATCCGTTGTCTCTGCGCTAACCATCCGAGCCCGGCCGACGTCGATCGATACAAGTATTCTTGTCCGTGATGAGAACCCGGCGGCCGCCGAGCTCCAGCCCGCCCGCGTTGCACGCTGCTGCCATCGATGCTCGACTCATCATCTCGGGCGCGGTACTGGCGAAGGGAAGCGAGCAGCGGTGTAGGTGCGAGGAGGACCGTGGCGACGTAGCGGCGCTCGTGCAGGAGGTCATCACCGCGCGGGAAGAGCTTGGCCACACCGCGCTGTTGACGGTTGAAATACGTCTAAAGTCCGCTCTGACGGCACGACTACTTCTCAAGCTCCACGACTCGACGCCAAATTACTACTCGTAAACTCTCCAGCTCGGGGGCTACACTCAACTTACTACTTGAGGATAACTCCAACAGACTTCGCTCGCTCTCAAGCTCGGGGGCTCTACAACAACAACAACTCGACGTAGCTCATATGACTCTCTTAGCTCGGGGGCTACACGCTACAAGAGTACTCGGATGATGGCTTTCACGAATACTGAAGACCCTTGAATTGATTACCTAATCATTTCAAGGCTCGGGGGCTGCTATACTACACCCATCATTCAATTTTTTCAAGAACAAAAGTTGCAGAACCAAGATTGACCCTCAGCTAGAGTCTGCGACTCAACCTAAGGCTCGGGAGCTACTCCATATGGAGTGCGATTTTGCAATCGCACTTCCATATAATCTCGACTTGAAGATCGATGAAATTTGGACCACCTTCCAGCCTCGTGGCAGTTCAAGTACTATTGAAGACTTCTCCAAGCATTACTTGAGGACGCTCAAGAACTACTCGAAGAGGCTTCAAGACTACTCGAACTACTACTCTCGACTCCAATGTGCTCGGGGGCTTGTCGGGCATACACCCCGGGTACTCATACAAGGAAGGATGAAGACGGACTCCTACTAGAATTCCCATGTAATCCTACTAGGACTCGTTCCGTGTAATCCTACTAGGACTTCTATATTGTAACCGACTAGGATCCCGCCTCCTGGACTATATAAAGGAGGGCCGAGTACCTAGCCGAACATCTCACCCAACAGCCAAGCCCAGGGCGCCATACTTGATCCCCCAAACAGGACGTAGGGTCCGCTACTCTGTCGGCCCGAACCTGTATAAATCATGTGTCCGTGTCCTTGCGTATACCTTCGAGTTGTAGGTCTGGCGATCCCCACCACAATCATCTACCTCGGGTACCCCCTTGGTAGGTTGTGTCGGGCATACACCCCGGGTACCGCAAGAAGGATGAAGACGGACTCCTACTAGAATTCCCATGTAATCCTACTAGGACTCGTGCTGTGTAATCCTACTAGGACTCCTACCTTGTAACCGACTAGGCACCCGCCCCCTGGACTATATAAAGGAGGGCTGGGTACCTAGGAGGACATCCACTAATCCTCAGGGAACAACATCTAGGCGCAGGCGCAATACTACTCAAGCAGGGACGTGGTGCGCTACTCGCTTCCGAACTCAGTATAAATCTTGTGTCCACAAGATACCTTTGAGTTCCAGGTCTGACGATCCCCACTATCTACTCTCCGACGGGTACCCCGTATGGAGGTTGCCGGATATAAAACTCCGACAGGTTGCAGCTAAAACACCGACAGTCATGTTCCGGGCCGGGGGGGAAAAGAAACTGATCAGTCAGCAAGCAGCTGTTTTGTTGCGATCGATGGGCCGATACCGACGGCCGGGGGGGGAGCTGCTTGTGGCGTGGCCGTCGTCCGTCTGGCCGCAACAACAACAACAGGCAGGGCATGGTCTGCAAGGGGGTACCCGTCCACGTATGCAAGCCCCCGGCCCGGCCCAGCTGTCGTGTAGCAGGTACGTACAAAAAACGCCCGCGCGTCCCTGCCTTGCATGCAAATGTATCTAAAAAAAGTTCACAATACAAGGTACGTAAGCCGTTGGGCATCGCAACAAACAGAGTATATTCCATTCCATCCACAGGAAAGGTGGCGCATGCAACAAATCAGACCGGGTGCCCAGCGCGCGCATGATGACATGGCATGCACACCCGCTATGGCCAGCCCATCCATCCATCGCGCGCGCGTAACGCTACTACATATACGGCCGGGCGGGCGGCGAACGTGCCCAGTGCATCACATCCATCGATCCGCAGGCTAGCTAGCTGGCAAGCAACAATGGTGATGATCATGGCGAGCGATGCGGCGGCGGCGCCACGGGCGGCGGCGGCGGCGCCGGCGGTAGCGATGAGGAAGGGGTCGTGGAGCCCCGAGGAGGACGCCCAGCTGACGAGGCTGGTGGAGCAGCACGGCCCCCACCGCTGGAGCCTCATCAGCGCCGCCATCCCCGGCCGCTCCGGCAAGTCGTGCCGCCTCCGCTGGTGCAACCAGCTCAGCCCCGAGGTGCAGCACCGCCCCTTCACGCCGCGCGAGGACGCCGTCATCGTCGCCGCCCACGCCCGCTACGGCAACAAGTGGGCCACCATCGCGCGCCTCCTGCGCGGCCGCACCGACAACTCCATCAAGAACCACTGGAACTCCAACCTGCGCAAGTGCATGCGCCGGGCAGCAAGAGCAGCTGCGGCGGCTGGTGGTGGTTTTAATGGTGCTGCTCCTGCTCGTGCTCAGCAGCAGCAGCAGCAGGTATTTCAGCTGCAGCAGGGCTACAACATCATGATGGTGCACACCGCTCCGCCCCCGGCGGTGGCCGCCGATCGACAACAACCACCACCGCCGAACCCCAACAACAACCGCCGCCGCGACGAACCGTCCACTTCCCTGTCCCTGTCCCTGGGCCTGCCGCTGCCGGAACCACCAGAATCCGGTGCTTCATCGTCGGCGCCGCCGCCGGGCATGAATAAAGCTGCGGCAGACCACCAGCTGCAGCCAGAAGATGAAGCAAACGCTCAGGCGGCGCAGTTCATGGCGGCGGTGCGCCAGATGGTGAGGGAGGAGGTGCAGCGCCAAACAGGGCAGATCGCCTACTCTCTCATGGCCGCCGCAGCCTGGACAAAGGGACACCACCTCTGAATCTGATCCATCCATGCATCTCAGTCACCGCCCTATATATCTAGCTACCTACTATATCGATCAATAAGACGATGCATCATATATATGCATGCATCTTGGGCTGGGACGACGATGATCCATATATCTATCTATCTATCATATATATATATATATATATATATATATATATATATATATATATATATATATATATATATATATATACACATACATATAAATAAACTGTCCTTTTCTTTTCATCAGGCATACCGATAAATGGCCCAGCAAACTCAGGTGTTGCTAGCTACCGTTTATTACTGTTCTATTCTATGTTTCGCTTGTTGTATTGTCTTCCTTGCTTATATGCATAATAATAACATGGTACTGGTATTGTATGTTATTCCTTTTCTCCATGCATGTGTTTTCTTATCGCACATTCTGCGGCGAAAGTAGCAAGGATTAACCATAGCAAGTCTCAATTTCCTCTTTTTCCTTTCTCAACGCGCATGGGGTGGGGGTTGGAGGGGGGGGGGGTCTTCATGGAATCCACGACGGCTCTCGAGTCCCACCTGCCCACAGTCTTTCCCTTGTTTGAGAGAGCTCAATATATATGTATATGATTCCTACACTACTCGATCTCTCCATATGTATACGAAACTGATGATTGAAGTGCTTTTGCTAGGACATCGAGACACTCCTTATTCCAAAGAAAAATGCACCCCTAACTCCACCTAGACACGTCACTCGTTTCGATCTGCCTGATTCACTCTGTTTGAAGACCCACACATGTGATCCTTTTTCTTGAAAAGGCCATCCATTTTCCCTGATATCTGTATCAACCCAAGGTCCATTCTCATTTTTCCTTATGATGAACCTGTTAGAATAAATCTCATGTAATCATTGGCGGAAACTAGTGATTGAAGTGCTTTTGCTAAGACATCGAGACTCCTTATTCCAGAGAAAAATGCACCCCCTAACTCCACCTAGACATGTCACCCGTTTCGATTTGCCTGATTCATTCTGTTTGAAGACCCACACACATGTTATCCTTTTTCTTGAAAAGGCCATCCATTTTCCCTGATATCTGTATCAACCCAAGGTTCATTCTCATTTTTCCTTATGATGAACCTGTTAGAATAAATCTCATGTGTAATCATTGGCGGAAAAGGCGCATGAATCCGGCCAATGCACTTGTAACAACACATAGAAGGCCTCTAAATTAATTTCTTTTTTGGTAATCACAAATCACCCTAACTAGCCAAAATGCTCCTTCTCATCCCCACTCACATCTACGGCCCAGCCATGCCGGCCCATGACCGATTCGCTAGGTGGCAAGGCGCGTGACACAACCTGACGGTTCACATTATTATGTCGTCTTCCTTCTCGACAAAATATGCACCAGCGTTGGGGGCACGCCTTGCCTAGTTAGTTGGTATATATTGGCATTTCCGCAGCACTCCTGCTGCAAATACAATTAAAACCTCCTATCCAATTGCAATGTGAATGGCAGCCAACCGGGTGCTCCCTTTTTTCTCAAATTGCACAACACTTTTTTCAATCCTTAGGTTTTACCATATTTTTTGTAGCAAAGTCTCATGTCATTTGCTTATTATCTATATATATTCAAGTTAGTGTGTGCGCGCGCTCTTGGGTATATCACTCGGAAATCAGGGGCTTTCTTGAGAGCACGAAACTCTCGGCAAAAGCCTCTACACCCTCGGTAAAGCCTTTGCCAAGAGTCGCTCTCGGCAAAGGGCCCCCGGGAAATTTTTTCTCGGCCACGATTCTTTGCCGAGCACCCGAGCTCTAGGCTCTCGGCACCTTTGCCGAAAGCCAGCTGGCCGTCGGGCAAAAAAAAGTAGCCGATTAACAGGGGTGGAGGTGGCGGTTTTGAAATCCTCTTCTTACGGCCTCATGCGGCCGCCGTCGGCAAAGGAGGGTTTTATTTTCTTACAAAATATGCGAGAGTCAGTGTCCAGGACCGTCGGCAAAGATATTTTTATTTTTAAAAACTTTCTTTGTCGGCGCTCACGCCATTACGCTCGGCAAATCTGGGAACACCCGAGCTGGGAAAATTTGTTCCCAGAGTTGCCGAGAGTAATGGCCAGGAACTCTCGGCAAAGACCTCTTTGACGACCCCTCTCGCAAAGCGGTCACTTTTACGCTTTTTATTTTTTTGCTTTCCACATTGACAAACATACATATATATGACATATATCACATCCGACTCACATAACACATATATATCACATTCGATGCGTAAATGTCATCCAACACTACATATATAACATATGTAGCAAATGTGCATCACCACAAGTCCACAAGTGCATCAAGTTTGTCCATACAAATCCACAAGTGCCTCAAATCCATCGAAACAAGTTCACAACATGATCAACTAAGTCAAAGGGCCTCACGGTGATCGCAGTGCGTGGGAAAGGTGTGAAAGGTGGCATCCGAGTGGCGGGGCGGCGGAGGACTTGCTCACCACTTGGAGCCTCTGATTCGAACCCGTCGAGAAAGCGCAAAGGAGACAAGATTGCAAGTGTTAGACATGATTAGGCGGGAAAACCGGAAACTCTTTGCTATCATACTCACGGGAGTACCGAGGGACTTCTTTGTGTCGGAAACACTGTGGAGGGACCGGGAGCGATCGACTAGGAGCCGGTGGTAGAGCCATACCACCGGACGTCAAGGTACCTAGTAAGTTCCTCGAACTTACGGAAATACTCCTCTGTGAGCTGCTCTGTGCTACCGTGCTGGGCTGGCCGACGAGAGCCCGCTCCTGCTAGCTCACCTACAACATTTAACTTAAGTGTTTGATGAATGCAAATCTAAGAATGTGTTTAAACATCAATATACAATGAGTAGTGCATACCTCAAGGCGTTCAACCGGCCCATCCCCACGCCGGTCGTGCTCGTGTCGGGTCGAGACTCAAATCCTCTCCGTGCTCGGACGTCGGCAAGTCTCAGGCTGGGCTGTCGATGATGTCGCCGCCAATCCACAACCTCCCGTGCTTCTTGCCTCCTCCCAAGGCCATGACTATATGCATTATCAATGTCATGCTCACTCGGGTTGTAATCTTCCCCATACTTACGCTTACGAGGCCTTTGTGTACTCAACGATGCGCCGTGAAACTAGGGTTCTTTGTATGCCTCCCGTCGCTCACTGAGGGACACATCGGACGTCGCCTTGGCCTTGTGTGCCATGCACAAGGCATCAAGTCCGAGCATTCACGGCCAGATGTGCCTTTTCTTTGCCAAGAAAAGCGGGACGAAGATTAGTGTGATAAAACAAGTTTGAGCCTCACAATCGATTAAAGAAACTGCAGCGTACCATAACTCTTTGTACTACGGAAGGCTCACCGGCCTTGGTGGTGTGATGGGCCTTCCATCACGCCTCTCTCGTGCGGCGTCGTGCGCTTCTTTGGTACTCCTCGTGAACCACTTGTCCACCTCCATTGCCCACGCGTCGGCTTTGGTGCGGCTCCACCAGGAGTCACCACGTCACAAAGTAATTGATAAATGAGAAGATCAAACATAACATAAGTAATATCAAAACCTAGGAATATTAGTGTTGTTCATGTACCTCAAGGAACGCTCACGGTCAACATCGTCCTTCTTGCTTCTTCCTTGTCTATCTTTTGACCAAGCACCAACGCGTAGTAGGTTATGATGACTGGTGCTTTACCTCATGATGCATATACGTGACACGTTTACGGCGGAGTTCTTGAGCGCAGTCCGCTACATCCTCTTCTCCATCCTCACATCGAAGAAGTGCGCATACAAATACGATGTCAAATTCATTATTTTAAGATTGAGTCAAACGAATGTGATGTATTGAGAAAAACTTTGTGCGAGCTAGAGTTGTGTGGGTGAAGTCCGGTCTTCACCACGTAGTAGTGTACGTGGCTCTCGTCGCGTGGTGCGTGACAATGCCGGGGGTAGTGCTGCCTACGTAAGCCCGACAATGTTGGGCTTGCGTGAGTCGCCACCGACACAACGATACAGTTCTGCACATGTCGAACAAAATATTAGTGACTCGATAATCAAAATGAAGTTAGGCATCTAAATTTACTTACATTCGCCCTTGGGGCGAATCACTGGCGGTTCGAGGGAGCGGGCGAGGAGTCGGGGCCTGCAAGTAGACCTCGCCGCCTAGCGGCCTCCGAAGAACCCGCACCCGAGGCGCCGATCTCCGTCACCGGCCCTCACAACCGCCAGACGGCTCGTCCACCGCCAGCTCGTCGTCGTCCTCGGTCCCGTGCACCGTCGGCCCGTCGGCTCGGGAGGTGGCCTCGACCCTCCTGGGCCTCCTCTCCACCCTCCGCCGTCCCTACCCCGTGAGGCGTTGTAAAGGTGGACAAGGGCACCGACGCGCGGCCCTCCCACCTCCTCAGATCTGATTGTCGTCCTCTCCGCGACCCACCGCCATCTTTTTAGTCACTGTAATCAACATATAAACAAAACATAATTAGTATGACATGCATAATAATAATGAGACATGCATAATAATAATGAAAACACAATGAAAGAACATAGTATTACATGTATTAAAAGTAGTCTGGATCATCGTGGGGATTAGCTGGTATGTCTGTTCGCTCGTCATCACTGTCAAAATTGTCCAGATAATGAAGACAATCCGATGGCTCTAAGTTTTCTTCATTTTCGATGCCCAATCGCTCAAGCATTTGTAAGTCCTTTGGATCATACACCTCATCTTCGTGTGGTGATCGACCAATTCATTGTCTACTTCCATTCCTATAGGTGTAGTTAGGTCTATCACAAAGCTCGATCAGCCCCTCTTCTTGATAGAACTCTCCTTCATATGTGTTTGGGTTTATCAAGTTATAGTCTTCATCGTTGGGGACAGGTAGTTTACCATGTGGCGTGACCTTCTGCACAACCTCCCAACCCTTAAGGTAATCTTTGCTCTGGCAGGCGTATGGAAGGTAATAAACTTGCACGGCTTGTTGGGCCACAATGTATACATCGGATCTTGGATACACGGAATCCGGTGAACCGACTAGCCCGATTGTCGGGGTCCTTGATACGTTCAGGATCGAACCAATGACATTTGAATATCACAGGTTTAAGATGTGGGGCGCCATAAAATGAAAGTTCGTATATTTCCAGGACTCTTCCATGATATTCTTTCCCGTCGATCGTAACCACGTTTGTGGTACTTGATTGGGTCGACTCTCTTCGTAGGCGATCGTGTGGAAGCGAAATCCGTTCACATCATAACCGGTAAATGACCTAACCCTTAGTTCTGACCATGCAAGACACAACTCACTAGAGATGGAGAGATCGGTTTGGGCCTTTCTCACGAACCATGAAATGAAATCGTGGGCCCGCACCTTGCGAAATAAGGGTATCAATTTCGTGTGGCTCGGCAACCTCGATGCGATCGAGAACTCACGGATGAATTCTTGTTTATGCGGTTCAACCTCCGTGAGTTGACGGCGCTGTTCTCCATATACACGTCCTATTATGGAGATTGTGTATCCAGAGAACAACGGAGGTGATGCGAAACTGTCTCGGATCGGACGGGACATGGAAACTAACTCATCTACGGATCGCGGCATCGAGCGTGGACAATCCAAAGCAGATACGGTCGTGGGTATGCGCAATGCATACCTCGGTAGTATCTCTTTCGACGGAGACACCTAACTAGGTTACGCGATCTCGACCCTACGACGAGCGGGTTATTCATACCTAGGGTGCGGTGACGAGGCGCGCATGTGCGAGACCCAACGCCAAGGAAGAAGATCGGGTCGTCGAGGTACTCGGCTTGCCTTCCACTAGCCCATCTACGCAAAAGAAATGAACATACAACTTAGCTCAAAATTTGGCGGCACCTCCACTGCGGTGAGGTGTCAAAACGCAATTAAACATTCGACACGAAGGCCGACAACCGATATATATGCATTCGCATCGAACTCAACAAGGCATTGCCAATTCACATTCATATTCTACCACTAGTCATTCTACCACTAGTCATTGCCGAAAGTCATTACCACTAGTCACATTCACATGCGGCTCACCTTGCTCGGGCGGATGGCGATAAGCGTGGGCGGGGCGTGGATGGGCGACGGCGGTAGAGGCGTTGGCTTCTCTCCCTTCTCGATCCTCCTCTCCTTTTCCTCCACCCCTACTCCATTGCTCCTCTCCCTTCCTCTCTTCTCCGTAGGTGTGGGGAGTGGCGGGAGTGGGCGGGCAGACGCGAGCGGCGGGTGGTCGGCGGTGGCAGCGGGCGTCGGTGGCCTCACAGGCGGGCGGGCGGGCGGGCGGGTGCGCCTGGCCAGGCGGGCGGCGGGCGGGCGCGTGGGTGGGCGGGCGGGCGGTAGTGAGCGGCTGGCCTGTGAGGCCGCGGCGTGGCGGCGCAGCGGCGAGTGGCGGTTGGTCTGTGTGCGTTCGGCGTGTGCGTCTAAGTGTTGGTCGGGCGTGCGTCGATGCATAAAAGGCGCTTCTTGCTTGCCGAGCCTTGAGATCAGCCCTCGGCAAAGGTAACAATATTTTAAAAACGAAAATATATATTTGCCGACGCCGGATCGAAGGCCGTCGGCAAAACTGTCTTGGCCTTAGCGCACGCCGACTCGGCAAAGCCGTGGACCATGGTTTACCACGGTTGTTGGCCATTGCCGAGGGGTGGAGCGTCGGCGAGTACACCTCTTTGCCGACGGCCCACCCTCACGGTGCTATCTGAGGGCCCCAGCTAGGCTTCGGCAAAGTATTAATTTTTTTAATTTTGGGTTGAGTTTTTACGTGTTAAAGGTACAGATAATTAAAGCTTGATTTTCAATTTTGGGATTTTTTTGACAAAGTTTTACTATATTTCATGCATTTTCGTTTTTTTGAATTTCTTTACATAGTTCAAATTTGAGCGCAAGTCATAAAAGCATGCATGTATATGATTGGAAAATTGATATTCTTGCTTGTTAGTGTGAGTTTAGTCCTAATCTATGGCCATGTGCCAAAATTCAAACATCTTTGTGCGGATCACATATCCACCCACACTGCGGATCTTTTCAAATTATATAAAATGCAAACAAAGTCGAAAAATCATGAAATTTCACGAGTTGTCGTTATATCACATGTGTAGTCAGTGGTAAAAATTTGACATGATTTCGTGGAAGTTTAAATCACGTAAATCAGGAGATCTCTAGCATGTGATCATAGAGAATGTCCTGGAGATCTCTAGCAAAGGTGACAATGCCGTGAGTATTTCTGTGCCGAGCGAGGCTCTCGGCAAAGCTCTTGCGTCGAGGCTCGATAAATAGCCCTCGGCAACGACCAAAACACTCGGCAAAGCCTGAGTTTCCCGTAGTGTATTTCATGCCATATTATTCTTAACGGATTTCCTCCCCGTGACTACCCCTCCTCAACACAAGACTTTCTCATGGTGAAATCTGCATGCAATAATCAACAAATTTCAAATAAATGTAGAAGCCTGTTTATATATTGCAAAAAGATTGGGGAAATATTTAGTCGTCACACCTATGGTGATTTGCACATGCAAGGCTTAATCATTTGCATAACATGTGATCATTAGAACTTTTCATTTGTGCATTTTAATTTGGCAATTGATAATTTCTACAAGTCTCAATTTCCTCTTTTCCCTTCTCAGCGCGCGTGGGGGTGGGGGGTTGGAGGGCCTTCATGGGATCCACGACGTCTCTCGAGTCCCACCCGCCCACAGTGTTTCCCTTGTTTGAGAGAGCTCAATATATATGTATATGATTCCTAAACTACTCGATCTTTCTATATGTATACGAAACTGATGATTGAAGTGCTTTTGCTAGGACATCGAGCTAGCCTCCTTATTCCAGAGAAAAATGCACCCCCTAACTCCACCTAGACACGCCACCCATTTTGATCTGCCTGATTCACTCTGTTTGAAGACCCACACACATGTGATCCTTTTTCTTGAAAAGGCCATTCATTTTCCCCGATATCTGTATCAACCCAAGGTCCATTCTCATTTTTCCTTATGATAAACCTGTTAGAATAAATCCCATGTAATCATTGGCGGAAAAGGCGCATGAGTCCAATGCACTTGTAACAACACATAAAAGGCATCTAAATTAATTTTTTTTTTTGCACATATCACCCTAACTAGCCAAAATGCTCCTTCTCATCCCCACCCACCCCTACGGCCCAGCCACGCCGGCCCATGACCGATTCGCTAGGTGGCAAGCGCGTGACACAACCCGTCGATTCACATTAATATGTCGTCTTCCTTCTTGACAAAATATGCACCGACGTTGGGGGCACGCGCGCCTTGCCTAGTTAGTTGGTATATATTGGCACTTCTGCAGCACTCCTGCTGCAAATACAATTAAATCCTCCTATCCAATTGCAATGTGAATGGCAGCCAACTAGGTGCTCCCTTTTTATCCATAGGTTTTACCTTTTTTTTTAGCAAAGCCTCATGTCATTTGCTTATTATCTATACTATATATATTCAAGTTAGTGTGTGTGCGCACCCGTGCTTGTGTATATTTCATGCCATATCATTCTCACCTTATACCATTAACGGATTGTGAAATCTGCATGCAATAATCAACAAATTTCAAATAAATCTCTCAGGCCTATTTATATATAGCAAAAAGATTGTGGAAATATTTAGTCGTCACACCTCTGGTGATTTGCACATGCAATTATTAAGCTTAATCATTTGCGTAACATGTGATCATTAGAACTTTTTCATTTATGCATTTTAATTTGGCAAATAATAATTTCTACAAGCATTTGGTCACATATGATATGAATTCATCGATCATAGCATTTATACAATAATAAAAATATAAATGTGAAAATATGAAAGTGCTTGTGGTGAAATATATATATTTTCAGATGTTAAATGAACCATTTCTAATTAATCATGAACACGCACTGGTTTTTGAAACAGATTCAATAATCCTTCATTTAAACTTTTGCGTGACGAACTCAAGTGTTGATGTTTGTTCACAATTAACTTTTAGTGAACACGTACTTAGCTTTTGGCCAACATGAAAGTTTTTTCGGTATAATAATCTATGAAATATCACATACGTAGATGTGTTGGGGATACGCAGAAACAAAGTCCAATGATTCAGGCCGCGCTAGCTGCTTGCTACTCCAGTGTCGTAATTTGCACTCTGAATTACTACTATATTAATAATACAGTATATATTTATTTATCATGTGTGGACCTCCTTGGGGTTGGGGATTTGAAAAGTGAGGGAAAAAGACACGCAGGCGCGAGACGTGGGCCAGCGTGACAGAGGTTGCCGTGGCAAGTAGCGGGGAGGCCCGGGCCCGCGCCGGCCCATCTCTTCTTCTTCTCTCTCTGTTGTTTTCTCTCTTTCTCTTTCTCTGGAGAATTCAATTCCAATTCGATTCTCTTTATCAATTGGAGGAGTCCTCCTCCTCTCTCTTCACCTGCTCCGCCGTTCCCGTTCCCCCCTTCCGTCCGATTCGCGCGTCGGAGCAGGAGCCGGCGGCATGCCGCGCGCGGCGGCGGGGCCCCCGGCGCGCAAGGTGCCCCTCCGGAAGCTGCTGCGCGCGGCGTCGGTGGCGTGCGGGGTGCAGTTCGGGTGGGCGCTGCAGCTGTCGCTGCTGACCCCCTACGTGCAGGAGCTCGGCATCCCGCACGCCTTCGCCAGCCTCGTGTGGCTGTGCGGCCCGCTGTCGGGCCTCCTCGTGCAGCCCCTCGTCGGCCACCTCTCCGACCGCATCGCGCCCGCGGCCTCCCCGCTGGGCCGCAGGAGGCCCTTCATCGCCGCGGGGGCCGCGTCCATCGCCGCCGCCGTCCTCACCGTCGGCTTCTCCGCCGACCTCGGGCGACTCTTCGGCGACGACGTCACGCCGGGCACCACCCGCCTCGGCGCCATCATCGTGTACCTCGTCGGATTCTGGCTGCTCGACGTCGGCAACAACGCGACGCAGGGGCCCTGCAGGGCATTCCTGGCGGACCTCACCGGTCGGTATTTGCCATTTGCCATTTCTTCTTCTTCTTCTTCTTTCCGTGCTTATACGAGTAACTAGTACAGAGGATTAGATGATTTCGATTAGGGAGGAAGGGAGGAACTGCTCGCTGCTTGGGGATTTCGCTTCGCTTCCGTCGCACGCGATTCTGCTGGATGCGCAGGCAATTTGCCACATCGCCAGGGGCCAACCCAAAAACGGCCTCCCCGATATTTCTCTCTGCTGCCCCCTGCCTAGGAGCGAGTATATGCCTTCCCTCTCGCGAGTAGTACTGCAACTGAACTGCTGAAAAAACAGGCGTCGCTTTCCGCTTTATCAGTCCAGATTCTTTGCTACGATGCCACGCCTACCGCCTCAATCCCCATTTTACACGGCTTGCCTCGCCAGCTGCCCCATCATTAGCATCAAGTTTGTTTAGCAGGCCCGGACAACAAACAAGTTTCTTTCAATAATTAGGGGTTAGTATAAATACACATGTCACCACCATTGTCGCTGTTGTTTTCCCCAAACCTCTCTACAAACGTAGGACGGTCGGCATCTTTTGCCCGCAGCCAGGTATTGAAGGGCCCTCGTTGAATAATTGCAAGGCTGATAATGGTTTGTGGCTGCTATCGCCTTGTATGCTAAGAGGCAACATCTGATGCGACGCTACCCTGTGATCGTATGATCTGTGCTCGTGGTGACAGCATAGTTTTCAGATTTTTTTCTTTTCGTAAAACAAATAGACGATCATTCTGATCAGAGCTTGTGCGCACATTGAATTGTTGAGATTTTTAACGCTATTGGTTTACAACACATACACGCTACTTCTCTTGTCAAATCTCAGAAATGAATGACTTTCCGACCCTTTGTATTGCAGAGAACGACCCAAGGAGGACTCGGATCGCTAATGCATACTTTTCGCTCTTCATGGCCCTGGGAAACATACTTGGATATGCCACCGGAGCATACAGTGGCTGGTATAGGATATTTCCTTTCACTGTTACACCATCCTGCGGCGTCAGTTGTGCCAACCTCAAGTCCGCCTTTCTCCTTGACATTATTATTCTGGTGATTACAACCTACATTACTGTAGCATCAGTGCAAGAGCCTCAATCTTTTGGAGGTGACGAAGCAGAACATCCAGGTACCGAACAGGAAGCTTTCCTCTGGGAGCTTTTTGGGTCATTCAGATACTTCACACTACCAGTTTGGATGGTCTTAATTGTCACTGCCCTTACATGGATTGGATGGTTCCCTTTTATACTCTTTGATACTGATTGGATGGGCCGAGAGATCTACCGAGGAAGCCCAGACAACCCAGAACAGACCCAAAGTTACCATGATGGTGTGAGAATGGGTTCTTTTGGCCTAATGCTGAACTCTGTCCTTCTTGGGTTCACCTCTGTTGTGCTAGAAAAGCTATGTAGGAAGTGGGGAGCTGGATTAGTATGGGGTGTCTCCAATATACTAATGGCTTTATGCTTCGTGGCAATGCTCGTAATAACATATGTTGCAAAGAACATGGATTATCCTCCCAGTGGAGTACCTCCAACTGGCATTGTTATTGCTTCCCTGGTGGTTTTTACAATTTTAGGAGCGCCCCTGGCGGTGAGTAACAGGATCGTCTTTTTTCATCAGAATGATATTTTTGTCTACTTCCAACTCACTTGTATGTTGTCCATGTGGTATATTCAATTTATTTCCTTGTTTGCAGATCACATACAGTATACCATATGCAATGGCTGCTAGTCGTGTTGAAAATCTGGGTCTTGGCCAAGGTATTTCCGCTTTGAGTACGTATTATCATCACGATTGCATTTCTTAACTTTTTTTTTTCTATCCCCCCCTGCAGGTTTGGCAATGGGTATCCTAAATTTAGCTATTGTCATACCACAGGTAATTACCTTTATTGATGTTTTTTTGTCTGCTTTGGTCAGTACAATGCATATTTGGAGTCCAGTACAACTGTGAACAGTCATAGGGTAATTGGCCCCTAAACTGATCAGTTGATAATGGATCCAAGTAATCTTACCCAATAACATTTGCACTAAGTGATAATTGGTTCCAGAACCCAATAATTTTAAAAGTGGTTTATATTCTTAGCATCTTAAAGGAAGTAAGAGGGTGGTTTGAGTTGCAGTTTGAAATGATGTTGGTTGCCTATATCTTTAGTGTCAAAATACAGATAGAACAGATTTAGTCTTCAGTTACTTTTAACACATGGCAACGTAGACGAACACAACAAAGAACAAGAAACCGACGATGATGAAATCACGGTATTTTTAAAATAATGTAGAAGCAGTGGTGTTGCGTTGGCACTATCTCAACAGAAGTGAATTCCCTATAGGAGAAACTTTCATGAATAGTCTAGGATTTGGGTCATAATTGAACAATCTCCACCTAGAGCGTAATTCCCTTCTATAGTAGAAATCAGGAGTCGTCATTAACCAACCATGTGCGGCTGAAGTTAGGAAATCAACGTGTGAGATCATCTGTCTTTCCAAAAGCTTCACAAGAACCAAATTGAGGAGACAATTGGCTGTCTTTCTCAAAAGCTTCACATGAAGTACTGAGGAGACAATTGGGGAGGTCTGTAACCCGGCAACACAAACCAGATGGACACACAAAATTCTTTGAATAGTCCAGTGCCAGCAAAGCCTCAATATGTGCAACTGGCCTCTAATTTGAAGTTTTAAATTGTAATAAGAAAATATTGAAATCCAATCTTTATGCTTATAAAGTGATCAGTTTCTCATTCCCTGTCTTGCACCATGGTTTCCATCACGAAATTGAACTGGATTACGACCAATGGTTATGTTAGCTAAAAGTAAGCTAAATTCGGAATTAGGATCCACCATCTTATTTGCACTGTTTATATAAACAAAGAAACTGTGGTCTGGTCTGCATTGGTGCAAATCAAGCCTTGGAAAACTTGTGTGTATGAGAGAAATCAGAACCATGAGCATAAATTGGCAAACCAGGATGGCAAAAAAAGGACACTGGCATGTTATTTCTCAGAGTTGAAAGCTCAACTAGAGCCAGGATACATGGTGATGCAGCTTGATATCTCTGACACTGGCACCTCTTGCAGGTTATTGTGTCACTTGGTAGTGGACCATGGGATCAGCTGTTCGGCGGTGGAAATGCGCCGGCTTTTGCGGTGGCAGCCGGTGCATCTTTCATCGGTGGGCTGGTGGCAATCCTTGGGCTTCCACGAGCACGCATTGCATCGTCGAGGAGGAGAGGCGGCGGGACGCACCGATAAGTTGCCTAGCACAATTGTTACATACATGCTGTGGAGGTGTTGCAAGTTGCAACGATTCTTTGCGGTTGGTTGGGTTGGGCACATACAAGTCCTGCACTGCACGCTCATGGGGTCAGTGGTTTAGGAGAAGAGCATGGGAGCTCTTGGATACAACGATGTCCTTTCCTTTTTGTTGGTGGTTTGCCCTGTTGAGCTTTTTTTTTTTTTGCCATAATTTGTTGTGCTTTATTTAAGTACATGGAAGGAATGTATGTATATGTGTATGTATGTCAGGAGGTTAATTATAATGAGTAATAAAAGTTACGATTTACTGCTGTATTCTGCTGTTGTGTGTATACTCCATAATCCATATACAGAGAGATAGCAGCAGAGCAGGCAGTAGTGCCCCTAGCTAGCTAGTATACTGCAGCTAAAACCAAATGCACTGCACTGCAAGCTCACTGATTTTGCAGTTGCAGTTGCAGCGGCACGCCGGGCGTGGGTTGGAGAACCTGCACCTGCCCGGGCAGCGCCGCCGTCAGCTTGGCCTCGAAGGACTCCGTCGTCCCCTGTTTGGAGATGACGGCGGCCAGGAGTCCGCCGGCGTCCACGTCGCCGTTGCTCATGGGGACCACGTACCTGGCTCGCAGCAGGCTGGCCAGGCGGACGGCGTCCTCCTGGCCGGAGACGAGGGTGAAGTTGGCCGGAAGCAGCTGCTTCACCACCGGCGTGATCACCACGTCCGCCTGCAGCTGCCCCTTTTCGTCCGGGAGGAAGAAGGAGCTCTCGTCGTACACGCAGTGCGGCTCGTAGTAGAGGAGGCCGTGGCCGCCGTCATCCTCGCCGGCGACGAGGACGTAGCCGTTCTCGGGGCGCTGCCACGGCGGGCCCAGCACGGGGCCTGCGGTGGCCACCACCCGGAGGCGGGCGCCGACGGCGGCGGACTGGCCGGGCTCGAGGTAGGTGACGCGGCGGAAGGGCGTGGGCAGGGAGGCGAGCACCGGCTGCGCGTTGGGGGTGGTGACCACCGGCAGCTCCGGCGCCCGGGCGGACAGCTGTGTGAGCGTGCGGACGTGGCAGTGGTCGTCCAGGCTCTGCGTGATGAGCAGCAGCCCGGGGTCCAGCGCCAGGAGGTCGTCGACGCCCAGGGCCTTCACCTCGGGGTTCCTCTTGGCGCCGTCGAACAGCCATGGCGCGCCGAAGTCGAGGTTGCCGACGACGAGGGGGTCCACCAGGATGCGCATCATCTGGCCCTGCTGCTCCACCTCCCACACCCAGCTGTTGATCTCCAGATACGTCAGCTTCAGCGTCGTCACCAGTACCTTGTTGCCGCCCTTGCTGATGGTCGACGGCGACGGCGAGGAGCTGGCTGCTACTACTACCGACGATCTTGTTGGATGATCTGGACTACGCCGGCTCCAATAAGCCAGGCGGCGACGATGACGATGGGAAGCAGCGAGTGGCGCGGCGGTGGGGCTGGAGAGCACCTGGAGCCGCCCGGCCCCGGCCACGGCCGACATCTGAGATTCTGAATCCGGCGATGGAGAGAGGGTGTGCGAGTGGAGGAGAGGGAACGACGACGGACTCTGCTCCAGCACCACACACCCACCAGGCCACCACCACAAAGAAAACAGGTGGTTGCGATTAGTCTGGGCTACGTCGTCATCATCATCATGGGCTACACTACAACAGCAGACAGGCCCCCAAATTTGCCAATCGTGGGCCTTGTTCCAGCCATTCCATTTCTTCTCTACCTCCTGCCTGACAAAAGAAAGCTAGTGCTAAAAAAAAGGTGATTTGATCTCTCAACTTTTTTTTCCCGAAAGATATCGCTCAACTTTCATGTCCATGCTAGGTTGCTAGTGTTTGTTGGCATTGGCAGATGCACAGCGAAAGCATTGCGCCCTGTGCTAGGTAGCTTGTGGTTTTAGCTCGGAGCATCCTAGGGTTTTATTTTGTTTTCTCTAAAAAAACAAGGTCATTGATCTGTGATCTGCCACGCTTTTGAGTACAATTTTATTAAGTGGGGATGCTCTTCCCTCTAGCCATCGTGCAAAAAAAAACTTCTTTTGCTTGTAGAAAATAGTTATTTCTTCGTGATATTCAAGCACTCATTCAAACTACTCCCAATGCAACTAATTAATCTGTTTTTAAAAATATAATTTAGCGGATCTTATTTCGAATATCTTGTCATAAGAAATATAATTGTGCAATCGTAATCTAATTTTAGATGCTTTTATAAACCTCTTGTCTTGGTACAGCAGTACAGCACTATAGCTGTAGAATATGCACACTAGCCCAGCACATGCATATCACCTTATATTAATCACACCAGGATCAGGAATATATTCGATTCAGTTTGGCTGGTTCCATCATGGTGCATGTCGGATTCAGTTTAGCTAGTACTGATGGTGGTGTCATTCAATTCGTTTGTTAAGCTCAGCTTGGGGTCAGATTAATCAGCTGGAGGGAGTAATCAGATCCAACTACGCAATGCAAGGTGGATGCGCCATTGTACCCATCCAAATGTCTCCTAGCTACGTAGCTGGTACGTATACTAGTACTTAATTGTAGCCTGGCTGAGGTTGATGGATCGATCGTACACGTTAAATTTCTCCTTTGGCGGTACCCAAGAGCCATTCATCCTTTTTATTTATGTATTTATTATTCAATTCATTTTTTTTTTACTTTTATTCAAATTCGTTGATGAGCAGGCAGGTAGCGGCAACAGAGCTGAGGTCACATGCTGCTTCATGTTCATCTAACTACAGAAGCCATGTGGTTTGATGACACGACACAAAGCAGGCAGATCTAACTACGCCATTGGTCAAAAAACACAAGAGAGTAGAAAAACAAAGAGAAGATAATAACTTTTATCAAGGTCAGAAGGTGCTCACGCAATTGAAAACGACATCTTGTACTTAGCTGTAACTTCCTTCAGCAGAAGAGCGCAGCTCTGCAGAGAAGAGAAGAGAAGAGTAGCCAAGAAGCGAATGGCGCCAAGCTCGATTATGGGTAGAAGAGGAGTGAAACATTGATCCACGTCAGACAAGACAAGAGCTCGACTTTTGGTGCTAGTGGTCCCAATTTCGACGGCGTCCCGTCCAGCTCTCGATTTCGCTTGCGGAGCAGAGCACACGCGAGCTCCTGTGCAAGCAAGGAAATCTTCCAAACGCGACAGGCAAGGCAGAACAGTGTGCATGGCAAAGGTTCCCCGGCAGCAAGAGGAGGCGGCTGCTGCTCTGTTTCGGTCTTGTGTTTCCCTGCAACTGCAACTGCAGAGCCAAGCAGCCCTCCTCCTCCTCCTCCTCCTCCTCTCTTGAGTTGTTATAGCCTTCCTCCTCCTCCATTCCATCCAGGGCCATTCCATCCAGGGGAAGAAGGGAGGGAGCAGCAGAGCGGATCCAATCCAAGGGAAGAAGGGAGATGGGTGAGCCCGCGCCCGACGACGCGGTGCTCTTCGTCGGGGTGTCGCTGGTGCTGGGCATCGCCTCCCGCCACCTCCTCCGCGGCACCCGCGTCCCCTACACCGTCGCCCTTCTCGTCCTCGGCGTCGCGCTCGGCTCCCTCGGTAACCCCCCGCACGCCTTGCCTTTCTCAACGAATTCATTTGCTACAAAGTATTGGTCACCACGCATAGTAATGTAATTAATTAATTAATTCCAGAATACGGAACACACCATGGTCTTGGCAAACTTGGAGCTGGAATTCGCATATGTAAGTAGTATTGCATTATTCCACATCTAGGAAAGGTACCTGCTTTTCCTTCTCTTCATCCTTCCAATTAAATTGCAGGGGCCAACATAAACCCCGACCTTCTGCTGGCTGTGTTTCTACCTGCACTCCTCTTTGAAAGCTCCTTCTCCATGGAAATACACCAAATTAAGGTACAACCTTCTCTCTTTATCCATGCACCATGCCAAATGTCTCAGCCATTTTTACTTTGGAATTACCATTCATAACTCCCTGAAAAACCATCTCATCAGCAGGTTGCTATCAAGAGCCACTAATTAGTCTTATAAATTATGTTGTCAATCTGTTGGGTATCTTGTGTACTGCTGTATACTCTGTGCAGCTGATGCTGACGGTTTTACAGTCTCTTGTGTCTATCATGTTTTTATACCACGCCCTACGATACCATCTCAAGTGTCTGATTTCTGAATTAAACCATGTGGATCTCTGTTACCACCGCTTCTAATAAATAATAGCATTAGCTATGGATCTCTTCTGCTGTGATTTTCTTTAGTGGTTCACATATGTTTGTCTACAATGCTTATTTTTGCAGAGATGTATGGCACAAATGGTCTTACTTGCTGGACCGGGTGTTCTACTATCAACATTTTTACTTGGCTCTGCTGTAAAGGTATGTGCTTAGAGAAATGACGAGACATTTTTTTTTTGAAGGAGGAAATGATAATATATCCCAATGCTTCCTAACTGGTGTCCCACAGCTCACTTTTCCTTACAACTGGAGCTGGAAAATATCATTGTTACTTGGTGGGCTGCTTAGTGCAACTGATCCTGTTGCTGTGGTTGCACTGCTAAAAGAACTTGGAGCAAGTAAAAAGCTCAGTACAATCATTGAGGGTGAATCCTTAATGAATGATGGGTAAGCTACTTTAACAAAATTGCGCAATCAGTAGTATTGGACTCTGGAAGAGGGTATGGAGATGAACCTGTAAACTGGACTTCCTGTTCTAGTCACCACTGGGTTGAAAAAAAGATTCACGCTAAAACTAAATTTGAAAGTATTTGCAGAATCATGCTAAAAACCAAAGCTGCCAAAGCTTTTATAGTCAATATAGTCCTATTAGGAATTGTCACACTATTAATATAAGTTTAGATCTGAATTTCAAGATTTTGTTAACTATATGCACTGTCCTTATTTGAGAATACCAGGCACCCTTGACTAGTTGCTATGGAATTCATTCTCCTCATTGTATGTATTAGTCATATTGGGGTAATGTGGTATTAAGGATACCTCAAAATATTAAAATCTCAAGTTCAATTATGAAATCTGTAATGGCTTCAATCATCCTAAATGACCTCAAATTCTACAGGACTGCTATTGTTGTCTATCAGCTGTTCTATCGAATGGTGCTTGGAAAAACCTTTGATGCTGGCGCAATAATAAAGTTCCTGTCACAAGTTTCACTTGGAGCGTATGTGGGATTTCTTTATTAAATTCAAAGTGAACTATATGTCTATATGTGCTTATAATGATAATAGTATCTTCTTTGACCAGTGTCGCTCTGGGCCTTGCATTCGGAATCGTATCAGTACTGTGGTTGGGATTTATTTTTAATGATACAATCATAGAGATTGCGCTTACTCTTGCTGTCAGCTATATAGCTTTCTTCACTGTAAGGCCATGCCACTTCAGGAGTCCTTACTTCCCTCTATTTTCTCAGAGGCTTTGCTGTTGTTAATGCTCATTTATATCAGGCACAAGATTCACTGGAGGTCTCTGGTGTTTTGACCGTCATGACACTGGGAATGTTAGTAGATTTGTGCTGATCGCTGACAAATAGTTTTGCATTTTTAATACTATTCCTCTTGTGTTAACCATGTCTTTGGGCAGGTTCTATGCAGCTTTTGCAAAAACTGCTTTTAAGGGTGAAAGCCAGCAAAGTTTACACCATTTCTGGTATGTTAGAGAAACAAGTCACTCTATATCAACGAACATAAATATTCTTGACAAATTCTTTACCTAGTAGTTGTGTATCTGTTTCGTGTATTCCATAAGTTTTTTATGCTGTTCATGTTTACTTTCTTTTAGCATTACTTCAAGAAGATTTACTATTTAATTTATGAGCTGTTGTAAAGGCACAGCTTTATCGTTAGCTTTGTCAGCGTCCAATTGCCAGCTTTTTTTAGCACCTACTTTAACAATGATTTGTTAAATCTCCTTACCATAGAACTTCATCATTAGTGTCTTATTAACATTTAGTAGCATTTGAATAAATTGTATGCTTTGGAGCCCTCTTAATGCAATGACACAGTTCTCCTGTGTGTCCACAAAAAAAATATTTATGGTGGTCATTGACGACATGGGTTGGGTATTTGTACTCCTACGATTCACAATAACATAAGATATCTTAAATTTCCGAGCTGGTGCTCTCCACTTGCTATATTGGAGCAAGGGGCTTTATCCTGCAAAATTAGCTGCAAAGGCTATGTCAACTTTTCTGAAACTTAGTTAATCACTATAAACCAAAAGCAAGCCATATTCTCAGTCCCCTTCTTGCAATCCTGCTTTTCAACCCTAAGCAGGCCAAGCCAGTGCCAGAGATGAAGCAAGTGGCGTGGATGACTCATGGTAGTGGAATCGGAACTACTTAATACTTATTTCACTTCAGAAACTAATTCGAGAGTCATCTCTGATTAGCAATATTAATTTGGACCAGCAACCAACAAAAAGGAAACTAATAAAACCATAAAAACATAAAATACACAAACATTATTATCAAATTTTCGCGTGGAATTATTCCATCAGCACTCATAGTGTCACTGAAATGCCTATCCTAGTAATTTGGCCACTGTTATTTTCTATTACCTTGCAATCTTCTCAGTTGACACTGAATTAAGGTAGCCTAATCTTGATATTATTTGATGCACGCCAAGTAATGGACTCTTTTACTTCTTTAAGTTATGTACATGAGCTTGTATATATTCTACAAGATAGTCCTTCATTTTTATGATATTATAGTATATATATCTGATCTGAGTTTCATGTTTGCTCGCTGTTTTTCTTGCATTCAGGGAAATGGTTGCTTACATTGCGAACACACTTATTTTTATACTGAGGTATTGGTACATGTGGGAAAAATATTATTTGATTTTTCTGTTTATGTCCAGCTGATCCAAACTTCTAGTTGTTTTGATTGTATGCTTCATAACAACACATCTGTAAAATTTCTTACTTGTGAATTCCCTTCAGTGGTGTTGTTATTGCAGATGGTGTTCTACAAAATAATGTTCATTTTGAGACGCACGGTATGCATCATGTACCCCCTGAAATGTCTTCTACTGTTTGGCGGATTTATTTTTGAGGCTCAAAATTGATTATATAAAGTTCAAAAGTTATTGAAGGCCCAACACAACTATTTCAGTTTATCATGGATACACAAGGATGAGCTCTAATTTGTGCTTAGTTCAGGCTTTGATTCAACATATAGATATCCACCTGAATTAATTAATAACATCTCAGCTTGGCCCATAACCATTGACGCCTTTGTTGCTTCAAAATCTGTGGAAAAACCTTGGTGGACTAAAGAAAAATTTCTTTTCTATTTCTGATCGTGAGTTGTCCATGTTCATCATAGTGGAATGAATAAAACCCGGATATCTATACGTGCTGTTAATGTGTTATTTTAGGTAATTGGATCCCTCTGCCCTGCTGCTGAATTTTGGTGCCATAGGATTACACTTCTTATTCAACTGCAATCAGCCGATCCTTCAAACACTTGGCATTTGATTAGTAAAAAAAACTTGAAAGTTTCATTTTGGGTTAGATACCATTGTTCTACAAAATCATGTTTTTCATATGATTCAAGTGTTACAAATTTGATGATATTCTTAGTTCTGATATGAGCTTTCTACACTATGAGCTTAATTCTATTAAACCTCATTATGTGCACATTCGTTTTTTTCTCTTGGCTCTTGTAGGCACTTCGTGGGGCTTCCTTCTTCTTCTCTATGTCTTTGTGCAAATATCTCGACTTATAGTTGTTAGTGCTTTGTACCCATTATTGCGTCACTTTGGGTACGGGTTGGACTTGAAAGAGGCCATGATTCTTGTTTGGTCAGGGCTGCGAGGAGCTGTTGCTCTGTCACTATCCTTATCTGTTAAGGTAAGTTTGTTTCATTTGTGTACCAATAAACCCTTTCATTTGTGCTTCATTTTCAAGTACAAGTCTACTACAGAGTTTTCTAACGCATCTATTGGAATACTTTTAATAGCGTACCAGTGATGCAGTTCAACCTTATCTTAAACCGGAAGTTGGAATGATGGTATGCCCTTTTTTTTGTGTGAAAGCGCCAAATATCTAGTTTTGAACTTTGCTAATGTTATATCTTATGCAGTTTGTGTTCTTCACTGGTGGCATTGTGTTTCTAACATTGATTTTTAATGGTTCGACCACACAATTTTTGTTACATATGCTCGGCATGGACAAACTGCCAGCCACAAAGGTTAGTTTCACAAATTGCCATCTACCAATTCCAGCTTGGGTGTTAAAGGTTTTGCTTGTTTTAGAAATCTTTTGAGTTCCATTTATACCCATCTGTCTGCTATCTTCGACTAAATATTACTTTATCAGTGAAGTGATGAAGGCAATGTTTTATGTGATTCCACTTAGCCTAAAAAAAACAACCTGTGTATTGGTCTTGGGGTGCTTCGACCCATTTTTCTTCTTAATATATTGATGCGCAGTTCTGCTGCGCGTTCGAGAAAAAAATTCCACTTAGCCTAATGCCTTCAAGATATCAAGGTTAACGGTCACCAGTTGCCTCACAAAAGCTAGAATTAAACTCTAGAATATCCAAGCCTCCAAGGGAGGAAACATGGAGATACCAGTTAAAAGAAGCTATCGTTGAGGAAACAAAGAAAAGAATAGAGTATCCCATGTTCCTAGTTCACTTTATTGGAGTATATTAGGCAGTCCAGATATATGGTTAGTTTAGGATTGATTGTTAGAGTATATTAGCTCAAGCAATACAACTCACACATTATACACAACTTTACGTGGTATCACGAGTCTGGAGTTGGTTGAGGTGTAGTCCATTCTTTTGGATCAATCCTTTTGATACAAAAACTAGTACATTCCAAAAAGCAAAAGCAACAACAACATAGCCTTTTGCCCCAAGCAAGTTGGGGTAGGCTAGAGATGAAACCCAAAAGAAACAAGGGTAGGAGAAACACAAAAAATGCACAAGATAGCAGGTAGAGTTAAGCGTAAACAGAGAAAGAAGAAACAGAGGTCATGGTTCAGGCACACTGATTGCTAGTCTCCAAGCACTTCTATCCATAGCTAACTCCTTAAAGATGTTGCACTCCTTAAGGTCTCTCTTAACTGACTCGTCAAAAAAAAACCCAATACATTCCACTCTGCAAAAATTTCATCAAAGCATGGAGCCTTAGTAATCAATGAATCTAGGTGAAGAAGGCAAAAGAAAGCACAGGCAAGCACAAGGGAAAAACAGGACTACCAAAAATATGTGGACTTGCATGGCAAAGGTGAACACAGTGATATATTTGACTTGGATGGACACAACAGAAGAAAGGCTCCATGAAGAGAGAGCTAAAAATAGCCACAGTAGAAGCATGGTAGGCTCACAGCACGGCTATCAGCCAAAGGTCCGTCACAGGCTTACTGCTCCATATGAAGCAATACAATTTAGCTGCCCCAAGAAGTGTTGTTGATGAGGCATGACATAGTGACGCGCGAAGAATAATGAGGCCTCACCCGAGAATTGAAGACAGTCCCTGAGGGTGAGCGACAGTGTAAGATTGAAAAAAAATCTAAACCTAACCCATCTCTGATACCATGTTATGGATAGGAGTTATATTGAATTATTGCATGACGGGGGCAACATACAGGAATACACATCCCTCCCTCCCTTTCTGACAATGCTCCCCAAACCAAATGTAATCCCAAGTGATTAACAAAGATAGCTGAAAAATCAGGGACAACTGATTTCCCCTCTTTATCTGGAAATATCATAACGTGCTCATCTGTTGCTTTGAAGAAAACTACCACCAAAATATTGGGTTCCATTTGAATGCTGTAATTCCAATCTCAATAAGATATTACACTTATTTGTGAAAAGTGATTAATAATTTTGCATGCTTTGTTCAGGATTCCTTTGTCACTATCATTAAGGAAGCCTCTTCATTGACCAACTTCTAGCTGTCCTGGATTGCTAGCTTATTGCTTCCATAAGGATAACTAGTGCTCATTTATGAATATGATAAAGACTGATATGTTTATTTTTTTGCAGCTTCGTGTATTGAAGTATACAAGATATGAGATGCTAAACAAAGCATTAGAGGCTTTTGGTGAGCTTAGGGAAGACGAGGAACTAGGACCTGCTGAGTGGGATACTGTAAAGAAACATATCACATGTTTGAATGACTTGGACGATGATCCAGAGCATCCCCATGATGTTGATGACAATGACGACCATGTGCGTACCATGAATTTAAGAGATATTCGAGTGCGGCTTTTGAATGGTATGTTATCAGTTATCACTTATCATTTTACTGATGAAAAATATTCTAAAAGTATTGAAGTGATGTATTAACATATTCAACCAGCATATGTTCTCTTCCCTTTTGTGATTAATGCCTTTTATAAATGTTTTCTTAGGCTTAATGTAATTTATTTCCATAACCCTTTTAGTCAACTTATTCTATGACCACTGGTACTATTCACATGCAGCGGTGAGTTAGTGATACTTAGCTTTGTAGTGATACTTAGGCTTCAAGGTTGGACCCCTCGTGTAAAAGTGATAATCATTTGAGCGTTTAATGTTTTGTTTTCATAACATGGAAGGTACAATTGTTTTGCTAGATCTGATAATGTACACATTTGATGTTTTCTAGTGGAAGATCAAAACATGGAAGGTGTAATCGTTTTGCTAGATCTTCCAATCATTTGGTGTTAAAAGTTTTTTAATTTTTCTATAATTAGAATGCAAGAAGAAATTACAAATTTTGGTGACCCTAGAGTGTTTACGATTGGTATGAGGAAATATCCTCCGACTGGCCTGCCAAAGGCGAGTGTTGTAGCATCTAGCATTGATGCTCAGACCTGTACCCATGCACATACATCTAAATTTCTCTAAGGTTTCCTTATCCATACCTTCTTGAAATGATAAAGTGAAAAATACTGTTATATTCACCATTTCTTGTTGACATTAGCCTATTGGAATAGCTTACTATAGCTACAAAAACAACAAATCCTTTTTGTCTCATTTTTCATAGCTGACTTTTAGGCCCTTCTATATTTGTTGCTTGATGATACATCATCTGTCTTCTAAATGAATTGCTACGTTGCTAGTGATAGTATTATTGGCATGGGCTTGGCATGGTGCAGCATGAACCAGAAGCAGCGCTTATCTTTAGTTTGTTTAGATTGGTTTGTAAGAGAAGATTTGTTAGGAAGATAAGGTTAGTAAGTTCAGGTTGTTAATTCAGTCGGTTAACCAAATCTCATTTGGGGGGCTCCGTTATTTTGATATATTTTCTTTTACAGAGAAATCTTTTGTCAGTTTGATGTGTTTGGGGATGTGACTGATGTCCATTGCCCTTCAATTTTTAATTTTTTACACCCTTCTCATTGCCTTATGTATTTATCCATAAACTGTTTGCTTATTGTTCCCTCAATGGTTATATCTCCTATAGTTATGCAACTTAGTAAGTGTTGTTATGAATGTTTATAGAGGAGACAATTTATTCGAACAGTTTTGAACAGGTGTGCAAGCCGCTTACTGGGGAATGCTTGAAGAGGGACGAATAACTCAAGCTACGGCAAATATTCTGATGAGATCAGTTGATGAAGCTATGGATCTTGTTTCCAGACAACCATTATGTGATTGGAAAGGCTTAAAGTCCAATGTCCAGTTCCCAAATTACTATAGGTTCCTTCAGATGAGCAGGTTGCCACGAAAGCTTGTCACATACTTCACAGTTGAAAGACTGGAGTCAGGATGTTACATCTGTGCTGCATTTCTTCGCGCTCACCGAATTGCAAGGTGGCAGTTACATGATTTTCTTGGTAATAATATATTGGGAACTCTTGATATGTTCTTTCCTTCAAATTACCTGTTATTTCTTTGTGGTGCCAAAAGAGGGGAAAAAATTAAGTGTGCTAATTGCATATGAGATTTACATTTGCGGACATATTGTTCTATAGGTGTACATTTTTTTGACCTGTAGATCATAAATGGCAACTGGCAAGAGAAAGCAGACTTTAAGAAGGGTTTACCTTTACCATAAAATCTGTTAGATCATTTAATTGTCAAATTGACTGTGACTTATACAGCAGATCTTTATTGTTCCGGTGTATAGTGTTGGAGCATAAGTTAATTGCCCACCTTTCCTCATCAGTTTAAGCTTTTGGGTTGAACTGGTTGGTGCAATATGGTATCAGGGCCAGAGGTCTCGAGTTCGAGTCCTGGCGGGAGCGTTATTTAAAATAATTACAGCCCACTCCAATATCCACGTATGCGGCCTGGGGGACCCTGCACATGAGGGGGAGTGTTGGAGTATAAGTGAATTTCCCACCTTTCCTCATCAGCTTAAGCTTTTGGGTTGAACTGGTTGGTGCATGCAACTCAGGGTTGAACTGGTTGGTGCATGCAACTCAATAGATAGGAGCAATGGCAAGGTTTGCCCAGTTCTCTCATTAAGGCTCTGAACCTTGGAGACTAATCCCTGCTTAGAAAACTCAATTGTCTCTCTGGCTTATATAAGGCTGATCCTAACAAACTCACTAAAAACCAAAGGATAACAATGGGCCTAAAACTCTGCCACTAACTGAATTCGGCCGCTAGTTTTGTGGAGCTGCAGCCAACTTGTTGTGTCGCTTGTGTTGGTAGGTCTGTAGGTGTGCCCAACAAAGGTGTCCACAACACAAACTACCAGGTCATTTGGGGTGACAGAGCCCTACTTCACTGCAAAACCACTTTATAGGCCGGAATTGTAGATTAATCAAACTATGTTAGCTCAGTAAGGATGAACCTGGAGGAAGTTCAATTTATGTTTCAGTTACTTTGAATTATTAAAGCTTGATTGAAAATGTCATTCCTTTATGGTTTTGGATCCATCCTCCTTTCATTCTGTTTTGTAGATAACCTGACTTCAATCTGCTGATATGATGTTAATGCACTTCACCAACTTCCCTATTTATTATTTGTTGTCTTATTTTCTCGTCAGGTGATAGTGAGGTTGCGAGAATTGTTATTGATGAAAGTAATGCTGAGGGAGAGGAAGCTAAAAAATTCTTGGAAGATGTTCGCATTACATTTCCACAGGTTTGTGGTTACAATGTGCTAATTCTATCATTTCATTCAACAGCTGTGGTACCTTAGTTCCTACAAGAAATCTTCATAAAATATTCACATATCAGTTTTATTTTTCATAAAACATGGGGAAGAAAGTGCAAAACTGTCATAGTAAAGAAGAGAAAGATCATTGCATAAATAAACTGAAGATTCCTGCTGATAAATTTCACTATCTGATTTTGAAACCTTGCCCCCAATTTTCAGGTGCTGCGTGTGCTAAAGACACGACAAGTCACATATTCCGTATTGACACACTTGAGTGAGTATGTTCAAAACCTCCAGAAGACTGGGTTGCTGGAAGAGAAGGAAATGGTCCATTTAGATGATGCTTTGCAGGTAGATGGAATATGCAACTTATCATTTGTCGTTCTCCCTCTGGAAACAGTTTGCAAATTGCAATAAATATTCTAAACTCCAGTAAGCTAATTGACTTGGCAGACGGACTTGAAGAAGTTGAAGAGGAATCCACCGCTAGTGAAAATGCCAAGAGTTAGTGAGCTTCTAAACACTCATCCTTTGGTAGGCGCACTGCCTGCTGCTGCACGTGATCCTTTGCTAAGCAATACAAAGGAAACTGTACGAGGACATGGCACAGTCCTATACCGGGAAGGCTCAAGGCCAACTGGTATATGGCTTCTTTCTATTGGTGTAGTAAAGGTCTGTTTGTGCCTCAACAACACCGATGCATCTTGGTTGGAGTCTGTTCCGATCTTGTTCTAATGTGCTTATGACTTTTTCCTCAACAGTGGACAAGTCAAAGATTAAGCACAAGGCATTCCTTGGATCCAATTCTATCACATGGAAGCACTTTGGGTCTGTATGAGGTGCTGATCGGAAAGCCCTATATATGCGACATGATAACAGATTCTGTGGTACATTGTTTCTTCATCGAAGCTGAAAAGATAGATGAGCTGCGCCAGTCAGATCCTTCGATTGAAGTTTTCCTGTGGCAGGTAATACAGTACTGATTTACATAGTGAAGTTTGCGTCACAGAATCTGTACCTAATGGCACTCAGTTGAATGGAAATCACAGGAAAGCGCTCTGGTCATTGCCAGGCTCCTTCTTCCTCAGATATTTGAGAAAATGGCAATGCATGAGATCAGGGTTCTTGTTGCTGAAAGGTTGACGATGAATACATACATCAAGGGGGAGGACATCGAACTTGAGCAGAATTATGTTGGCATTTTGCTGGAAGGATTCTTGAAGACCAGGAACCAGCTGATCACGCCTCCTGGGGTGCTTCTGCCATCAAATGCGGACTTGAGCTTATATGGACTCGAGTCCTCAGGTTTGCAAGCAATCCTCCTTCTCATGTAGTACGTTCAAAAAAAACAAAGAAAGATCCTGAGTATTTTTTTCATGCTTGCAGCCGTGAATCATATAGACTACTGTCATACTGCTCCCAGCTACCAAGTAGAGGCTAGAGCGCGGATCATCATCTTCGATATGGGCAGGGCCTCCGAGGCGGAGGCTAATCTTCAGCGGAGCGTGTCGCTGCTGTCTCACGGCCATGAGCCAGCACCACGGATGATGAGCAAGGAGCACAGCGGCTTGCTGTGTTGGCCAGAGAGCTTGAGGAGGTCCCGGGTAGGCCACAGCAGTGCCAGCCTATATGAGATGAGGAACCAGCCGGGCAGCTTCTCCGCCAGGGCGCTGCAGCTGAGCATGTACGGCAGCATGGTGAGCCTCACCTCTGGCCAGCAGGGTCACCGGCGGCAGAAGCCCCATCGCATGCCGGCGGCGAACCATAGGCACAGCTCGTCCTACCCCCGGGTGCCGTCGAGGCCATCCAACACGCGGCTTCTGCTCTACGTGCAGTCGGAGGGTTCCAACATGAAGCGAGTGGCGGCGACTGCTGGCGACGCCCCTGCTGCTCCGGCGACCTCCGCAGGCCAGCAGCAACGGAAGGCGGTGCAAGGCGGCGGCGGCGCGACGACAACTCCAGCGACGACTCCGGCGGGGAGGAGGTCATCGTCAGAGTCGACTCTCCCAGCATGCTCTCTTTCCGTCAGCCGGAAACCCCGCAGGGCCAGTAGCATCATAACATGACCGCATCATTGCTTGCTGCGTGTATTGTATAGCAAACAATACATTCATAATGCTACTCTATCTCCATGTTGTATATGCAGCAGGGTCTTTTACATGGATTCGGAAACATTGAAATTCCTGCAAACATTACATGGATACCAATAATGATGTAAAAGGCGCACGCACACTGCAAGAGGCAGACTCTTTTATTGGACCTGATCGAGTAGCCCGGCTGATAAGATTAACTTACGAGACCCCGACCTACAATCAGGTTCAGATACATCATCATACATCAGGAATTCAATCACCTTCACAGAGGGGCTACGTAGGACACTGCCCTGTGGCTGATGCTGGTAACAGAGGGACAAAAACTCAAAAATATACATCAAAGAACAGCTAGGTCAGCAGCCGACGATGTTAAGCCACGGTTCGCCCATAGCATATCCCAGCAAGATAGAGGTTCTTAGCCCACTTCTCCTGTGACGCCACAGCCAAATGAACAAGTAAGAACAAAACACACTAGTAAGGCTAAACCAATCTCCAGATACGACAACAGTTCGTGTGTCCTACCTTGACATGCTGACTGGGAAATTGTGTAGTCCGCAGAGTCTCTTGTGTCTCGTCTCTTGGGCGACGCCTTGGCTTGCTTAGGATCAGCGCAGATTGGTCCATTGTGGCAGCCATAGCGGTTATACGGTATCCATTGTCCCAGCGTCTATGGATGCCCTCACTAGGGTACAGAAAGTCCAATTCCACAACCTGCAAGAGTTGCAATGCTTTAAGTACACACAGATCAAGGCACAAGGCACCTTCATCTTAGATCATCACTCATCAGCACATTCCTCAACTTTGAGGCTATTCCATGAATCAAATACCAGACCTAACTAGAGTGAAAGTGCCCCTAAGCAACATTTAGAAAGTCACATTACTATCAAAACACTTTTACTGCTCTATGCAAATAGTGCAGCATGAAAGAAAATTATTAAAACCTACAGGACAAGACATTGTCTACTGTATATGGAGTTCAGCATCCACGCAAATATCTCACCTGCTCAGAAAATCCAGCACTGCGGGACATAACTATAGCCCATCGACTGCCTGATGTTGCCATTGAAGTCACGTGAAAACCTTCCTTCCACTTCTTGTTTACCCATTTAAATGGGAAGGAATCACTGACTTTGTAAGACTGCTGTGTATATGGTGTGCCTGGTCATCATTAAATAGACAAATTGACAAACATGTTATGTTAGGGGACCAGCTAAATAAATAAATATATCTATGAAAGATGACAGTTGTAACAGGGTCTACATTAGGAAAAGGATAAGCACCAAAGGATTGACAGGTAATTCAGATGATGAGTATATCAAGGGTGTTTGAGCAGATACTGATCCTGCTGTCAAGCAATTGGTGAGGCCTTTAGTTCAAAATGTTTTTTCCTTCTTTGTCCCTCAGGTTTACTTTTGGTACATTATAAAGGAAAAAGTCCTTTTAACATCCCTCATCTATCACCATAGTTTGAGTTCCATCTCTCATCCGCAAAACCGGTTATCTACCATCCTTCAACTTCCGAAACCGTTCGTTTTGGGTCCCTCGCTAGTTTCAGCGGTGGTTTTGCCTGAGGTGGCAGTGGCCCCACGTAATTAGGTGGGTCCCACATGCAGTGGCGGATCCAGGATGGAAGAAAAGGGGGGGCTCATTTCTTCCTTCTCCTCCTTCCTCCCCTTCTTTTCTTCTTCTTCCTCCTCCCTTCCTTCTCTTCTTCTCATCCATGACTCAAAATTTCTAGGGGGTGCTCGGGGGGGCTCCAATGGACAGCGTGGGGTAGGGGGGCTCCAGCCCCCACGCTGGATTCGCCCCTGCCCACATGTCATTTATCTCTTCCTCCTCCCTCCTGAGTAGCACAGGTCAGGGCTGAAGGAAGAGGTGCTCGACCTCCTCCCTCCCCGGCTCCTCCGCCCTTCTTCTCACCGCGTCGCCCTTGCGCAACATCACGCGAGCGAAACAGGGCCTTGAGCGGCGCAGGACCTTTTCTCCCCCTCCCATTTTCTTCCTTCTTCTTCACCGGCCAAAACAGAGCAGACAACACAGCTCCCGTCCGCCGACCAAATTCGCTAGTTCCACCCCATCTCCACCTGATTCCTCTCACCCTCGGCACCACAGCCTCCCCATCTTCATACAAGACCAAACCCAAGGCGCAGCCGAGTTCCACAGTGATGGGAATCGTGGATCTCGCAAACGCCATTGCCCTCAGCCGCTCAAGCTCTTTCCCCACGCCGATGGGCACGAGGATGGGCACCGCCACGTCTACGTCCCTTTCCGCCCGTCGCGCGCCGCTCCACAGCCGAGGGTTCACCGACACTGGGCTGGTGGCCGCCATCCGGAGCCTGTTGGTGGGCAGCTCCACGCAGCAGTCCGCAAGGTCAGCAGCTCATCGCTGCTCTGCGCCCGACCAGCGTGTTCGCCGCGCTCGGCTTCGTTCGCGCTTTGCATCGGATACTACAGCTGCAAGGAGGTTGTGGACGCACTGCTTGCCGAGGGCCTCGTCAAGCGCCTCCTCTGCCTACAGCGCTCCGATGACCTCGGCTCGCTCGCGGACTCCGACGCGGAAGACTCCTACTGCTCCCCGAAGGAGAAGCAGTCGGCGCCAAAGGCGTCCCCCTCCCGGCCCGCTTCCTGGGGCGACGCTGCGAGGATGACGGTGCCGCAGCGCTGGCCTCAGAGCGATCATTCGCGAGAGCGGTGGCGCGATGCAGGTGGAGGTGGGCGAGGGGCTGAGCCCGCAGGAGAAGCGCGCAGTGAAGCTGGAGATCCTGCAGTGTGCGCGAGAGGAACCGAGGAGAGAGGAAGTCGACCGCCTCCTCCTTCGGCCGTGCCTTGTGCTGCTCGGTGGGAGAAGGAAGAGATAACTGGCATGTGGGACCCACCTAATTATGTGGGGCTCACTGCAAAACCGCCGCTGTAACCAGCGAGGGACCCAAAACGAACGGTTTTGGAAGTTGAAGGATGGTAGATAACCGGTTTTGCGAATGAGGGATGAAACTCAAACTATGGTGATAGACGAGGGACGTTAAAAAGACTTTTTCCCATTATAAACTATAGGGAGAAACATAGAGTAGTCACAAATATACTGCAGCTGTCTAGTACAGGCAGAAAAGAAAGGGAGAAGGACGTAATGAACATATATGTAAAAAAAAAACAGCAACGACAAATCCTATTTGTCCCAAGCAAGTTGGGGCCTTGGGGCTAAGGCAAGTTAATGATATGTCACAAGAAAAATATCGATACCTTTGGACATCACTACAAGAGAACTTCCATTGTTGGAGCCAGCAACAGAACTGATGTAGAAACTTCTTTCCCACTGTTCCATAATCCATTCCTGTTCTTGTGCGAAAAATGAGAACGGTGAAAAAGTGTGAATTACAAGAGGTGCAAATGGGAAGGTCCTACCTTATGAAGAAAGAGTGGAGACAGCTCATAGACTTGAGCTGCGAAGCCAGTTCCTGCATCCATAATGATTGCCCAAAGATTTGCACATGATGATATTGAACTTATCAACAAACCATCCTCATTTCCTTTCTCCACATGTTGTGCTAACCTTGTGTCAGCCACATTATAGTGGTACCTATCAAAGGCAAAATTTAATCAGCCTTTTATACTGAAAAAACACACAAAATGGTGGTTGTGCATCCATGAATCTAAAAGACGATAGAAGACATAAACTACATTCAGTCTTGCCACAAGTGTTTCAACTTGGTTCCTTTCACTGAATCAGATTCTTTTAAAAAATCCTAATCCAAATAGTAAAAATTAGAGCTTGTTTTAAAAAGAAAATCAGAGCAATACAGAGTGCACCATGCTCATATAGCGCATGGATACTTGAAATAGGACATACAGGAGAAAGTTAGGTTGAGAATTGACGCTGACCTCTGTTTCATAGGTGACCTTGAATTGTATACTGAAATCCACTGTGTTGCTGGAGCACCCAACCGAATTTTCTTTTTTACATGACCGTCATCATCATTAAGCAACCTGGCACGCTTCTGCCCTACCTGCAGGGTGAACGTGTCAAAAAAAAAAAGAGAATATATAAACTAGTATCTACATTTTTCAGGTTCACTTCATTTAAACTCAAATAAGTACACTGATGCCAGAAACGAACCTTTTGGGCTCCATCAGTATTGATAGGCCTAATAGAAGGGTTTGGTCCAATTAAGCCATCAAAGAAAGAAATCAATTTGGAATAGTTTGGCTCCTCATCAAACTTCATGTTGACAACAGTTTCGAGAAACTGTTTGAAAGGTTGAGGACATATGCCGCAAAGGCTCTCAGGTGAGGTACTCATCTTTCTCTTGCACACCAAAAATGATTTATTATCGCCCTGTAAATACAAACGCACAAAAAAGGAAGTTAAATGGTCGAAACAAGACTACTCAAGAAAAATGGCTATGAATGGACACGGGAGAGAAAAAGATAACAGATAGACAGTAAGATACCTGGTATCCTTGCCACGGCAACCTGCCCCGATGAAGAAATACTAGTGTATAGGCAAGTGATTCCAAATCATCCCTCCTGCTAGCAGTTCTTCCTAAATGTGCATGGACACTAGCATACCTTACTGTTCCTCTAGATTATAAAGGCAAAAGAGAAGTTCAGACATAGAACTAAAATGATGTTGAGCTGGCAACTATCAAACACGGACGACAAAACGACAAACCTAAAGGCATCGGGACGTTGATCATAACCAACATGCTGTCCACTAGCAGCATCTCTCCACTTTGTTGCTGGCAAGTGAAAATTAGCACAGAATCAGTTAAGATGATAAGACTGCTACCAATAGTAATAAGAAAGGGAAAGCGATTTCACCAGAATAACGCAAGTTAATAACATAATATTGGTCGGTACCAGCTTGTTTACCTAATCCAAGATCCACAAGATAAAGTTTCTTTTCTTGAGGTGTTGAAGGCTGACCCAGAAGAAAGTTCTCAGGTTTGACATCTCCATGCACATATCTGGAAAAAAAATAATAGAAGTATAAAAAAACGCCTTAAACATAGCCGTTAGGCAACCTTGAGATGTCTGCCTACCCTTTAGAATGCATGCTTTCCAAGATGGAAATGGACTCCACGGCAATGCAGGCCACCATTTCCGATGACATGCTGGAAGTTTTAACACATGTTATTACAAACAGGAAGGGGAGAAAAGAAAGGAAATTCCAAGGAAGAGTGGGAGAGTTGAGGAACTCACGATTGGCCTAATGAGTTCCAAGAATCCCACAAGCTAGGCCCTAGCATATCCATAATCTGGAAAAGGAACGGAATAAATCAGCTGCTAGCAGGAGGCGGGCGGGAGCCAGAGAGGAGAATAATGGTACTCACCATGACGTAGTAGTCACCCTGGCGGCCTTTGTAATGCACCTTGGGCACGCCGTGCGTGCCTCCTAGAGCACTGATGCATCAAGTAGACAATGAGTAACGTAGTAGAATGGCAGCATTGTGTGTGGTTGGTGGTGGAAGAGAAGGCAACTTACTTGTAGACTTGCCATTCGCCCGGAGGGCCGTAGGTACAGCCCTTGCTTCTAGTGTGCTCAAATTTGATGGCAACCTCTTGGGCAGCGGACGCCGAGGAGCGTGCGGCGTGGGCAGCAGTTAGGCGTTGGCCAAGAAAGACATGGCCGAAGCCACCTTTGCCGAGCTTCCTGTCGACCTTGTACTCGGGGGATCCTCCGACCTGGACCTGGTTGGTAAGGGGATCTTCTTCAATCAGAACCGTGAGGCATGCATGGATCTATATATCTATCTTCTATCTATCTACAAAGGAAAGGAAAGAGGACACGGACGGTGTCGGGGAAAGGTGCGGCGTTGGCGTCGTCGTCGTCGAGGGCGGCGGCGGCGTTGTTGGCGCTGAGTCCGCCGCTGTCGGCCATCCTGTTCCTCTGGTGGGGGGGTGGTTCGGTTTGGCTTGGCTTGCTCTCTCCTTGTGATCTTCCGACCAGGAACGGGGTTGGGATTTGGGTCAGGACGGCGGGGTGCGGGGGCAGGGGCAGGGGCAGGGGCATGGCGGCGGCGCCATGGAATCGCGGCGGAGCATCATCTGTGTATCTATCTATATATATCTAGAAGAAGATGGTGGAGCGATCAATCGGTCGGTCCACCATCGATCTAGGATTTCCTATTAGGTTTGAGCAGCAGCAAACTCGCAATCTCTCGATGGTGGATTGGGGATTTCCAACTCGAGCTTGAAGTTTATTTACCTGGTGGTGGAACGCACGCCGCCCAGGATTCGGCCGGAGGAAGGAAGAGGAGAGAGGAGGGAAGGGGGGAATTGATCGATCTGATTCGGATTGCGCTGCGGATTGAATTGCGGCTGCGTTGCCCGCCCAACACAGCAGCACAGAGCACATCGCCGCCGCCCTGCGGTGGGGTGGGGGATCTCAAAAGGGAATGTCAGTCACTGATCCGACGGTGCTCTCGCCACTCCAATCCCAGAATCAATCAAGATCACAAACAACAAGAAACGAAACTAGGAAATCGTCAGACAAATCTTCAGTGCACACGTTTTACATTATACAACGGATGGATGGATGGATATCAAAGAAGGGAAAGCAACTCCTCACAAAAACTATACATCACCAACAAAGATCATCTGCATTGCCAACGCCAAAAAGGAAAAAAAAAAAAGGGAACAGCAACAATCACCAGCGAATGCCACGTCATCCTCATCATTAATTAAAATGAAAAGAAGGGAAAAAAAACACACTAGCCGTAGCACACCCACTAGTTTTGCCTTGTTAGACGCAAACACAAACCCACGAGATGTAGGCTCTTCTTCCACAATGCCATCTTCCCCACGATCAGGAGAGGCTCTTTCCTTGTCACCACTCCTAATCATCATCCAAGGTTGTCACATGTTGCGTGCCGAGCCGCTCCGAGGTAAGCTCCTGAGTTAAATAAAATGCACGCAATATAGGTCAACCCAAAAAACAATACCAGCCCCTCATCCTTCACCAGCTCTAGTAGATCACAAAAGTACCTGCCAGGTGGTAGCTGCGAGCTGTTGGCAGAGCCACTTGTGCTACCAAACCGTTTCGCTCGGCTATCCTGCTCTTTCTCCAAACGCGTGGCCGCCAACTCCTTCTCCATAGCAGCTATTTCACGCCTCGATTTCTTCGCCTCCGACTCCATGGCTTTCGTCAAAGTATCTACTTTCTTTGCCAACATCTGTGCAGCGCATCACTTTGTTACAAGGAGGCAACAAAACACAAACGAACGGCTAGACAGATACAATCATTGTCTCGAAACTTAACTTACCTCAACTGCATCATCCTTGTCTTTCAGGCTTTGATCCTTTTCATGGCACGCCTTCCTTAGGGAAATGACCTCCTTTTGCAGCATGTCATAAATAACACCTGACACCGAGTCCTCAGACTCACCAGACGCAAACTCATTACACTTGTCATCTGAGTTGTTGGATTCCTTGTCTTCACTGGAATCGGTAGATACGTTCATACCATTCCCGTTCACAAGGCCCTTATAGCGTTCCAGTGATCTACAGCCTCCATCGAAAGACTTGGAAGCCCCTTTCGCATGGTTAACTAGAGTTGTTGTCGTGGACACTGATGATCTCATCTGGAATGACGGGCGTTTTGACAGAAAGCCGTTGGCCTTAGATAAACCATCAGCACCACCAATAGACTGCCGGCGCGTGGTCCTGACATTAGTCCGGGATGTAGACATTCTCAATCCTTCCTCAAGTACCTTAAGTCGTAACTGGAACTTCTCCTGGAAAATTTGATACAGATCACAATGAAGAAACAGACCTGACGGATAGAAATTACGATGGGAGAACAAATAATGATGAACAAACATGAAGAGCAAAAACAATACTTTCAATTGAGCTTCTGATCTTGCAGCCCTTTCTGCAATAGCAAGTTTGTCCCGGAGTTGCTGCATTTCTCCCTGCAAAATTAAGAAAAAAGAAAGACAATGCTCAACGAATCAACAAAAATCACAACAGATGAACTTCTACAAATCTATCAAGAGGAAAGGACTAACAGCTTGGATCTAGAAGAAAGGAGACCTTAACTTACTTGTAGAATCCTTCGTTCGTCAAGCCACTGTTTAACGGGCATTACTTTATCATTGCTGTCTTTCCACTCATTTGCGACCACTACTGCAACCCTATTTGCAGAAACCTTTGCACGTGCTAGCTCACGATCAAGTGTTTTCATTTCCTCCTGAGAATAGGAAACATTGTAGTACTTGCATTAGTCATGGCACTTTCAGGTATACATACATACATATCCTAAAATGCATAATGCATATCAGAGGCATCGTGGTTCATGCATTACATTCATCTCCTGAACTTTCCTCTGATAGTCTCTCACAGCATTTGCAGCGGCACCACCAGCAAGAACAGCTTCCTCCAGCTCTCTGACAGTCTGAGTTAGCTTTTCAACCTCAGCAACTTTCTGGCGGTGCATTCTATCCAAGATTTTGTTCTCTTCCTGTTAGGTGCCAAAGGCAAAGCAGCTTGATGGGCAAGATAAACTAGTTAATGTTACTGTAACTGGATGTTCCCATCAGTGCATACCTGGCATATCTCAATCTGCTTCATCAGTTCCTGGTTTTTGTTTTGCAGATCATCCACCAAGGAAGCTTTTGCCAATGCTATCTGAACTGTCCTTTCGGCTTCAAGTAGAGCTGCTTCCTTAGACTTTGTAAGACGATCTAGTGCCCTGTTATCATCTTGTAGTTTCGCAATCTGCAAAAGAAGATTAATAACATAACATGCTAGCATTTTCACTCCAAGAAGAAACGGCCATGAAAGGGGGAAAGTAAGACTGGAGATTTACTTACCTCTTGACGGGCTAGTTTAAGCTCAGCTTCCAGTGGTGCAAGGATGGCCTCAATAGGAGGCATGTCATCGTCCTTCTGCGCGGCATGAACCCTTCGTAGTGTAGCCTCTGCTGCGAACTGCGCAGCAAGTGCTGCTTTCTTTTCGTCATTGATCTTCTTTGCTTCGAGGTTCTGCAAGATACGTTTAGCATACATGCACATATTATGAATATCTGTTTGTCCGCACAAGGCAGAAGCTCAAAAGGATGGGTTACCTTGGTTTCAAGGAGAGACTCTGTGAGCTTGAGCTTCTCGTCCACCTTTGCCAATTCTTCCGTAAGCTTACATTGATTGACGCAGGAGGCAAAGTCAGAGTTGTTGCAAAAAAACAAGCAGCGGAAGTAGTAAGAAGCCTCATCGGCGGGGGTGTGGGGGTTACTGACATCCTGTACGGCCTTCTCTCGCGCACGGTCCGACAGGCGGAGAGCCTTGATCTCCGCCTGCGCGTCGCCCAGCTCCTTCTCCTTGTCTGCACAGCACATGAGAGCACAGGGCGGAGGAGGTGAGATCCAATCCAAGGAAAGGAATTGGACTAGGCAGGAGGTAGGTAGATGCATGAGATCCAATCCAAGAGGAGGGAGAGCTGCATACACTGCAGCTCGTTCTCAAGGCGGGTGAGCTCGACGCGGACCGGATCGGATCCGTGGAGGAGGTTGATGAGGTCCTCCATCTCGATGGCGGGCTTGAGACGGGGGCCGGGGCCGGGGCCCGGGCGCGGCTGCTGGTTCTTCTTGCCATCGCCGTACGGATCGGCCATGGCCGGCGCGGCGCAATGCGGTGCCTGCCCGGCGCGGCGATCTCTGCTCTACCTGCCCCGTGCTCTGCTCTGCTGCTGCACCCCCACCTGGCTCAGGCTCAGGCTCAGGCTGAGATCAGGGACGGGAAATGATAGGAGGGAGAAAGAAAGGGAACAACCGCTCAGCTGCTGGCTGCTCTGCTTGCTGCTGCGCTTGCCACTGCCAAGCAAGGCTCCACTGTCCCTCGACGACCCTTCCTTCTTCCCTTGTGTAAAAAAAATAAAATAAAAATCGGAACCGGAGGGACGGTGGTGGGGCCAGTATGTCAGTTGGACCGACATTATGTAGTATGATGCTATAGATGGCCAGATGGGCCAGGCCCGATGGGCCGGCACGGAAACGGCCCGAAAAAGCACGGCCCTAGAACGGCCCGGCACGGAGGGGTTCGTGCCTGCCGGTACCGACGACCGCGGAGCTCCTATGCAGCTTCCGCAAGATAGTTAAGTGTATCAACTATAAAGCCCACTTAAGCCCGTGCACGTTGCTTGCCTGCCGCTCGATTCGCGTGACGTTAAAAAGAAGAAAGACGATGCGACACCGGAAAAATAATAGAAGACGCGGGAGAAAGAAAAGACACGACTTTTTTTAGAAAGCATTATCTTTTGACTTTTTTCCGAAAAACAGGATCTTTTGAGTTTTTTTTAAGCAGGATCTTATGATAAAAAGGAGTGCTAAATTGACTTTTTTAGACTTTTTTTGTGCTTCGCATTGCTATTTCACTTACTTTCAACTGAATTTTTTGCTAGGCATGTGGTTATAAGTGGGATAATTATGGGTGGGCACTTCAAAGTTGAAGTTTAAACTTTGAAGTTGGAAGTCAAACTTAAACTTGTACTCCCTCCGTCCCATGAAGAGTGCAATTCTAGTTTTTCTAGGACAGATTAGTGGTGGAATAAAAAGACTCTTATACCCTCATTTGTTTGCCAAATACAGTAAATTTTGCCATGCAAATCAGATCTGACCACTTAATTAGGAAGATAATTAGATCCATTTTCTAGGATTGTATTTTTTGTGAGATTTTTTTCAAAAACTAGGATTACACTTTTTTATGGGACGGAGGGAGAATTACAAAGTTTAGGTTTATAATATATAATATTTACATGTTTATTCACAGAAAACAAATGTCAAAAGGAAATTGTTGAAGCGATTGAAGCATATGAGTAGCGCATATTGTACATGCGGATTGTTGAGATCAGAATCATTCATATATGAAAAAAAAACTTTCAAACAGGAGAAGAATAATTCACAATTCAAAATCCTCAATATCCAAAGCTCTTTTCTTGTACACTAGAGCATCTGATAATAATAAAACATAAAGTAACCTTTAGAAATGTTGGAAAATTGAATTATATAAATAAAGTGTTGGTGTTTGTCATATTAAATGTTGGTAAAATATGAAAAATAGTAGTATCTCTCAATGTCAATTTAACTTAAAGGAAAATTTTAGTATATGTACATCAAAAAATATAAAAAATATTAAAAAGATGTAGAAAGGGAATCATAATTCAACCTTTTAGACGACATATGATATATACTTAAAAATTTTGTAGTTGAATATCAGGAAATGGTTCTGTGTTACTACGAGAGTAAGTAAAAGGAGAATGTTATTGTGTCTATAAAATGTTGGATAACATGTAAGACTTGAGCATGAAACTTTTTTTGACAATCTTTGTGTCTGTTTCTACATGTCAACATACTATTTTTCTAATTCAAGCAAATTGTTTCTACTAATTTTAAATGAAGTGTGCTACTGATGATGAAATTGTTAGAATAATTAATAAGTTGATCGTTGTAATAATAACAAGAATTGTTGATCAGTTATATTTTAAATTTCTTAAACCGATGAACCTACGTGAAAATGTAGAATAATGTTAGATTAGGATGACGGTCAATTATTTATATAAACTTGAGACATACCTGATATAAAAAAGTAATATTCCTCGTTAATGTTGGGTGGATATAAAAAAGTTGCAATTGTTTGGAAAATGTTGGAGTAATTAAAAAATACTGGTCAAACAATTTGACAACCATTTTTTATGGTAAAACAAATGTTTTAAACATGTACATGAAATATAGGTCTACCAAGCAAATTGTTAGTGAATGTTAAATAATTGTTGTCTGATATTAACAAATGGTGGTATTTGTCCAAAATAAAAAGAATAAAACTATGAAGTTAAAATTATTGATTAAATTCAATAAAATGGTGTAGATTGTATAAATTATAGGGAAATCATTACTTAAATGTTGACTTACAAAGAAAATTTTGGCAATCATTAGTGAAAGTTGGGTTCAAAATTTTAATGTTGAATTTTAAAATCTTGGCTTTAATCAGTAAATGATGAATGATATAAAGAAAATGTTTGGTCTACCAAGCAAAATATTGAAGAATCTATACTATAAAGAGTGAGATTGTCTTACATCTTACTCTTACATTCATCAGATCATTGATTTTAATGAACATCCAATGGTCAACATCTTATCTTATATCTTACGAGCGATGGTGGGATTTATGTGCACAGGTGGGATCTTTGTAGAGGTTATGGGTAAAAGTTTCAAGAGACAAGAATAGAGCTTGCGAGCAAGGGTGAGATTTATGTGCAAAGGTGGGATCTTTGTGGGGAGTTATCGATAAAAGTTTCAAGAGACAAAAATAAAGCTTATGGTATGAGATTCTTTGGAGGGCCTAAAGGCAAAATTGTCATCTAAATTGTGAGTCTACTCGGCGATTTGGTGGCAGGCAAAACATGAAGTTGTTACATACACATATGCCGTGGCACGACTTCCCTAGATTTATATCGAGAAATGGTACTATGTCTAGAAAGTCAGAATGAAAATTGTTAGTTTGAAATGTTGGTTAATATTGTGAAAAATGTTAAGCAAACATCACCAAATGTTGATTTAGGAATAAAAATTGTTGTGAAATTGTTGATCACAAATGATGTTGAATTATTTGAAGGAATTGTTGGTGTATGAAAATAAATATTAGTTTATTTATTCCAAATAAATTATTGGAGAGTATAAAAACTTAAAATAATGTTGATTTATGTAAAACGAATATTGGGCAATATGTAGAAGTGTTGGTGAATGGCAAAAATTTTTAAATTATTTTTTGTTAATTTCTAGAAATGTTCTTCTTCCACTTAGCCGCTGATGGTTGTAAGTAAATAAAATATTACACTATTTATTATTATTTTCAACGTCAGCACACAATATTTTGAATGACTAGAATCAACATTTAGTTATAATTATGTGCTTTCAACATTTCGAATAACTAGACTAAAAACAATTTCACAACACAATATTTTGAATAACTAGACTCAAAATTTAGTAATAAGTACGTGCTTTCAACATTTTGAATGACTAGACTTAAAAAAATTTTACAACCCCATTCAATAATTTGAAAAAAAAAGTTTTTCAACATTTATATCAAAAGTGTTGAATAATATATAACTATTAAACAACATTTCAAAAAAATAATTTCAACATTTCTTTAAGTCTCGTTCCACATTTTGAAAGGCTATTCCAACACTTTCATGTAGTTGAAGCAACATGTATTTATAATTAGTTGCTCATGCAAATTGATTCTACTCATTCTTAAAATGTTGGCTATATCATAAAATTGTTAGAATAATTAATAAGTAGATCATTGTAACTATAAGACGTTAGAAGCTAGAAATATTGGAAACATTCATCATAAAAGGTGAACATAATTAAATAGTTGTTGAATACATTTACATGTAATTGTAAAAAAATTTTGAAATAAGAACACTTCAACATATTATTGCGAAAATTGTTGGACCTCCATATCTAGTGGTAACTAAAGAAGTCAGAAATAGGAAACATTGGAGACACTCAACATAAAAAGATGAACATTTAGTTATAATTATTGAAAACATTTATTAGTCATGTAAGTGCAACAAAATGTCAACTCAGAACAATTCAACATATTCACGTAAAAATTGTTGAACATTCGTTTCTAATGGTAACTAAAAACAATTCTTAGAAACAATAATAATAAAAGGTGAACATGTTGTTAGAATTGTTGAAAATATTTATTAGTCATGTAATTGTAACAAAATGTTGAAATCATAATAGTTCAATATATTAATGTCAAAATTGTAGGAACTTCATATCTACAGGTAACTAAAAAAATGTTGGAAGCTGAAAATGTTGAAAAGTTTTATCATAAAAGGTGAACATTATCTTAGAATTGTTAAATACATTTATATGTAATGTAACAAAATGTTGAAATCAAAACAACTCAACATATTATTATGAAAATTGCTGGACCTTCATATCTTGTGTTAACTAAAAAAGTTGGAAATTAGAAATATTGAAAATATTCATCACAAAAAGGTGAATATCTAGTTAGAATTATTTAAAACATTAAATAGTCACGTAATTGTCCTACAAAGTAAGTTAAAGAAAAAATATTGGTGTATGTGATAACATGTTGAGCACTCCAAAGAAAATGTTCGAGAGTGTAAAAAATGTTATCAAGCACTAATAAAATATTTAGTTATAACTGGTGTATTTGATATAATATTGAGCATTCTGAAGGAAAAATTTTTTATATATTCATAAAAAAAGTTGGTCAACATCAATAAAATGTTGGTGAGTGTAATGTACATGGTGAAGCAACATTTATTTATAATTACGTGCTTTCAACATTTCGAATTACTAGACTGAATATTTTTTGAAAACTTTGTTCATCAATTTGAAAACAAAACTTATTCAAAATTTATGTGAAAAATGTTGAATAGTATATAACTATTACTCAACATTTCAAAATGATAAAGCAACATTTTGAAACCAGGTTAAAGGAGGTTCAATATTTTGAAAGTATATTCCAACATTTTCATGTAAATGTTAAAGCAACATTTATTTTCAGTTAGTTGCTCTCAACATTTCAAATAACTAGACTAAAAATTCTTAAAGTCGTTTCAACAATTTGGAAAAGAAAAACTAATTCATTTACGAGAAAATATTGAACAATATATAATTACTGGTCAACATTTCAAGAATATTAGATTCAACATTATTTTTTTAGTTTCAAACATTCATATTTTAATTCAACTTTTATGTTATGAAAGAAAAATGTTGTCAATAATGTTATCTAAATTACTTGAAACTAACCAATATTTTTGTTTAAATGATTCAATAATTCTTTCCATTCAAAAAACCTTCTACACATTGCCAAATATTTCACAACTACTTTAGAAATTTTCAATTCTACATCAACTATTCTATACGAATATCAACATTTTTTTAACCCAATGTATAACATTTATATTCTTCATAACCAACATTTCTCAACATTTTCTTCTAAGACATTCTTATTCTAATTCAACTTTTATGTTGTGGTAGAAAGAATATTTCCTATATTTTTATCAATATTATGTGAAACTAACAAATACTTTTCTTTAAATTATTCAATAATTCTTTCATCCACAAAAATTATACATTGTCAATATTCTATATGCATAAATCAACATTTTTGGTCGATAATTTCACAACCATTTTAATATATTTCTATTCTAAATCAACTTTTAAATATAGATATCAACAATTTTTAACCCAATGTCCAACATTTTTGTTCTTCACAAATATTTATTTTTTTCCAACAAACTTTACTTGAAAAATTCAACTTCTCAACAATTTCATAACAACTTCAACTTTTATGCAAGGATATCAATATTTTCTAATCCAATGTTCAACATTTCTGTCTTAGGCTAACAAATAATTCAAATAATTCAACATTTTTGTCAACAATTTCACAACAAATTAAATCATTTATGTTCTAAATCAAATTTTATATACAGATAATAACAGTTTTTAACCTAGTGTCCAATATTTTTATTTTTCGCAATCGTGAGCATTTATAGTTTATTTAAATGAAGCCAGCATTTCTCAACACTTCAGATTTTCTCGATCATTTATAATTTCTCAATATTTAGCATTTGTCAACAATTACCATTTCTCAACATTTATACAAGAACTTTGAACCCAATGTCCAACACTTTTTTCATAGCCATGAATATTTATAGTTTAACTAAACAAAGCCCAAGAATTATAAACATTTATCATACTTCTAATATATTAGACAAATATGTAATTTATTACAACAACCTTTACTTAAAATAATTCAACATTTTTTGTCAATAGTTTCACAACAATTTTAGAATATTTTTATTCTAAATCAACTTTTATGTAAGGATACCAACATTTCCTAATCCAATATTCAATATTGTTTTCTTCATAACCAACATTTCCTAACATTTTCTTCTTAGGTTCAAACATTCCTATTCTAATTCAACTTTTATGTTGTGAAAGAAATAATGTTATCAATATTTTTATCAACATTACGTGAAACTAACCAATACTTTTGTTTAAATGATTCAATAATTCTTTCATTCACAAACTTATACACATTGCGTAATATTCTATTTGCATAAATCAACATTTTTAGTCGATAATTTCACAACTATTTTAAAATATTTCTATTCTAAATAAACCTTTCTGTACAGATATCGATAATTTTTAATGCAATCTCCAACATTTCTGTTGTTCACAAATATTTATTTTATTATAACAATCTTTACTTGAAAACTTCAACATTTTTCGCTCAACAATTTCACAACAATTTCAAAACATTTCTATTCTACATCAACTTTTATGAAAGGATACCAATATTTCATAATCTAATGTTCAACATTTCCATCTTACACCAGAAACTATTTCAAATAATTCAACATTTTTTGTCAAAAATTTCACAATAAATTGAATAGTTTATGTTCTAAATCAACTTGTATATACATATAATAACAACTTTTAACGCAGTGTCCAACATTTTGTTTTGTAATCGTGAACATTTATAGTTTAATTAAATCAAGTCAACATTTCTCAACACTTATCACATTTCCTCGATCACTTATCATTTCTCAATATTTATCATTTGTCAATAATTACCATTCCTGAACATTTATAAATCAATAACAAAAAAATTTAACCCAATGTCCAACATTTTTTTGTTTTTCATAACCATGAACATTTATAGTTTAGCTCAATGAAGCCCAATATTTTTAAATATTTATCATATTTCTAATATATTAGACAAATGTGTAATTTATTACAACAACCTTTACTTAAAATGTTAAGAGAAAAATATAAAGCAAGTTGTTATTAAGAAAATGTTGAGGTGAACAAGTAAATAAGTTCATAATTGTAACCAGAAGACAAATGTCAACTAAATGTTGAATAATAAGTAAGAGGGGATGAGTCAAACAATTTTTTATTTCAGAGTAGTACTAACTAAAATCATGCGCTCTATTAGTAACATCAGACAATAATGCTCCCCCCACCCCCAACAAAAAATCAGTAGTATATTTCCACTATTCAACTTTGAACATCGGGCATAGTTGCATGGCAATGTTCAAAAGATGTCTGAGAAAAGTGGTAAAAGTGAAACAAAACGGATGCTCAACAAGAGTCTCATCACTAGTTTTTATAATTGCCACTTGGCATATCTGGAAACAAAGGAATAACCTCATCTTTGAAGGGGAAAAGACCAGTAGTCTAGGATAGGATGTCTAATTTTAAGGATGAGGCTAGACTTCAAGCTCATTGAATCAAGTAAACAAGTAGTCCGTCCTTGTAGGCTAATCGCTCATTCGTGCAAGTGAAAATAAGGAGTACTAATGCTAATTTTTAAACCCGATAGCAAAGGAGAGGGGATAAGTCAAACAATCTTGTGTTTCAGAGTAGTACTAACTAAACTTAGGCGCTCTATTAGTAAGCACTAGCTTCTTTCAGTCTTTCAGGGACCCATTCTGAGTGATGTGAGGAAACAACAAACAATACCACAGTTAACGGAGCATATTATTACTTCTCCCAAGAATATATATCAAGATTCAAATGGGATAAATAACTAGAGCAAGCCGGCATGTAGAAATGCGTATTTACATACCAAATTCGATACTAGACATAGATCGCTCCATATTTCCAGAAGAAAAGAAAGTTGGCCTAATAAACACCAAAAGCCAATATATCCCGATTAGACAATCATGCTTCACCCAACAAAACAAAAAATAACATTGTTTTGTCTAATATGCAGACCCCTTTATACAAAGAAAAAGAAGGCAACTTTGCTATTTTCGTTATTCGGGAAAAAACGATGACCACATCTTTGAATTTGATGTCCACGTTTCACTCGAATTGAATTTCTCTTTAGATCGAAACTAAACCATGTCGGGCTCGCTCTTTAGATCGAATCATATCCAAGAATTTATTTTAGAATTTCATTATAAACCCAAGTCATCGGAGAGCTAATGAACCCGGCCTCTGAAATCAATTTCTGAACAACCCAAGTCATGCATCCAAATGCTCTAAGTACAATTTGCTTCCGTACATAAATGAAATATTTTAACAAACAGTTCACAAGAAGAAATGGCAAGCTTACAATTAATGTAGATACTAGCTATCAGTGTGCATGCAAGTGAATATGTTAACAAGAAACTACCATCAGATGAGAAGTCTTAACCTGAGTACTTTGCAAGCAATCTAATTTTAACATGTAAAGGTTCCCCAACAACTTTAAATGCAATTAGAAAATGTCACGTTATTCATATACATCTAAAACTAGGATACGACCTTTGGTTCCCCTGGCATATCAAGTGACTAGTCGAAAATAGCTATTAGAAAATGTTGGCCCTTAATATAGCCAACAATCCAAAAGTCTAATATAAAAAGGTCAGCTTAGGATTTTGAATAATGAAACACGCATTCTGAAGAAATGAAGAAAATACACTGGTAATCAATGATACAGTGATGTAGTGAGTTTGTGAGACACTGATTAAATATGATGGGAGATATTTTTACTTTGCCTACAAACAATCTCAAATCACACGCTAGAGCAACTTTCACCAATTAAACACCGGACGGGATAGTTAGATAGCGGGTTCGATCCAAATAAAGCGCGAAAACATTCAATTCGGTTTTCTAGACCAGCATAAATTCAGGCAATTCTCGGACTCAAAGCACAATTAGTTTCACATAGTAATTTGATTTCATTTTCCTCAACAGGAAAAAGAAAACAAAGCATGCATGGAATAATCAAAGAAAGGAGAGAATAAATAAATTTGTGATTTGCTCCGTCTTGATTCTTTGTGGTGGATAGCTCGTGGGGATGAAATAGAGGAGAAAGAAAAGTTAGGCAGTATGGTGGCGCGGTCGAAGAAGGCGGCGACACCGTGAAAATCCGGCTCGAGAAGGCCGGAACACGAGGGGCTGACGCGGTTGTGGCAGGCACCTGATCGGCTCCCGACTCTCGACGGTAGCACGAAGGCACATGGCGGCGCACACATAGATGGGCTGGCGGCTCACCCTAGGGCGTGTTGTCGCGGGCATTGTGTCGAGCGAGGTTGTAGGAGAAGGGGCGACTTGGTGTGGGAGAAAGCGAGATGGTGGCGGCTTGCCTCGCCTTCGCCATCCCGGGCACCTAGTGTGTCGTCCACTTATGGGTCGGCATTGAGGTCGTCATGTTCCGTCGTCTTCGTGCTAATTGTGCATCTTCTCCACTGTCGTGGGTGCTCGAGGCAGGCGCTCAGAGGTGATGGCTGGATCCGCGGGCCGGACGCCGAGGTCGCGCAGAGCTCCCTCGTGATGTATGAGCCACCATGCTCCCCTGCTTGAGGTAGGAGGAGATTCACCGCTGTGCACCACGCCGAGGATGAAGGAGGCGGCGTGGCGAGTGAACCGGCGCCACTGAACCTGGCCGTGGCTCGCAAAGCCTCGGGAGTAAAGAGGCGGAACGGAACGGAAAAAATAGGTGGAACGGGAAAAAAAGTCTAAGCAGCTGACAAGGAAAGATCAGACGGTGGAGGCTCTTTGCACCAATCTCAAACACTGGAAGGTGGGATGGAAAAAATCTTCCGGAAGGTATATAGGATTGCGCCTACACGATGGTAGTGCGCCGCCACCTCGGCACGACGGCCCAACACGCACGACATTTAAATTGCTCACTGATAGCGGCGATATTTTTGGCCTGCTAAGAGCCTATCTACCCTTTTCATATATAAACTCATCAATTTCATCAACCCTAACCCTAACTCTCCTCTTTCCTCCTCTTTCTTCTTCTCCCAGCCCAAAGAAGGCCTGCTTGCCAGCCGGCCTCCTCCATGCTGGCCGTCTCCTCCTCCGCCGTGGCTCATGGCCGCGGCCTCCTCCTCCTCCGTCGTGGCCCGCCTCCTCCTCCGTGGCCCGCCCGCCTTCTCCTCTGCGGGGCGCCTCTCGCTGTGGTGGCCGCGTGCGATCTCCGCCATGGCGCAGGGGTGAGCCGCGAGTCATGGGTGGTAGGATGGCACGGAGGCGCCAGCCGGGTGGCCGTGGCGGTGGCGACATTAGGCGGCGTGGCTACGGCTCTGGCTCGTCGGGCTGATGGGCACGGACGGCCGGGCTGGCGCGCCCGAGGGGCATTAGTTATATGATGCCTTGCCTTTCAAGAGAAGGCTTGGCTTCTTCCCGACTCGGCCCGCAACCGCAAAGCAGCAAATTCGCATCGGCATCGCGCAGCAGCAGCAGCGAGGGAGAGAGGGGAGCGGGAGGCCCAAACCCTAACCCTACCCTCGCCCATCGCCATCGCCATGGCCGCCGGCGGAGAACCCTCCCCGTCGCCGCCCTCACCCGCCAAGCACTCTCGCTCGCCCGACGACGCCCAGCCCGACGCCTCCCCGAAGCGCCGCAAGCGCCACCACCACCGTCGCCACCACCACCACCGACGCCACCGTCACGACGACTCTCCGCTAGCTGTGGCTCCCGACGACGACGTAGAGGAGGGGGAGATACTCGATGACGCCGCCGCCGCCGCCGCCGCTGCTGATTCCGCAGCCCCGCAGGATTCCCTTGTTCCGGTACATCTCTCACCCCACCGCTTTGGTTCGACTTTTAACTAACAATACCACTTTGGTACAGTCTACTTTCCTAGTCTCCCGGCTTGCTCGTCAATTCTGATGGCTATGTCATCGCTGCTGCTGCTTTCGAGGGCACCACATACAACAACATCAAAGCATTTAGGCTAGAGCTGAAACCCAACTGCAAGTTGGTGCTTGTTTCCCACCTAAGACAAGATATCTAATACCATCTCTCTCATTATGGCGCAGCATATATATAATCGGGAATTATTAGAGGCTTGGCAGGACTAAATTCAATCTTAGCTACATATAATTAGTAGCTGGCCTGCCTACTTACTGTTTGTTCTATGGCAAATGCAGGAGCGCTTGGACAATGGTGCTGATACACATTTAAATGCAGATGCAATGATGCCGCAACCTTCTGCTCTCCCTACCCGTCCTCCATCCCCTAAAGATGGACGGAAGTCGCTTAGCGGTGCCCCTGAGTCTGAAAGCGGGGGTATCCTATCAAGTGATGCTGATGACACCAAAGGGTATGAGCAGAGCCAAAACCTTTCAAAACCTCCAAAATCTACAAGGGAGATGGAAAGGAGGCACAAAGATGAGCGTCGCTCGTCGTCTTATAGAGATTATCATTCCAAAAACCACTCCAGAACATCTCCTTACCCAAGGCATCACAGTGAAGCTCATTCAAGAGATAACTCGAGGTCTAGAGAGAAAGCTGACAATGCTAATGATTCTCGTGCAAGTCTTAGGGACGGTTTTGATCATGACAGCAATGACCGGAATGCCAAGTCTGGCAGACATGCTACTAGTAGGCAGGAGAATGAAAGAATGAGGAGCAGCAGCCGTGTTGCTAATGATAGACCTGGTGACAGACATGGTAGTCGGGAAAGGTATAGGGATGATAGGATAGATGGAGACAAAGTTGATTCACTTGATGCTACTCATAGGCTCAGAGAAAGAAGCAGGAGTCGTAGTAGATCAGATATAAGGGAAAGTGCTCGTGTTCGTGATCAAAGTAGTAGGGAGAGTGAAAGACGGAGTGGTAGTTCAATGCATAAAGATCATGAGAGGAATAGGAATGCAAGTAAAGATCGGCATAGAGAATCTGACAGGGTTGACAGTGTACGTGAAAGGGAGATAGTGAGAGATGATAGGGACAGGGAATGGCATAGGGTTAAGGGAAGTGAAACTCGCAGAACCAGAGAAGTACGGGACAAAGTTAGCGACAGTGGCAGCCACAGGGGTTCAACACACTCAAAATACAGCACATCTGATGGTTACAAAGAGAGGGCTAGATCCAGGGAGAAAGATAGAGACACAGACCATAAAAGCCGGAGATCTGAAGAAATGAAGGAAAATTCTGTAAACAAGTAGGACAGTTTTTACATGGTTAACTGATAACCAATTGAACAACTTTTTTTGTCAGTGTTGTTTTTGTTTTCTAGATATTTACTGTTACTGCTCTCATCTCAATCAGGGAGGAAGATGAAGAGGAGTACCAAGAGAAAATCGAACAGCAGTTAGCTATGCAGGAAGAGGATGACCCTGAAAAAATTAAGGAGGAAGCAAGGAGGAGGAAAGAAGCCATTATGGCGAAGTACAGGCATCAGCAATTGCAGAAGCAGCATATGGAATCTAAACCAAGTAGCAATAATGAAGGTAACTTCAATTAGATAATGTTTGGTTCAGAACATGTTCCGTTGCTGTGCTATGATCCTGACCAATTTAGTTACTACTGAAAAATATACTGTTGCTTGTACAGAAATAAAAGCAATGGATGGAGATGAAACTAAGCATCTGAAAGATGATAATGATAGCGGCTCTATGGGCAACGACGAAGCTGAAAATAAGCATGATTCTTTAGATGTATTCATTGGTGATGCAGACTTCACTGTGGGGAAGTCCCCTGCTCGGAATGATACTTTAGCTAGCATGGGAGCATTCAGTGACGAGATGACGATAGGTGTTCCAGGTCTTGGAGATGGTTCACCCAAGGTAATTTTTTCTGATATCCTGTTTGATAACATATGAAACCATATTATCCTGAAAACCTATACTACATATTCCAGAGTGAGAGATCAGAAGACATGTTCTGTGATGACATTTTTGGAGAATCACCTGCAGGCATTAGAAAATCGGTACGATTCCTATCCCTTATGCTAATCATAGAAGTTGGATTCCATACTATTTTCATCCATAAGGTCGTGGGAGGTGATGCAACTTGAGGTACATGCTAATCTTTCTGAGCATGTTTTTATTTGCATGCCAAAATAAACTGGTAGTCATAGACAGAACACTGTTGCCTGTTTGTTTTCTTAATTCTTAATATTATTAAATTACTTTCATGATCTCAAAATTACTTTACTGGACAGGGAAAGGATGATGGTTTGCATGTTGAGAGAAATGCTCTTCATGACAACTGGGATGATGCAGATGGGTACTACAGTAAGTTGTATTATCTTCTGGTCATTTTCATTGCTAGTTTCTGTGTTTTATCTGTGGTCAAACTTTGCTCCTGTGTTGTTGATTCATTTATTTTCTTGTTTCTGTTACAATGCAGCTTACCGGTTTGGGGAATTACTGGATGGCCGTTATGAAATTACAGCAGCACATGGGAAGGGTGTGTTCTCAACAGTTGTACGAGCAAAAGATCTTAAAGCTGGTAAAGATGATCCTGAAGAAGTTGCTATCAAAATTATTCGGAACAATGATACCATGTAAGTTAAAGCTCTCAAGATATATTTTCCAGAAAGATTTATAGTATTGAAAATAAATTAGGACTATTTAATTCAATGTTGGATTATACAGGTACAAGGCTGGGAAGCAAGAGGTTTCAATACTGGAAAAACTTGCAAGTGCGGACCGTGAGGACAAACGCCACTGCGTGCGGTTTATTTCTAGTTTCATGTACCGGAACCATCTTTGCTTAGTTTTTGAATCTCTCAATATGAATCTTCGTGAGGTTTTAAAGAAATTTGGTCGTAATATCGGACTTAAACTGACTGCGGTGAGGGCATATTCAAAGCAGCTCTTCATCGCCTTGAAGCACCTGAAGAACTGCAAAGTTTTGCACTGCGATATAAAGCCGGACAATATGCTGGTATGCCATCTCGCGACATTTTTTTAGCTATATTGTATTATCGTCAATTGTCTTTAATGAAAATTGCACTTGAGACATAAAAGCGCATTTTTGTTGCTATGCTGTCAATTCATCTTTAGAAGCACATCTTTAACTATAAACAACCTTTCTAACTGTGTTTGTTGATTGCATTTTAGGTGAATGAGGCTAAGAATGTGCTCAAGCTATGTGATTTTGGCAATGCTATGCTTGCTGGAATGAATGAAGTTACACCTTATCTTGTCAGTCGTTTCTATCGGGCACCTGAGATCAGTGAGTTCTTTTGTTAACCTTATTTCAGAATTTTCATTAGATACTGTTTCTTCTTTCTACTTATGCGTTGTCTGTATACATGTTCTATATCCAAATGCATTGTACCTAACTCTATGTTGTTTTATTGCAGTTCTTGGGTTACCATATGACCATCCATTAGACATGTGGTCAGTTGGCTGCTGTCTATATGAGCTTTACACTGGGAAAGTCTTGTTCCCAGGTCCATCAAACAATGCCATGCTTCGGCTTCATATGGAATTAAAGGGCCCATTCCCTAAGAAAATGCTGCGAAAGGTTAGTCCTACATGCTTCGATTATTATTAATCTTAAAGGATGAAATGCTCTTTCTTTTGTGATAGTACACCAACAAGCTGCACACACCATAAAAAAATCCATAATTATGTTGAATTCTGAAGTGACGATAAATACTTATCTAATGGAGTGCACATATAAACGCTACACTAAATGAATGTTTATAACTTTCCATCACGCAGGGTGCCTTCACTATGCAACACTTTGATCAAGATCTTAATTTCCATGCTACTGAGGAGGACCTTGTGACAAAAACGGTGTGTCTATGGAACTGTACCTTTTTTTTTGCAATGCTCTTATTTGTATTATTCAAACACCTTATTTATTATACTTCTGTTTGCAGGCTGTGAGGCGGTTAATTTTGAACATTAAACCAAAGGACATTGGTTCTTTGATTTCAAACTTTCCCGGCGAAGATCCAAAAATGCTATCCAGTTTTAAAGATCTTCTTGATAAAATATTTATCTTAGATCCAGAAAAGAGGATAACCGTATCTCAAGCACTTAGCCATCCTTTTATCACTGGCAAGTGAAATAAGATGCTGATTCCTGTTGACATTGAACTTAGCTACCTTGTAAAATAGAATTTGGGTTGCTCTTGTCTAATCATCCACGTTTCTGTCTTGTGTCCTGGGAGCTACGAGACCAAGTACGTGGATGAAGCATGGAACTATGGAAGAGATGGCTACCTGCAGACCTTGCTGCATGCACTTATCATTTGGATATGTTCTGTTGCTTGTAAGACAACTAGCCAGTTGGCATTCCATTTCCTGTATTATACTCTTTCCTATGGATTTACGAGATATACTTGAATTTCATCTAACAATTATGCTGACTTGTGGATTGCTGACAAGCAAGGTTATATGTGTAACACTGTTGATTAACAAGCAAATTTTTGCACGTGCTGGGAACATTTTTCATTTGTGTGCTGGCATCTCCTCTTCTGATGCTTATGATTGCATGGTGTCTAACCTCGCGTGGCCTCAAGCTATACTAATCTGTGGGGTGCAGTGCACCATGTTCTTGTATTGCTTGAAAAGTTGTTTATTTCATTTAACACAGGCCTTGTGTGATATTAATTTGTTTCTTACATCTACTTGTGTTTAAAAATTTGGATTTATAAGATTCTAATTTGTTCTTTCATTCAGGATTCTGCCAGGGCCTCTGCTGCGTGCGCATTTTATATGCGTATAAGGGCCAACATAAGAAGGTACCCTGGTTGATATCTGGGTAATGAGATGTGTTTGAATCCATCAATACATTGCTTTATTTTGTTGTAGGTTGAGAGAATGCTATATTTCATTAATGTTGGATTTTATCATTCATATGTCCTAGTCAACTGGTCTTTTCAGTAATACTATTTATCTTAGTCTATACTTAATGTTTTGTCTAGCTATTTCCAAAACTATACATCCTAGTTATATTTTCATCCCGTATTGAGCACTTTAGAAGCTTATGCCCACCCACAACTTGTAGATGAGTAGGGGATGGCTGGAAAGTAAATATAGGTGAAGTACTCAAATACAAGCACATGCACCGTTGTGTTTAGCTTTTGTTTGCTCCATCAAAGTAGAGTAATTCTTTTATAATTTATTCATTTTTACTAAATTATTAGTTGAAACAATGCATTTGTACTTTTTCCCTACTTACCCTTAGATGGAACATCAATTGAGTTTCGGTTTTTCTTTTAAAGTCATTTGAGGTCCTGGGATGGAGATTGCTGGACCCACAACTCACTTGACATGGTAAATGCTTTGAACTCTGGATGTCTTCCTTTTGTTTTATTCTTAAATAAAGGCATCTAATAGTTGGTAGTGTTTTGCTACACCATGGATGGTTCATTTTTTTCAATTTTGGCGGCCTTCTTTAGTTTGGATATGTGTTTGTAATATTTAGAGTGTTTCATTGAGTTATCTCTTTTGTCATTCATTTTATGTTTCATCAAACATTAATCTACTCAAGAATTTTCTACAGTCTGTGTGCACCAATATTATCCACAATAATGGGTTATGAAATTCAAGTATAACTTTACCATAAAAGCTCTCCTCTATCACGCAATGGAGTTTGAGTTTCATCATTTCTGTAAAAATATATATATATAAGAGCTGAAAACCACTCAGTGACTACCAAAGCTCGTTTGGTTGGAGATAATTGCTAAGAGGGAAAGTGAGTTTAGAGGGAAGAGATTAAAATTGTATTGTTTATTGGTGGGCATGAGAGTTCTAATGGGATGAGGAATGGGGGTTTAGGAGGGCAATTTCCACCAATCCTTTCCTAGGGGGAGGGGTGGGAATTTGTTTTCAGTGGAAGATGAATGCATTTACACTGTTTATTATGACTTGAGATATAATCTGCCACCTCTAAACCCTCACACCAAACAAGGGATATCTAACTTAAAACTCCCACTCTTAATTCCCTCTAAAAGACAAACAAGGGAATGTGACTAAAACTCATAGTTCCAAGTGAATTCCCTTCTCCAACTCCCACCACTAATTCCCATGCCCTTCCCTATTAGTTGCCAAACGCACCCTAGAACCAAGTGTCCAGGTTGCGCTGCAGGAAGTGGCTTAGTGCCCTTTGGTGCCTTGCCAAACAGCTGTCTCTGTGCTCTGCTTCTGTGATCTTAACCGAGACGACTGTCCGTGTTCAGTGGTTTGGTCGCTGAAACTTGTGTATGGCACAATTGCTATATTTGTTGCCCCTAGGGTGTGTGGGGGAGGAAAAGAGGTATAAACCTAACTGCTCCCTTCGTATCTAAATTAGCAAAATTGAGTTGAAAAAGACAGCTTTATTTTCCACAAATCAAGATAAACACTGGCTGCATTACTTTTAGTTACCCGTAGGCTCGAAGTTTACTACAATTAAAGTTTTCTTGAGTTGGATTCTTCAGAACTCTATCCTTGTTAGTCAGAATTGCTGTCATAAGTGGTCATGTTAATGACAATAGTTTCTCATGTTGGATCTCTGTATTTACTCGTGTTGGATGAAGTAGTTTCGTAGTTTTTTTTATCTGTAGCACTTGCTGGGTAAATTAGAACTGGGCATAGGGATGGCATTTTTACCTGCGGAACTCCCAGGTAAAAACCCATACCTTCGCCCGTGGGTAGGACACTGGTCTCCAACCTTACCCTAGGGCACCCGAAAATACAAGCTTGTCAACTCATATCTTTTATAATGTATATGCATTATTCTCATGTGACTTTGTTAAATACAAAAACCAATACATGAAACTGGATTTACTTTGAATTATGAACTACGAACTGAAGCCAACAAAATACATGACAGTGTTCAGTTCTCCTATTTGCAATGACTGTGTGAGTGGTAGAGAATTATACTTGTTTTTTATGATTAGGACTTACGAGAATGATACATGCATTATTTTTGCTATCATTACTAGACCTGATAGGTACCCGAAACCCATCCCGTACCCTGTGGTTATGGGCATGGGTACAAAATCTTACTCGCTAGGCTTAGAGGATACAGGTAAGACTTGGGAGTATTCTTGCGGGTGGGCAAATACTCTACTCACCTTATCCGACCCTCTGCCATCCCTAACTGGGCATGAAGGTACCTAAGAAATTGCAGCCATTGACCTACCCCATGTCCGTGTGCAGGTTTGTTTGTAGTCTTTGGCCTTACAGGCCACTGCACCATTATTAATTGTCGTTTTTAGTTCAATCCGATATGGCACACAAACTGATTTGTTCAGTCCCCAGTAGCCAAGCCCCTCGCAATTAGTGCTTGCATTCCCCCCTTCGTTTTGATCATTCTGCAGTTAGTGATTGTATGCGTTTTCGATTGCTAGCATACTTTTCCCAATATAACAGGGTGCCTTCAAGAAGCCGCAAGAAAAAGTCTGGAATAACGTTTGGGCACTACATTCTCTGACAGCTGAGTGAAAAATGAATTTATTCTGCTTGTATGTCGCATCTGACATCCAGCTATGGTAGATTCTGGCAAATTCCAGTGTAACATTCGCCTACTTAGGAAAGATCGTAATGGTTGGTGGGTTGTGATTGTTTTATTAATATTTTGCTGACCTACTTCTTACACACAGCCCTTGCGAAGCTTACGTAGCCCTGGGGAAGCTGACCAATTCCTTTTGGATTTTGACTTGTACTTACCTACTATCTCATCTGGATTTTTTAATTTTGTCCATAACATGAGTTCACTCCTAGTTGTATATTTTTCATCACAATTACTTTACCTTTTCTCCATTTTCCCCTTTTTCTTTCCTGCCTCCTACCAGTTGCGTCTAACTCTCTTGGGCTTGGTAAGATATTGCTTCACCTCACCTGCTTTGACGCCCTAAGAACATTGTATGATGGTATGTGCATGTCTTCCGTCTTGATTGGTTATAATGTAAGACTGCCATGGCATGCAAAACACTTTTGCCAGCTTGTCTGACGCTTAGTAATATAATATTTATGATGTGTGGTATTGTTGTTGGAAAGTTTTTCGTTACTATATTGTGGATGTGGATAGAAAGCATGCCTATGCCTACCATATCACTCTGGCTCCGAACTCTACCTTTGATGTTTCATGAACTATTCTGCAACAGAAAACCACAAGCTGACACAGAACAGTACGTTAGGACTATTCTGCAGTAATTGAGTAGAACAGTTGACTAAAGCTAAAGATGTACTCTTAGGGGGCCGTTCTTTTGGGTGAAAAAGGAATAGTGAAGTTGCAAATGAATAGTGCTGGAATAGTGTTTCTTGTGAGAGATGTGATGGATGTGATGGTTAATAGTGCTTTTCACTGTTCCTTTTGAGCTAAAAGAACAAGCTCTAAATATATATGATGTTTAGGATAAGAAATTTAGTTCGTTTTTACTAATTTTTTTGTCCTAGAGGTCATATATTTATGTACGGTGGAGGTAGTAGTTTGGTACACCCACCCTCGTCCACACACAGCAAAAACAATTTGATAATTTTGCCCGTTTGTAAACTGTCTATTGACTTGAAAAGACCTGGATGACTGCTGCTGTTATTGTAATTTTCTTGCCGAATATATATAGTAGAATGCATAATTGAAATATGTTTTGGTGTTAACGTACTTGATACTATGCAGTGCAGTCCTGCAATGAATGTCAAAAACCAAGCTAAGACCGACTCCAACAGATGGAACCCAAACACGAGAGGCATTTGATAGTTTGAGTGGCGCAAAGTAAAAATCTGTGAGACGCAAAGTCTCCAACAGCAGACTCAAAACTATCTGCACACTTCAACGATGCTCCTGGGCTCACCACTACCGGCGACAGAAGTTTGCATCCTCTCCCTTCAACGATGCTTTTATGCATCTCCTCTCGGCTAGTACGCAAAATGGGTCATCCATTTGGATCAGCTGTTGGAGCACGTTTTAGCTAGGCAAATGCACTGTGAAGGACCTATTTTGGGTATGGGTTGTGTTGTTGGAGATAAGTCATGGGTAGTTTAGGTCCCTTTTGTCATGTCTTCCTCACTGGCTTTACATAGCTGTGTCAAGAGTTTCTTTAAAATGGTTCCTCTGCCGGTTACGAAGACCCTCAATATCACTGCTCTATCGGCATCAGACGGCAAGTTGATGCATTAGTGATAACAAGCATACTAATAAGGCAGCTATGTGATCGTTAATCGAACTGCCAATTATACAATTGTAAATTAAAAATCCATTCATACAATGGTAACTAAATTGCTGGACATTTTAGCTCCTATATCATCATTTAGATGGAATAGTTTATCTCTGCTACAGAATCTTATGTTATAGCGAAATTCGGAACGAAATCGATGGAGAACGATTTTCTAAATTTGGAATGAAATCAATTGAGAACAGTGAAAACGCTTTGAAATGATATTTACACGTTAATTGGACCCAAAATGTTGCTAACGGTGCTTGTCAGTCGTCACGGTATAAAAATTCCATCTAAAATCTATACTATAAGGAGCGAAGATAATTGAAAACTTTTCTCACCCAATTCGGACCCGTCTTACCCCTCACATCAGACCCACCCGTCATATGTTTTTGGAAGTGGATAAAGTGGAAGGACTATGAAGTACTAAAAAACCGTAATTTGGAGTGTTTCTGCCAAAAACGAAATATTTTTCTCACCTACCGATCCATACCCACCCTTTGTACCCGCTGGGCCCACCTGTCCACCCGCCCGAACCCCACGCCGCACGGAAAAAAAATTTCTGAACGCGCAACAGCGGCGGCCCTCCGTGGAGTGAGTAGACGGAGATGAGCACGTCGAGCCCCTCGTCGGGGAGCTGGTACTTGACGGCGAAGTGCGGGCCTGTGGCGCCGCCTTACCGTCGGCGAGGCGCGCGAAGAGGTCCGGCAGCGACACCCCACGTGGCACAGACACGATCCGTGTGTCCCCACCGGCGTACCGCAGTGTCTCGTTCCCGTCCCCCGGGCGCAGCAGGATGTGCCCGCCCAGGCTGCACAGCAGCTTCATCCTCTCCCCGCCGCCGACGCTACCGCCCTCGTCCGCCACACCCCGGCGGTGGCGGCCACCGGCGCCGGCCGGGCCCACAACCCCTCCCCGAAACCTCCCCCTTCCTTCCCACCCTGCCCGCTGGATCTAGCCTCGGGCTCCACCCACGAACCCAAACCCTAGCCCCCGGGGCGCTCGCGCGGGCGGGAGGAAGAGCTGAGGACTCAAGCGGCGAGTGGCTCAATGCTTAGCTCATGGCGTGGTCGCTTGGTTTGCGAGGAGAGTTTGCGGGGAATGGGAGGGAGAACTATCTTCTTTGCCCCCTTTTTCTTTTCTGGTTCGAGATTTGCTAGCACTGGATAATGAACGCGTGCAGCTGCACAAGGGAGCACGATGCATCACGCGTGGGGCCCTGATTCTCAGGTTGCAGCGGTAATGCTGCAGGAAGTTCAGCAGGCGAGGTCGTCCGTCGTATGCTTGAGCGGGTGCGAGTTCAACGGCAGCGCCTGAGCATGGGTGGCAACGACAGTGGGCGGCCTTGACCGGTGTCCCCACCTTCAGTCCGCAACTTCCTATGATGAATTATAGATTAGATTGGAGTGAATTTGATTAGTACCGCGTTTACTACTTGTGATTTTCCTCTGATTAATAAGAGATTGGATAAGAGAACTGATTTCTCAATTTCGTTTGCTTGTGAGTTATAATTATTTCAGGTAGCGTTGCATTAGAGCACTGACTTCTCTATTTCGTTTGCTTGACAATGTACATGTAATTTACATTACAGAGGATTATAGCACCGATTTTTGCATATGACTATACATGTACAATAATTTGACTTTCAGTAGCAATTCATCTCTGGACAATGTACTGTATATTTGTTCATATTGTCTTCTTTCAAAGCAGTGCTCCATCATGCCAATACAATGAAGCTTTCAAGAAGAAAATATTTTCTGATTATAACTGAGGTTAGTGCATGAGACATATTGTTCTTTGCAGTAAGTTGTCACTTGCATGTTCTTGTAGCCTACTTGGGATGACAAAATATTTTCTGTTGCAGGAGACCTTGGCGAACTGGTCAACTGTATCCGAAGCTTTTGTGAAATGGTGAATTGTATCTGAATGCGTTTGTGAAATGGTGAACTATATGTGAATGCATTTGTGTATCAGTTTCAGGCTGTGTGAGTGCCTGTCAGCAGTGTGAACTGCTATATTTTGTGAACTGAAATGTGAATGTATTTGTGTATCAATTTCAGGCTGTGAGTGCCTATCAGCAGTTTGAACTGATATATTTTGTGAACTGAAATGTGAATGCATTTTGGAATCTGAGGAGCCTGTCCCAGAAACTGATCATGCGCCTGCTCCTGGAGAAGAGGTGGAGCCTGTCCTAAGAGATGATCATGCGCCTGCTTCTGGAGGTGATTATGTGCCTGCTTCTGGAGATGACTATGAACATAGTACTTAATTTCTGATTTTCCTTCCAATGTTTAGTCTCTGTTATTCTATCTTAGCAAACTGTTCTGTCTCTGATGTTCTCTGTGGTCTCAAAGGATGATCAGTCGGATAGCGACATTGGTAAATAAAAAGAAGTTTACAGGCCAGGTGCATACTTCAGTGCCACTAATTAGCGGCTCTTCACCAGGAATCCATCCCTATAATCCTCAACTTGATTTCTAACAAAAAGGATCCTGGAAAAATATACTGACGCTGTAGAGATCGATCCAGCAGATGTAAATACGCTTGAAGTGTTACTAGAAAATGTATTTTATGGAACTTGATTTAATATCATGCATATTATCTCAATAGAGAACCAAAGTGGCTACAAAGATCAAATGCTCACATGATCACCATGATTTCTGTGTCAAAGGATGAATTAAAAGCTTTGCAGACAACCAAACAGACGACTCATTGTACAAAATGTCTATTTAGTTGTCTGTATGTGTCAAATAGACAACAATCGTCTACACGGTTGTACTTGCCCTTAGATGTTGCTTATACACTGTGGAAGCTTTTATTGGGCTTTATTTTCGTGGGCTGGAGTTGGACCTGCCCTGCATTCTAAGCTAATCGGGGTTGCGGGGAAACGGGGACGGGGACATATTCCCCGCTTGGTTCCCGTGGGGATTAATTTTCTACCATTTCGTTCCTAATAGATGAATTTCAGGAAATCGGGATCGGGTCCCCGTTGCTAGGGATGAAAGTGGTACGGATATTATCCGTCCGACCGATCGACCGAAAGGGTCAGACACTCAAATGGTAAGATCGTATTCGAATCCGGACATTTAATATCCGTAACTATCCGCATCAGAGTATCCGGAAATTCAAAGTTGAATTTCTATGATCCAAATATGATGAATATCACTATTCGACAAAATATACTATTCAGATCCGTATTGATCCGAGAATTCTGTCCGAGAAAGAAAAATTATCTGTATCCGCAGTATCCGTTCGTATCCGATCCGTTTTCATCCCTGCCCGTTGCCATCCCTAGACCCGGCTCGAGCACCAGCGTCTGCTAGAAGTGTCCCTCGGCGATGCGGCCTCACTCGGTGTGCGTGGCCCAGGCTGACGTCCCCTGAGCTTGAACATGGCGGAGATAAGAGACAAAGAAGGGGAGGGCAAGGTGGACATTTCTTCTAGCGGGTCCCACATATCAGGTGACCTTAACGGTGTATATTGGACAGAACTTGGGTGGAATGGCACGGAGGGCAACAAAAGTATGGTGTAAATTGGATTATTGAGAGCCCCCACGCGTGCCGCGCGGGCATGTTACTAGTTATGTAAAAGTATCCAATAATCTTTTCACAAGATGAAGTAATTTATAAAGTTATTATCCATGGCATGTTACATAGATAGATATTTAAGTTGTTTTTAAAAAATAATTTTACATAGTAAACAAATATTTATCGATGTAAACTTTATATGGTTAATAATTTCATAAATTAACACGTGTTAGTAATTTTGGTTATTTTACGTAATTGTCAGAAAGAATTTTTATGCCTTAAAAATTCACATGGTCTTTAAAAGTAGTGTATTTTGGTGAATTTTAGTTTTATTGTTTTAAATTATATATAAGATGTTTTGTGTAAAACGAGTTCATATCTAGGTCGTCAATTCGGCATGGAAAAAGGGCTGGATTCTTTTGTATCACTAAATTCTTTTGTATGAATTTTAGAGGTGATTTGGGTGTTATTTTGTTAATTAACTGCAAGGATTACTGTTTACAGGTTACTATTCATCTGAGTTAACTAACATGAGGGTGTCAAATAAGGAATGAAAGTTCAACTCAGTGTCAAATAAGAAACACAAATTTTTTCAGAGTCAAGGAAGGAATGAGTAAAATTTTTAGACCAAATAAGGAATAATCTCTTTTCATAAAGCACTTCCTGTTGGCGTTCATAATAGTCTAAAAGCGCTTTGAGCAGAGCTACATAATTCAAAAAACATATTCTTCGGTGGTAATCGTTATACAAATTTTCCCAAACAGAAGTCAATAGCATTTTCGTCACTTTTATGACCTCTCACGATGCTCGTAACAGTTAAACTTGGTGGTTCATAAAACACTTCCTGTTGAAGTCCAAAAGCGCTTCGATCAGAGCTATAGAAATTAAAAAACATCATCTTCTGTAATCGTTATACAAATCTGCCCAAACAGAAACTAGAATGATGTCTTTCGTCACTCTGACGGCCCCTTACTGTACCCATAATAATTAAGCACATAAAAACACCTGAGCTAGCCAGCTAGGTCTCCGAGCTGTGAGGGGTCTGCAGATGAGTTTTTTTGCGAAAACGTCTGCATAGGCCTCGAGCCGATTTTTAGCACCCAGACCAATTTTCATGAATAGTTAAACCCGATGGTTTTCATAAAGCACTTCCTGTTGGTGTTCTGAAAAGTCTAGAAACGCTGTGATCGGAGCTACGAAATTCAAAAAAGTCATCCTCAGAAATTGTTATACAAATCTGGCCGAACGGGAGTCAATGGCGTTTTGATCACTTTGACGACCCCTCACGTTGCTCATAATAGTTAAACCTGATGGTTCTCGTAAAAAAAATATGTTGTTGACATCTCGAAAAGTCGTAGAAGCTCTATGATCGAAGCTGGAGAATTCAAAAACATCATCTTGAGTTATCATTATACAAATCTGCCTGAAACGGAAGCCAGAATAGCGTTTTCATCACTTTAATGACCCCTCACGGTCCTCCTAATGGTTAAACCCAATGGTTTTCATAAAGCACTTCTGTTGGCATTCTAAAAAGTCCAAAAGTGCTTTGATCTACTTTTCTAAAACCAGGTGTGACAGCTATAGAATTAAAAAAACATCATCTTCGGTAACCACTATACAAATATGCTCAAACGGAAGTCAATGGTGTTTTCGTCACATTTAGGACCTCTCACGGTGCTCCTAACCGTTAAACCCGGTGATTTCCATAAAGCACTTCCTTTTGGCATTTCAAAAAGTCCAAAGCGCTTCGAATGGAGCTACTGAATTCAAATCTGCCCGAACGGAGGCCACAATAGCGTTTTCAGTGACCCCTCACGGTCCTTCTAATGGTTAAACCCAATGGTTTTCATAAACCCTGTTGGCATTTTGAAAAGTCCAAAAGTGCTTTGATCAGAGCTGTAGAATTAAAAAAACATCTTCTTCGGTAACCACTATACAAATATGCTCAAACGGAAGTCAATGGTGTTTTCGTCACATTTAGGACCTCTCACGGTGCTCCTAACCGTTAAACCCGGTGATTTCCATAAAGCACTTCCTTTTGGCATTTCAAAAAGTCCAAAGCGCTTCGAATGGAGCTACTGAATTCAAAACACATATCTTCGGTAATCGTTTTACAAATATGCCCAAACGGAAGCTAGAATGACGTATTGCGTCACTTTGACGGCCCTCACCGTACCCATAATAATTAAATGCATAATAACACTCGGGCCATGTTCGGAGCTGTGAGGGGTCTGCAGATGAGTAATATTAAAAGTAAAATTTAGCAAATACGCTACTTTTAAAAAACATGTGAATATTTAGAGCATAAAAATTCCATCCAAAATTACATAAAAGTATCCAATAATCTTTGTTATAGCCCACGAAAACGACCCGAAACGTAGAGACGTCATTTGAATTCCGTAGCTCCGATTGCAGCGCTTCTAGACATTTCAGAACGGCAACAACATGAGTTTTACGGAAACCATCGGATTTAGCGGTTCTCGAAAATTGGCTCAGGTGCCTAAAATTGGCCCGAAGCGTGTGTTATAGCCCACGAAAACGACCCGAAACGTAAGGACGTCATTTGAATTCCGTAGCTCCGATTGCAGCGCTTTGGACATTTCGGAACGACAACAACATGAGTTTTACGAAATCAATCAGGTTTAACGGTTCCCGAAAATTGGCTCAGGTGACTAAAATTGGCCCGAAGCTTGTGTTATAGCCCACGAAAACAGCCTGAAACGTAGGGACGTCATTTGAATTCCGTAGCTCCGATTGCAGCACTTCCGGACATTTCGGAACGCCAACAACATGAGTTTTACGAAAACTATCGGGTTTAGCGGTTCCCGAAAATTGGCCCAGGTGCGTAAAATTGGCCCGAAGCGTGTGCTATAGCCCACGAAAATAGCCCTAAACGTAAGTACGTCATTTGAATTCCGCAGCTCCGATTGCAGTGCTTCTGGACATTTCAGAAGGCCAACAACATGAGTTTTACGAAAACCATCGGGTTTAGCGGTTCCCAAAAATTGGCCCAGGTGTCTAAAATTGGCCCGAAGCGTGTCCTATAGCCCACGAAAACGATCCGAAACGTAGGGACGTCATTTGAATTCCGTAGCTCCGATTGCAGCGCTTCTGGACATTTCGAAACAACAATAACATGAGTTTTACGAAAACCATCAGGTTTAGCGGTTCCCGAAAATTGGCCCAGGTGTCTCAAATTGCCCGAAGCGTGTGTTATAGCTCACGAAAACGGCCCGAAACGTAGGGGCGTCATTTGAATTTCGTAGCTCTGATTGTGTTGACGGTGTATATTCGTATCAAACTTCAATTGGACTTGCAAGCGGACAAGTCCTCAATCGTAGTCAAGGGACCCTTCTTCCCTCAAGTGTGAACCCAAGGTATCGAATCTGTGGAACAAATGTGTGATGCAAAATCCTATCTATTAAAGCCGAGAACACTTAGATCTTTAAAGGGGAATCTTATGCATCTAATCTAAAGAACATCATGAAAACGAATCTAATCTATGAAAACCGGAGGTAGCAAGAGGTAGAGAGGGATAGATAAACCAATCTAGAGAGATTGGATCAAGCTTTTGTTGAAGTTCCGAGCAAAGAAGAAGTAACCAAGTTGAATCTCATAAAAAGCATCTTTAAATCACGGTTTCCCGTCCGACTCCGAAAACGTCCGCCTTTTGGAGCCACCGTTCTGTCACAACGCACCCCTATTCGTGCGGGTTAGCCTAGGGCGAGTCCAATGGACAAGTTGAAATCTCCCGGAAGGTCAGGCATGCACCTCTAGCCACCATGGCTACAAGAACACCCTCTATGATCTATCTCAAGAATAGATCTTAAGATACGAAAAGCCGATTGAAATCAAAATCGTAGGAGAAACACTCGATCGCTAGAAATCGGATTGCAACTTGATAATTCAACATAATACATGATACATGAACAAGATCACCACCGGGATCCTACCTTGATCTTGCTTCTAACTCCTGGAACTCCGACGTGGTCTTCCTTGCAAGGTTCCCACGCCGGCTAGGGAGACCCTAGACAACTAGCTCGACCCTCTCCTCTCTGGGATGGTGTCCCTCTCTTCTCTGCTCCTTGGCGGCGGATGGCGAATGAGTTGATGCGTGGCTCTTGGCCTCGGGGCTATAAATAGTCCGAATGGCGGCTAGGTCAAAGGGGGCGCGACCTGGCCTCGGGTGGCGGGCCGGGCCTGCCGGCCCACCCCGCCCCCTCCCTCGAGCCTTCTAGAGTATTCTCCTTCGCATGTGGGCCCTTGACGTCAATTTCTCTGCGGTTTAGATGAAGCTCCTTGTCCCGCAAGATTCAGCATTTTCTGTCTGGGTCCTCAGAGTTTTCCATCTTCACGGGTTGGTCCTTGGGCTTCTTGGAGTCATGTTCACTTCATTGCTTGACTTGTACCGGGCTTCGAGGTCTTGTCACGAGGTGCTTGATGAACTTTACCCTAAGTCTTGCTTTCAACGCTAAATTCACATAAACACTAAACTTCAAAACCGACATGCACAAACGAACTTGTTATACCAAGGGGTTAGTACCAATGGATAAGATATAAAATTCATGCCCAAAGGTAAACTCATGGCTAGGTTGACGGAAATTCACCGTCAACATCTCCCCCATGCTTAAACCTTGCTCGTCCTCGAGTAAGCCTTCGATGGATATCATCGTTGCCCTTCATTGCTTAAACCCCACTTGATCATACAGAAAACATAATGCTCTCAAAAGTTTAGTTCGTTAAAGTTTCATAATGTACTAGCCTTCATCTCTACGGAGGGTAGATTATTAATTAAGCTTATCCCACAAGTATTAACATGCTCCCAAAATTCAAATGGATCTCAGAAATTTTGAAATAAAGAATGAGATGAAAAAGAGCTAAACCAAGTTCAAAAATTTAAACCACCTTGCATCTTGCTCATGAACTCTCATCTCATCTTGCCTCTCAAGTCTATTTATTCTACTCCTTTCCCTCTCATAACATTCATATATGTGGTAGGCTTCATATGGAGCTTTTTGGGAAAGATTAGTCCTACCAAGATATTATAAATGAGATGTTGTCAAAACAAGACAAGCTTCTCATGGTCTTACCGAGACTCGTCAAAAAGGTCATTGGAAAATAATGTTATATCAAGGAGGGGGAGAGAAAAATACACACACTTGAGATAGGTGGACGTGTGCAAATGGCAAAGAGTGATCCCGAGGCACAAAGGAAGTCCTCGTTATCGGATTGCACATGGTTGGAAAGATGAGTTTGGATCTTTTAATCTTGAAACCTTGAAATTCCTAATGCACTTTAGAGAACCGGGGAGTTCACTTTATTTTATTTATATCATACATACTCATATATATTTTTTCTTTTCTCATACATATATATATATATTCTTTTTCTTTATGCTCATTTTTTTCTTTCTCTCTTTTTTTATTTGCTCCCCTTGAACTCTAAATTGCATTGTACCTACCTCCTCCCCCATGCTTAGACGTTTACTCGTCCTCGGGCAAAGAGGTGATAGAGATAAGGTAGGTACTAGAAATATTTTTCCTTTGGAGAGATACTTGAAATCTTCAATTTTGGCACCATCTTGCGATCGAATTGATGATCCATACTCAATGATAGGTTGTGGTCAAGGAGGTAAACACAAAAGATGATATTTGGTTTTTAAGGGTGGATATCCGGCGAGGTTTGTGAAATCTCCGATGTGGGGATACACAATGCACGGATAAAAAGGCTAGCAATAAGATAGATACGCAAAAACGGAATGACCAGCTTCTTAGTCTCAGGCCAGAGAAATCATGACCTGAAATAACTCACCCAAAAATAAATCTTGTGTACTAAGTTTTTGCACTCAAATATAGATATGGCTCTGGATAGGTAGAGCAACACGCAAGTGGTATTTATGACAAGGTCAACATTACTTTTAAGAACAAAAATAAATCATCTTTAATCCATCTAAAACTTGAGAGCACATAAAACACTATGGGTCCTTATTTTTATCATAACCTCCGCTAAAGATTAAGCTAGTATTTAGATAATTTCAGATTTGTATTTTCAGAGAGCATTAGCTTAAACATGCATAAAACAAGTACAAAGATAAACAAAGCGGCAATTATCATCATATATCATCATGGCATAAACTTTGTAACTTTACCAAAGGTAAAAACAAGGTGGTGACTTTATTCATGATGAAAACAAACACTAACACACATGCTGAAATTTAAAATAAAAACTGAAAACACTACGCATACATAGGCGCATACAAGCTGAAAATTAAAGAAAAAGGGAGGGGCAAATCTTCCTCTAACCAATCTTCCTTCCCTTGAATAAAAAGTCTTAATCTTGCATCCAGAAGGGGCAAATTTACTTTGGCCACTTTGAAGCCTCCTCTCTCATCTCCACTGATGTATTTGCCTTGCTTCGTATACTCAAACCCAAGGGAAGTCCTGGGTAAGAGATGCTCCGGGTTCCTTGTAATACCCGGTCTCAAAGAGATAGCCAACATGGAGTGGTAACACCCCGAACCAATATCTCCCGAACCCAATGTTGCTTCACAACACCACCGGTTGATCATAAGGTGAGTGGGGTCGATTGGCTGCCTGGCAATCAAAGCCGAGTAAAGCCAATTCAACTTCGTGTCGGTTACCTTTGTCTCTCTCATTCTCCCCAAAATCCTCTTGCACATCCATGAATGAAACACTTAGATGATGGGGTTCCGAATATTATTTCTTTGTTGGTGGGCTCCTCCCGTGATCATATTCCAAAAACCGTCCAACATGCCTTCTTGCACGTCCACTTGTTCCGGGGCTCCCTTTTGAAAACCAAGTAATTCCCTAATATATTCATAGGGAACCACTTATTGAACTCCCTCCAAACGGAATGAGAGACTCGGCACTCCTTCATCAAGGATAGGCGCCATGGTCATGAGGATTTCCAAGGCGAAGTCCTTGTGGGTGTTTGCCGACACTCCGTTGGAGAATTGCACCCAACCTAGGTGTCCCAACATATAGTAAATATCCGTGCCAAAACCCAACATGTGGAGAGCTTGGTCATCGAAGTCGACGTTCGCCACAAGCCTCTTCTCAAGGCGAGTGAGCTTCTTCTCCTCCTCCTCCGTCATGATGATAAACCATATTCGGAGTACCACGAAGCGTATGGAGGTGGAGCGGATGATCGTGTCGAGCGACGAGGTGGGACGAGCGGCTCCTCCGTACGTCCTTGAGGTTCGGTGAACCTCATAGACGAGCTTCGTGTGGCCCTCATGCCACCGAGGAGAAGAGTGTCGTTCCTCCTCGGTGGTGCCGTGTCCTCCTCCATGCTCCGAGGAGACTCGGAAACCGAGTGCCTCCTCGAAGAGGTTGTTGATGATGGTTTGGACGATGATGATCCCTTCTTCTTGGTAAAAAGGTTTGTAGTCTTCTTCCACATGGTTGCTGCACTCTTCTCACTAATATAAACCCGGGGTTTTCAACCGGTAACAAGGCACACAAAATTTATTCGGAGTATGGACTTTGAGTGGAATTAGGATGTGTTTTGTTGGACAAAACAAACTCGGGATGGATGGCTAAGTCTAAGGTGGTTCTGGACTACAAACTTGAGCACACGAACAAAGAGCTGGATGGGAGACTTACCTGCCGAAGGGGAGCACCAGGGTGCTTAAATAGGGGGTAGGCCGGCCTGGGCCGACCGGCCTGGGGGCCTCCACGCTCCTCTCGGCTCGATTTTTCTCTAGCGCACTCATCTTTGCTTTGTTGCTTTGTGACCGCGTGCTCCACGGGGTTGCACCGCCCAAACTCTCTCGTCCACTCCTTTGCTTGCATTATTGGTCCTTCCACTTGATGTCTTTGCTTTGAGTCACTTCCATTCTCCTTTGCCACACATGCCTCCATGATATTCCTGCAAAACAAGGCCTTGGCTGCCCCCCATGCTTGTCCTTTGCATGTGGCTTTGATGAAAGATGTTGGAAGGGCATCTCGTGGTGCATCATGGTGCATGCATGGTTAGTTAATCAAATTGCCTCCCTCTAAGCATGTCTTAATACTAAGTACTCCTCTAATTTTGAAAATTAAAAATAAGCTCAGAGCTTGCAATGAGTTCAAATTTAAATTTAGAGGAGTTTTTAAAGCATTAAAAACAAGTGTAAGTCAAAAATATTTTCCGACTACTTTTATGTTGGTCTCACCGGTATTGTTTGCCTTCATTAGTTGAGAGCAAACTTTTCCCGGCTTGATCATGGGGGCATAGATTTAGGTTCTAATTTTGGTTAAATGAGAGAGATTTTGAATGAAATAAAATTAAATGAGGCTTAGAAAAATTCTAATCTTAGAGAAACCAAGGATATGGATTTTTTTAGCCAACCAAAAGTCAAGTTTCTAGGTTCACGCGAGTCCTACCACGTGCTGAAATTTAAATAACATCTAGGTACAAGGCGTGGCTCTACTCGTGTGTTTTTAGCATGTAAAACAAGTCAACCATAACATCATGAAGAGGATGAAAGGTTGAGATAGGTTCTGAATTTTTTTTGGTTTTGGTTTCTCGAAAAGAAGCAAATAACACATAGGATGGCTCATGTAAAGGGTTTATGATCCAAATAAAATATCTAACCAAGAATTATGTCTCTAATATTGTTCAACCACTCTAAGTCTAATGTCTTGCGTAGCAAATTTCAAAACTAACTTACTTGAAAAGACTCGAAAAATCTTGAATCGGGTTGTCCTCCCGGTAGCTTATTCTTGACTCAACGAAACGGGTTGCCTCCCGCCTAGCGCTTCGTTTATAGTCCATGGCTAGACTTCTTCACTTGATTACTTCGGATCAACGCTCTTTGCGGGCGTTGCAATCTTCGGTACCCACTTCCACACCATCTTGGGCGCGGGCTTATTCTCCAGCTTAGTCATCTTTTTGGTCTTCACAGGCGGCTTTTGTTCCTTGATCTTGACGGATGCAATAACCTCTTTGATTTCCTTCGCTTCCTTCTTCTCCAGCTCTTCCATCTTCCTTGGCTCTTTCTTAACGCGACGATGAGGCGGAATATATTTAACTTTGATCATGTTGCATACCTCGAGGCGTGGTCGAAACTTGAAAGAACTCCTCTCGCCGTTGATGTCGAACTTGATCTCCCCCTTGCCGATGTCGATGGTAGCTCCCACGGTCTTGAGGAAAGGCCTCCCAAGGATGAGTGGTGGCTTCTCCCTCTCTCCCATCTCGAGTACCACAAAGTCGACGGGGATGAAGTGGTGTCCAACCTTCACGGGCACATCCTCGGCGACGCCCAAAGGGTAGCGAATGGAGTTGTCACCCAACTCCAAGCACATGGCCGTAGGCTCTAATGGTAGGCGTAGCTTCTCGAACACATCTCTTGGCATGACGCTCACACTAGCTCCAAGGTCGCATAATGCCTTCTCAAACTTGAACGAACCAACGGAACATGGAATCATCGGGCATCCGGGGTCTCCTTGCTTCTCTAGTCCATTAGCAATAGTGGCGCTACATTGCTCGGACATCTTGACATGATCTACCCCGAGTGTTGCTATCTCATACTTGTTTGCAAGAATGTCTTTGAAGTAGCGAGAATATGTAGGAACTTGAAGGGCATCCAATAGCAGCATGTTGATGCTTAACCTACACACAACCTCCACAAACTTCTCAAAATGATTATCAAGTTTACCTCGGAAGTAGCGTGGCTTAAGTTGCGGTATCCTCGTGTCTTCCCCCAGCATCTCAAACTCGGGCTCTTCGGTGATGATCTCGGTAACCTCCTCCTTAGCAAATTCCTCCGCCTCGACGGATGGTTTAGGCTTCCTTGCTCCCGCGGAACGCTCCGGATCTTCGGTCTCTTTCCCTGAACGAGTTTGAATGGCCTTCGCCATTTCGGGACCTTGAGGTTGTCCCAGAAGCTTTCCTTCATTAGCGGATAGGCGCCCGGCAAGTTGTCCCACTTGCGTCTCGAGCATCTTCATCATGTTGAGCACTTGATGGTTGGAGCTTTCGACCTCTGTCACCTTGCTATCGATGTTCTCCAACACCTTGTCTATGGTTTTGAACTTGGTGACGGTGTCCTTGTTGATCTTAGCTTGCTCGTCCATGAGGTCCTTCAATTGTATACGAAGCGGAACCGAATTCGGAATGGATGAGCTTGCATTAAATTGAGGTCTACCTTGCCCGTAGCGGAAGTTCGGCAAATCCCCCTTCATCATATAATCGAGCACCTTGGCTTCCTCCGGGCAATCCTTGTGGACATGGCCGTATTCTCCGCACTCTTCACATGTGGATCTTGCTTCGGCAGCCTTTAAGTCTGGAGCTTCTTTCTTCTCTATCTCCATCTTCTCCAACCTTCGCATAAGCGAATCAATCTTGCCTTCGAGTATGTCTTTCTTCTCCACTTGCAAGACTCCTTTGACGTTCCCCGTGGGTTGAACCGGAAGTAAGCATCCGGATGACGCCCACGTGTCATTGTCCGCGACCTTCTTGAATAGAGTAAAAGCTTGAGTCGGCGTAAGCTCGATGATGGATCCTCCCGCCGATGCATCTATGATCGTCCTTGACGCCATGGTAAGTCCTTGATAGAACTTTTGAACGAGATCCTCCTTCGGGAACTTGTGATGTGGAACCACCCGAGTGTACTCATTGAAGCGCTCGAATGCCTCCGATATAGTCTCCGTAGGATATTGAGCAAAGGTAGCAATCTTATTGCGCAAGCTTTGAGTCTTACCCGGCGAGTAGTATTCCTTCATGAAGGCCCTCATCAATGTGTCCCAATTTTGCACCGCTCTCACGGCCGAGAGTAGAACCATTGCAAAGCCTTCCCAAGTAACAAGAACGGAAAGAGCCTCGCCCTCATTTGATCTTGAGTCACCCCGTCCATGTTGAATGTTTAACAAAGTTGAATGAACGCTTGGAGGTGAAGGTTCAGATCCTCTTTACCGGTGAAGGGTGAATGTTGCACCATGCGGATAGTTGAGGTCTTGATCTCGAACGGCCTTCCGATCTCCGCGAGGTTCAAGATTGGTAGGTCGACGATGTCCGGGGTGCATAGCTCCCCGATCTTGCGCTCCGGCTGCGGTTGTTCTCCCATCGGTGGAAGTCGATTCTCCCTAGGGCTTTGAGGTGGTGATTCCTTTGGAGACTCCGACGATCTCTCGGCCTCCGCTTTTGGATCTGCAAATTCCAGCTTTTTAGCTTGTGCTTCACGTCTCCTTAGCCTGTAAAGTTTTTCTAGATCATCCACAAAATTATCGAGTTTGTTGGAGAGGTAGTCGTCCATCTCCTGTTAGGGTTAGCAATAAACAAAATATATACAAAACAAAAATAAAAGCAAATCTAAGAAAACTAGGGTTAGTCAAACTAGATTAGGATTTTTAGGACGATCAAAAGTTAGTAGATGCAAAAAGAAAAACCAAAAGAAAACTGAAAATTATTCACAAAAAGCAATAAAGGATCGAATCTTGATCACTTGTTCCTCGGCAACGGCGCCAGAAAAAGGGGCTTGTTGACGGTGTATATTCGTATCAAACTTCAATTTGACTTGCAAGTGGACAAGTCCTCCGTCGTAGTCAAGGGACCCTTCTTCCCTCAAGTGTGACCCCAAGGTATCGAATCTGTGGAACAAATGTGTGATGAAAAATCCTATCTATTAAAGCCGAGAACACTTAGATCTTTAAAGGGGAATCTTATGCATCTAATCTAAAGAACATCATGAAAACGAATCTAATCTATGAAAACCAGAGGTAGCAAGAGGTAGAGAGGGATAGATAAACCAGTCTAGAGAGATTGGATCAAGCTTTTGTTGAAGTTCCGAGCAAAGAAGAAGTAACCAAGTTGAATCTCATAAAAAGCATATTTAAATCACGGTTTCCGTCCGACCAAACGCCCGCCTTTTGGAGCCACGTTCTGTCTACAACGCACCCCTATTCGTGGGTTAGCCTAGGCGAGTCCAATGGACAAGTTGAAATCTCCGGAAGGTGGTCGCATGCACCTCTAGCCACCATGGCTACAAGAACACCCTCTATGATCTATCTCGAGAATAGATCTTAAGATACGAAAAGCCGATTGAAATCAAAATCGTAGGAGAAACACTCGATCGCTAGAAATCGGATTGCAACTTGATAATTCAACATAATACATGATACATGAACAAGATCACCACCGGGATCCTACCTTGATCTTGCTTCTAACTCCTGGAACTCCGACGTGGTCTTCCTTGCAAGGTTCTCACGCCGGCTAGGGAGACCCTAGACAACTAGCTCGACCCTCTCCTCTCCGGGATGGTGTCCCTCTCTTCTCTGCTCCTCGGCGGCGGATGGCGAATGAGTTGATGCGTGACTCTTGGCCTCGGGGCTATAAATAGTCCGAATGGCGACTAGATCAAAGGGGCGGACTGGCCTCGAGTGGCGGGCGGCCGGCTACTGGCCCACTTCGGCCCAGCCCGCGGCTTCCTTCGCTGGTGTTGCTTCTCGAGCCTTCTAGAGTATTCTCCCTTCTGCATGTGGGCCCTTGACGTCAGTTTCTCCGCGGTTTAGATGAAGCTCCTTATCCCGCAAGATTCAACATTTTCTGTCTAGGTCCTCGGAGTTTTCCATCTTCACGGGTTGGTCCTTGGGCTTCTTGGAGTCATGTTCACTTCATTGCTTGACTTGTACCGGGCTTCGAGGTCTTGTCACGAGGTGCTTGATGAACTTTACCGGAAGTCTTGCTTTCAACGCTAAATTCCTGCTTAAACACTAAACTCCAAAACCGACATGCACAAACGAACTTGTTATACCAAGGGGGTTAGTACCAATGGATAAGATATAAAATTCATGCCAACACCGTAGGTAAACTCATGGCTAGGTTGACGGAAATTTACCGTCAACAGATTGCAACGCTTCTAGACATTTCAGAACGCCAACAATATGAGTTTTACGAAAACCATTAGGTTTAGATGTTCCCGAAAATTGGCCCAGGTGCCTAAATTGGCTCGAAGCGTGTGTTATAGCCCACGAAAACAGCCCGAAATGTAGGGACGTCATTTGAATTCCGTAGCTCCGATTGCAGCGCTTCTGGACATTTCAGAACGACAACAACATGAGTTTTACAAAAACCATCGGGTTTAGCGGTTCGCGAAAATTGGCCCATGTGCCTAAAATTGCCCCGAAGCGTGTGCTATAGCCCACGAAAACAACCCGAAATGTAGGGACGTCATTTGAATTCCGTAGCTCCGATTGCAGCGCTTTGGACATTTCGGAACGACAACAACATGAGTTTTACGAAATCAATCAGGTTTAGCGGTTCCCGAAAATTTGCCCAGGTGCCTAAAATTGGCCCGAAGCTTGTGTTATAGCCCACGAAAACGACCTAAAACGTAGGGCGTCATTTGAATTCCGTAGCTCGATTGCGGCCTCTGGGACATTCTGAGCGCCAACAACATGAGTTTTACGAAGACTATCGGGTTTAGCGGTTCCCGAAAATTGGCCCAGGTGCGTAAAATTGGCCCGAAGCGTGTGCTATAGCCCACGAAAACGCCCTAAACGTAGGTACGTCATTTGAATTCCGCAGCTCGGATTGCAGTGCTTCTGGACATTTCAGAAGGCCAACAACATGAGCATTACGAAAACCATCGGGTTTAGCGGTACCCAAAAATTGGCCCAGGTGGCTAAAATTGGCCCGAAGCGTGTCCTATAGCCCACGAAAACGATCCGAAATGTAGGGATGTCATTTGAATTCCGTAGCTCCGATTGCAGCTATGCATTAAACTATGGTCGGTACGTGGAGGAGGGACCGTCAGAGTGTCGAAATGCATAATTTTGGCTTCCGTTTGGGCAAGTAATTCTCGGGTGCAAAGGCACTTAAACGGGCCGAAAAAGGCCCGAAACGTGAACCCTAGGGTCTAAAAATATATGGAAACCTCGCCAAATGTCTTCTACAAGGAGTCTGTGCACATCCGGGATGTTGAAAAAAATTGACCCGAGTGCTGAAAATCGTGTGCTATAACCCACGAAAATGGCGAAAGCAGACGTTTTCGGCACCTTACACAAACCCTTCGGCGAAGACATACCCCTGGTGGTTTTATGCCTTAAACTATGGTCGGTACGTGGAGGAGAGACCGTCAGAGTGTCGAAATGCATACTTTTGGCTTCCGTTTGGGCAAGTAATTCTCGGGTGCAAAGGCACCTAAACGGGCCGAAAAAGGCCCAAAACTTGTACCCTACGGTCCAAAAATCAATGGAAACCTCGCCAAATGTCTTCTACAAGGAGTCTGTGCACATCCGGGATGTTGACACAAAATTGACCAGTCAAAATCGTGTGCTATAACCCACGAAAATGGCGCACACCTGCAAACCCTTCGGTGGTGTTATGCATTAAACTATGGTCGGTACGTGGAGGAAGGACCATCAGAGTGACGAGATGGATCATCCTGGCTTCGGTTTGGGCAAGTAATTCTCAGGTGCAAAGGCACCTAAACAGGCCGAAAAAGGCCCGAAATGTGTACCCTTCGGTCCAAAAATTAATGGAAATCTTGCCAAATGTCTTCTACAAGGAGTCTATGCACATCCGGGATGTTGGAAAAAAATTGACCCGAGTGCTGAAAATCGTGTGCTATAACCCACGAAAATGGCGAAAGCAGACGTTTTTCAGCACCGCGAACCCTTCTGGCTTGGAGACCTACCCCTGGTGGTGTTTTGCATTAAACTTTGGTCGGTACGTGGAGGAGGGACTGTCAGAGTGACGAGATGCATCAATCTGGCTTCCGTTTGGGCAAGTAATTCTCGGGTGCAAAGGCACCTAAGCGAAAAAGGCCGAACGATGTACCCTACGGTCCAAAAATCAATGGAAATCTTGCCAAATGTCTTCTACAAGGAGTCTATGCACATCCGAAATGTTGCAAAAAAATTGACCCGAGTGCTGAAAATCGTGTGCTATAACCCACGAAAATGTCCCGAAACGGACGTTTTTGCGAAAACGCACCGTCAAACCCATCTGGCCCGGAGACAAACCCCTGGTGGTGTTATGCATTAAACTATGGTCGGTACGTGGAGAAGGGACCGTCAGAGTGACGAAATGCATCATTCTGACTTCCGTTTGGGCAAGAAATTCTCGGTTCTTTAGGCACCGAAACGTGCCAAAAAAGGCTCGAAACGTGTACCCTACGGTCCAAAAATCAATGGAAACCTCGCCAAATGTCTTCTACAAGGAGTCTGTGCACATCCGGGATGTTGAAAAAAATTGACCCGAGTGCTGAAAATCGTGTGCTATCACCCACGAAAATGACCCGAAAGGGACGTTTCAACGCACTGCGCAAACGGCGGTGACATACCCCTGGTGCTGTTATGCATTAAATTATGGTCGGTACGTGGAGGAGGGACCGTCAGAGTGACGAAATGGATCATTCTAGCTTCCATTTGGGAAAGTAATTCTCGGTTGCAAAGGCACCTAAACGGGCCGAAAAAGGCCCGAAACGTGTACCCTACGGTCCAAAAAACAATAGAAACCTCGCCAAATGTCTTCTACAAGGAGTCTGTGCACATCCAGGATCTTGAGAAAAATTGACCCGAGTGCTGAAAATCGTGTGCATAACCCACGAAAATGGCCCGAAACGGACGTTTTCGCGAAAACGCTCCAGCAAACCCTTCTGGCCCGGAGACATACCCACTGGTGTTTGTTATGCATTAAACTATGGTCGATGCGTGGAGGAGGAGGGCCGTCAGTGTCGAAATGCATAATTTTGGCTTCAGTTTGGGCAAGTAATTCTCGGGTTCAAAGGCACCTAAACGGGCTGAAAAAGGCGGTACCCTCGGTCCAAAAATCAATGGAAACCTCGCCAAATGTCTTCTACAAGGAGTCATGCACATCAGGATGTTGAAAAAATTGACACGAGTCTTTGAAAATCGTGTGCTATAACCCACGAAAATGGCCCAAAGCAGGACGTTTTGCGAAAATGCACCGCAAACCTTTTCGGCGAAGGCATACCCACAGTGGTGTTATGCTTAAACTATGGTCGATGCGTGGAGGAGAGACCGTAGTGTCGAAATGCATACTTTGGCTTCCGTTTGGGCAAGTAATTCTCGGTGCAAAGGCACCTAAGCAGTAGAAAAAAGGCCCAGTGTACCCTACGGTCCAAAATCAATGGAAACCTCGCCAAATATCTTCTACAAAGTCATGCACATCAGGATGTTGAAAAAAATTGACAGAGTCTTTGAAAATCGTGTGCTATAACCCACGAAAATGAGATGATCGAAATGGATCATTCTAGCCTCGCTTGGGAAAGTAATTCTAGGTAAAGGTACCCTACGTCCAAAAATCAATGGAAATCTTGCCAAATGTATTCTACAAGGAGTCTATGCACATCCGGGATGTTGCAAAAAATTGACCCGAGTGCTGAAAATCGTGTGCTATAACCCACGAAAATGGCCCGGAGACGTTTTCGAAAACACATCAAACCCATCTCGGCCGAGACATACCCACGTGGTGTTATGCATTAAACTATGGTCGATGCGTGGAGGAAGGACCATCGAGTGACGATGCATCATCACTTCCGTTTGGGCAAGTAATTCTGGTTCAAAGGCACCTAAGCGTGCCAAAAAGGTTGAAACGTGTACCCTACGGTCCAAAAATCAATGGAAATCTTGCCAAATGTCTTCTACAAGAGTCTATGCACATCCGGATGTTGCAAAAATTGACCGAGTGCTGAAAATCGTGTGCTATAACCCACGAAAATGGCCCGAAAGGGACGTTTTTAAAAACCACTGAACCCTTCGGCCCGGAGACCTACCCACGGTGTGTTTGCATTAAACTTATGGTCGATGCGTGGAGGAGGGACCGTCAGTGACGAAATGCATCATTCGGCTTCCATTTGGGAAAGTAATTCTCGGTGCAAAGGCACCTAAGCGGGCGAAAAAGGCCGAAAGCGATGTACCCTACGGTCCAAAAATCAATGGAAATCTTGCCAAATGTCTTCTACAAGGAGTATATGCACATCCGGGATGTTGCAAAAAAATTGACCCGAGTGCTAAAAATCGTGTGCTATAACCCACGAAAATGGCCCGAAACGGACGTTTTCGAAAACGCACTGAACCCTTCGGCCCGGAGACCTACCCACTGGTGGTGTTTGCATTAAACTTTGGTGATGCGTGGAGGAGGGACCGTCAGAGTGACGAGATGCATCACTCTGGCTTCCGTTTGGGCAACTAATTCTCTGGTGCAAAGGCACCTAAACGGGCCGAAAAAGGCCCGAAACGTGTACCCTACGGTCCAAAAATCAATGGAAATCTTGCCAAATGTCTTCTACAAGGAGTCTATGCACATCCGGGATGTTGCAAAAAAATTGACCCAGTCTTGAAAATCGTGTGCTATAACCCCCATGAAAATGGACCGAAGCAGACGTTTTGAAAATGCATCAAACCATCGGCAGAGACATACCCCTGGTGGTGTTATGCATTAAATATGGTTGGTACGTGGAGAAGGGACCGTGAGAGTGACGAAATGCATCATTCTGGCTTCCGTTTGGGCAAGTAATTCTCGGGTACAAAAGGCACCTGTCCAAAAATCAATGGAAACCTCGCCAAATGTCTTCTACAAAGGAGTCCATGACATCCGGATGTTGAAAAAAATTGACCCGAGTGCTGAAAATCGTGTGCTATGACCCACGAAAATGACCCGAAAGGGACGTTTTAAGCACCTGCAAAAACGCTTTCCGAGACATACCCTGGTGGTTATGCATTAAATTATGGTCGGTACGTGGAGGAGGGACCGTCAGAGTGACGAAATGGATCATTCTAGCTTCTGTTTGGGAAAGTAATTCTCGGTTGCAAAGGCACCTAAAGCGAGAAAGGAAACGTGTACCCTACGGTCCAAAAATCAATGGAAATCTTGCAAATGTTCTTCTACAAGGAGTCTGTGCACATCCGGGATGTTGAAAAAAATTGACCCGAGTGCTGAAAATCGTGTGCTATAACCCACGAAAATGGCCCGAAACGGAAGTTTTCGCGAAAACACACCGCAAACTCTTTCGCCAGACATACCCACAGTGGTGTTATGCATTAAACTATGGTCATACATGGAGGAGGACCATCATAGTGACGAGATGCATCATCTTTTGGCTTCCGTTTGGGCAAGTAATTCTCGGTGCAAAGGCACCTAAACGGGTCGAAAAAGGCCAAACGTGTACCCTACGGTCCAAAATCAATGGAAATCTTGCCAAATGTCTTCTACAAAGTCTATGCACATCGGGATGATGAAAAAATTGACCAGTGCTAAAATCGTGCTATAACCCACGAAATGGCCAAACGGACGTTTTGCGAAAACGCACTCAAACCCTTCGCCCCGAGACCTACCCACAGGTGGTGTTATGCATTAAATTTATGGTCGATGCGTGGAGGAGGGACCGTCGAGTGACGAAATGCATCACTAGCTTCCGTTTGGGAAAGTAATTCTCGGTTGCAAAGGCACCTAAGCGGGCCAAAAAGGCTCAAACGTGTACCCTACGGTCCAAAAATCAATGGAAATCTTGCCAAATGTCTTCTACAAGGAGTATTTGCACATCCGGGATGTTGCAAAAAAATTGACCCGAGTGCTAAAAATCGTGTGCTATAACCCACGAAAATGGCCGAAAAGGACGTTGCCACACGCACTGCAAACCCTTTTGGCGGAGACATACCCACATGTGTGTTATGCATTAAACTATGGTCGATGCGTGGAGGAGGACCGTCAGAGTGACGAAATGCATAATTTTGGCTTCCGTTTGGGCAAGTAATTCTCGGTGCAAAGGCACCTAAACGGGCCGAAAAGGCCGAAACGTGTACCCTACGTCCAAAAATCAATGGAAACCTGCCAAATGTCTTCTACAGGAGTCTGTGCACATCCGGATGTTGAAAAAATTGACCCAAGTGCTGAAAATCGTGTGCTATAACCCATGAAAATGGCAAACAAACATTTTCGCGAAAATGCACCTGCAAACCTTTCTGGCCCGAAGGCATACCCCTGGTGGTGTTATGCCTTAAACTATGGTCGGTACGTGGAGGAGAGACCGTCAGAGTGTCGAAATGCATACTTTTGGCTTCCGTTTGGGCAAGTAATTCTCGGGTGCAAAGGCACCTAAGCAGTGCCAAAAAGGCCAAAATTGTACCCTACGGTCCAAAAATCAATGGAAACCTCGCCAAATATCTTCTACAAGGAGTCTGTGCACATCCGGGATGTTGAAAAAAAATTGACCCGAGTGCTGAAAATCGTGTGCTATAACCCACGAAAATGAGCGAAACGACGTTTGCCAAACGCACTGCAAACGCTCGGAGACATACCGTGTTATGCATTAAATTATGGTCGGTACGTGGAGGAGGGACCGTCAGAGTGACGAAATGGATCATTCTAGCTTCTGTTTGGGAAAGTAATTCTCGGTTGCAAAGGCCCAAAACGTGTACCCTACGGTCCAAAAATCAATGGAAATCCTGCAAAATGTATTCTACAAGGAGTCTGTGCACATCCGGGATGTTGAAAAAAATTGACCGAAAAGTGAAAATCGTGTGCTATAACCCACGAAAATGGCCCGAAACGGAAGTTTTCGCGAAAACACACCTACAAACCCTTCTGGCCCGAAGACATACCCCTGGTGGTCTTATGCATTAAACTATGGTCGGTACGTGGAGGAAGGACCATCAGAGTGACGAGATGCATCATCCTGGCTTCCGTTTGGGCAAGTAATTCTCAGGTGCAAAGGCACCTAAACGGGCCGAAAAAGGCCCGAAACGTGTACCCTACAGTCCAAAAATCAATGGAAATCTTGCCAAATGTCTTCTACAAGGAGTCTATGCACATCCGGGATGTTGCAAAAAAATTGACCCGAGTGCTAAAAATCGTGTGCTATAACCCACGAAAATGGCCCGAAACGGACGTTTTCGCGAAAATGCACCTGCGAACCCTTCTGGCCCGGAGACCTACCCCTGGTGGTGTTTTGCATTAAACTTTGGTCGGTACGTGGAGGAGGGACCGTCAGAGTGACGAGATGCATCACTCTGGCTTCCGTTTGGGCAAGTAATTCTCTGGTGCAAAGGCACCTAAACGGGCCGAAAAAGGCCCGAAACGTGTACCCTACGGTCCAAAAATCAATGGAAATCTTGCCAAATGTCTTCTACAAGGAGTATATGCACATCCGGGATGTTGCAAAAAAATTGACCCGAGTGCTAAAAATCGTGTGCTATAACCCACGAAAATGGCGAAAGCGGATGTTTTGCACGCACCGAACCCTTCCGGCGGAGACCTACCCCTGGTGGTGTTTTGCATTAAACTTTGGTCGGTACGTGGAGGAGGGACCGTCAGAGTGACGAGATGCATCACTCTGGCTTCCGTTTGGGCAAGTAATTCTCGGTGCAAAGGCACCTAAGCAGGGCGAAAAAGGCCCGAAACGTACCCTGGTCCAAAATCAATGGAAATCTTGCCAAATGTCTTCTACAAGGAGTCTATGCACATCCGGGATGTTGCAAAAAAATTGACCCAAGTGCTGAAAATCGTGTGCTATAACCCATGAAAATGGCCCGAAACGGACGTTTTAAAATGCACCGCAAACCCTTCGCCCGAGGATACCTACCGGTGGTGTTATGCATTAAATATGGTTGGTACGTGGAGAAGGGACCGTGAGAGTGACGAAATGCATCATTCTGGCTTCCGTTTGGGCAAGTAATTCTCGGTTCAAAGGCACCTAAACGTGAAAAAGGCCCAAACGTACCCTGTCCAAAAATCAATGGAAACCTCGCCAAATGTCTTCTACAAGGAGTCTCATGCACATCCGGATGTTGAAAAAAATTGACCCGAGTGCTGAAAATCGTGTGCTATGACCCACGAAAATGACCCGAAAGGGACGTTTTCGCAAAAACGCACCTGCAAAAGCTTCTGGCCCGGAGACATACCCCTGGTGCTGTTATGCATTAAACTATGGTCGGTACGTGGAGGAGGGACCGTCAGAGTGACAAAATGCATCATTCTAGCTTCCGTTTGGGCAAGTAATTCTCGGTGCAAAGGCACCTAAACGGCCGAAAGGCCAATGTACCTCTACGGTCCAAAAAACAATAGAAACCTCGCCAAATGTCTTCTACAAGGAGTCTGTGCACATCCGGGATGTTGAAAAAAATTGACCCGAGTGCTGAAAATCGTGTGCTATAACCCACGAAAATGGCCCAAAAGGACGTTGTTTTCGAAAATGCACACGCAAACCTTTCGGCGGAGACCATACCCCTGGTGGTGTTATGCCTTAAACTATGGTCGGTACATGGAGGAGAGACCGTCATAGTGTCGAAATGCATACTTTTGGCTTCCGTTTGGGCAAGTAATTCTCGGTGCAAAAGGCACCTAAACGTCGAAAAGGCCCAAACGTGTACCCTACGGTCCAAAAATCAATGGAAACCTCGCCAAATATCTTCTACAAGGAGTCTGTGCACATACGGGATGATGAAAAAAATTGACCCGAGTGCTGAAAATCGTGTGCTATAACCCACGAAAATGGCCCGAAACGGACGTTTTCGCGAAAACGCACATGCAAACCCTTCGGCCCGAGACCTACCCCGGTGGTGTTATGCATTAACTATGGTCAGACGTGGAGGAGGGACCGCCGAGTGACGAAATGCATCATTCTAGCTTCCGTTTGGGAAAGTAATTCTCGGTTGCAAAGGCACCTAAACGGCTGAAAAGGCCCAAACGTGTACCCTACGTCCAAAAACAATAGAAACCTCGCCAAATGTCTTCTACAAGGAGTCTGTGCACATCCAGGATCTTGAGAAAAATTGACCCGAGTGCTGAAAATCGTGTGCATAACCCACGAAAATGGCCCGAAACGGACGTTTCGGAAAACGCACCGAACCCTTTTGGCCCGAGACCTACCCCTTGGTGGTGTTATGCATTAAACTATGGTCGGTACGTGGAGGAGGGACCGTCAGAGTGTCGAAATGCATAATTTTGGCTTCAGTTTGGGCATGTAATTCTCGGTTGCAAAGGCACCTAAACAGGCCGAAAAAGGCCCGAAACGTGTACCCTACGGTCCAAAAATCAATGGAAACCTCGCCAAATGTCTTCTAAGAAGTCCTGTGCACATCCCGGATGTTGAAAAAATTGACCCGAGTGCGAAAATCGTGTGCTATAACCCACGAAAATGGCCGAACAGACATTTTCAAAACCACCGCAAACCTTTCGACATACCCGGTGGTGCTATGCCTTAAACTATGGTCGAATGTGGAGGAGAGACCGTCAGAGTGTCGAAATGCATACTTTTGGCTTCCGTTTGGGCAAGTAATTCTCGGGTGCAAAGGCACCTAAACGGGCCGAAAAAGGCCCAAAACGTGTACCCTACGGTCCAAAAATCAATGGAAACCTCACCAAATATCTTCTACAAGGAGTCTGTGCACATCCGGGATGTTGAAAAAAATTGACCCGAGTGCTGAAAATCGTGTGCTATAACCCACGAAAATGGCCAAAGCAGTTTTCGTGAAAACATGCGAACCCTTCTGTCCCGGAGACCTACCCTTGGTGGTGTTATGCATTAAACTATGGTCGGTACGTGGAGGAGGGACCTTCAGATTGACAAAATGCATAATTTTGGCTTCCGTTTGGGCAAGTAATTCTCGGGTGCAAAGGTACCTAAACGGACTGAAAAAGGCCCGAAACATGTACCCTACGGTCCAAAAATCAATAGAAACCTCGCCAAATGTCTTCTACAAGGAGTCTGTGCACATCCAGGATGTTGAGAAAAATTGACCCGGGTGCTGAAAATCGTGAGCTATAACCCACGAAAAAGGCCCGAAACGGACGTTTTCGCGAAAACGCACATGCAAACCCTTCTGGCCCGGAGACCACCGTGGTGTTATGCATTAAACTATGGTCATGCGTGGAGGAGGGACATTCAGATTGACAAAATGCATAATTTTGGCTTCCGTTTGGGTAAGTAATTCTCGGGTGCAAAGGCACCTAAACGGGCCGAAAAAGTCCCAAAACGTGTACCCTACGGTCCAAAAATCAATGGAAACCTCGCAAATGTCTTCTACAAGGAGTCTGTGCACATCCGGGATGTTGAAAAAAATTGACCCGAGTGCTGAAAATCGTGTGCTATATCCCACGAAAATGGCCGAAAGCAGACGTTTTCGCGAAACACACTCGCAAACCCTTCTGGCCCGGAGACATACCCCTGGTGGTGTTATGCATTAAACTATGGTTGGTACGTGGAGGAAGGACCGTCAGAGTGACGAGATGCATCATCCTGGCTTCCGTTTAGGTAAGTAATTCTCAGGTGCAAAGGCACCTAAACAGGCCGAAAAAGGCCCGTAACGTGTACCCTACGGTCCAAAACTCAATGGAAATCTTGCCAAATATTTTCAACAAGGAGTCTGTGCACATCCGGGATGTTGCAAAAAATTGACCCGAGTGCTGAAAATCGTGTGCTATAACCCACGAAATGGTCAAACGGACGTTTTCTCGAAAACGCACATGCGAACCCTTCTGGCCCGGAGACCTACCCTTGGTGGTGTTATGCATTAAACTATGGTCGGTACATGGAGGAGGGACCTTCAGAGTAAGGAAATGCATTATTTTGGCTTCCGTTTGGGCAAGTAAATCTCGGTTGCAAAGGCACCTAAACGCGCCGAAAAAGGCACGAAACATGTACCCTACGGTCCAAAAATCATTGAAAACCTCGCCAAATGTCTTCTGCAAGGGGTCTGTGCACATCCGGGATGTTGAAAAAAAATTGACTCGAGTGCTGAAAATCGTGTGCTATAACCCACGAAAATGGCCCGTAACGGATGTTTTCGCGAAAACGCACCTGCGAACCCTTATGGCCCAGAGACATACCCCTTGTGGTGCTATGCATTAAACTATGGTCGGAATGTGGAGGAAGGACCATCAGAGTGACGAGATGCATCATCCTGGCTTCTGTTTGGGCAAGTAATTCTCAGGTGCAAAGGCATCTAAAGCGGGCGAAAAAAGGCCAAACGTTACGGTCCAAAAATCAATGGAAATCTTGCAAAATGTATTCTACAAGGAGTCTGTGCACATCCGGGATGTTGCAAAAAAATTGACCCGCGTGCTGAAAATCATGTGCTATAACCCACGAAAATGGCCCGAAACGGATGTTTTCGTGAAAACGCACTTGCGAACCCTTCTGGCCCGGAGACCTACCCCTGGTGGTGTTATGCATTAAACTATGGTTGGTACGTGGAGGAGGGACCTTCAGATTGACGAAATGCATCATTTTGGCTTCCGTTTGGGCAAGTAAATCTCGGTTGCAAAGGCACCTAAACGGGCTGAAAAAGGCCCGAAATGTGTACCATACGGTCCAAAAATCAATTAAAACCTAGCCAAATGTCTTTTACAAGGAGTCTGTGCACATCCGGGATGTTGCAAAAAAATTGACCCGAGTGCTGAAAATCGTGTGCTATAACCCACGAAAATGGCCCGAAACGGATGTTTTCGCGAAAATGCACCAGCGAACCCTTCTGGCCCGGAGACATACCCCTGGTGGTGCTATGCGTTAAACTATGGTCGGAACGTGGAGGAAGGACTGTCAGAGTGACGAGATGCATCATCCTGGCTTCTGTTTGGGCAAGTAATTCTCAGGTGCAAAGGCACCTAAACGGGCCGAAAAAGGCCGGAAACGTGTAACCTACGGTCCAAAAATCAATGGAAATCTTGCAAAATGTATTCTACAAGGAGTCTGTGCACATCCGGGATGTTGCAAAAAAATTGACCCAAGTGCTGAAAATCGTGTGCTATAACCCACGAAAATGGCCCGAAACGGACGTTTTCGCGAAAATGCACCTGCGAACCGTTCTGGTCCGGAGACCTACCCTTGGTGGTGTTATACATTAAACTATGGTCGGTACGTGGAGGAGGGACCTTCAGAGTGACGAAATGCATCATTTTGGCTTCCGTTTGGGCAAGTAAATCTCGGTTGCAAAGGCACCTAAGCGAGAAAAAGGCCGAAATGTGTACCTCATCGGTCCAAAATCAATTAAAACCTTGCCAAATGTCTTCTACAAAGAATACATGCACATGGATGTTGCAAAAAATTGCCCAGTGAAAATCGTGTGCTATAACCCACGAAAATGGCCCGAAACGGATGTTTTCGCGAAAACGCACCAGCGAACCCTTCTGGCCCGGAGACATACCCCTGGTGGTGCTATGCATTAAACTATGGTCGGAACGTGGAGGAAGGACCGTCAGAGTGACGAGATGCATCATCCTGGCTTCCGTTTGGGCAAGTAATTCTCAGGTGCAAAGGCACCTAAACGGGCCGAAAAAGGCCCGAAACGTGTACCCTAAGGTCCAAAAATCAATGGAAATCTTGCAAAATGTATTCTACAAGGAGTCTGTGCACATCCGGGATGTTGCAAAAAAATTGACCCAAGTGCTAAAAATCGTGTGCTATAACCCACGAAAATGGCCCGAAACAGACGTTTTCGCGAAAACGCACCTGCGAACCCTTCTGGCCTGGAGACCTACCCCTGGTGGTGTTATGCATTAAACTATGGTCGGTACGTGGACAGTCCAAAAATCAATTAAAACCGCGCCAAATGTCTTCTACAAGGAGTCTGTGCACATTCGGGATGTTGCAAAAAAATTGACCCACGAAAATGGCCCGAATCGACGTTTTCGCGAAAACGCACCTGCGAACCCTTCTGGCCCGGAGACCTACCACTGGTGGTGTTCTGCATTAAGCTATGGTGGGTACGTGGAGGAGGGACCTTCAGATTGACGAAATGCATCATTTTGGCTTCCGTTTGGGCAAGTAAATCTCGGTTGCAAACACACCTAAACGGGCCGAAAACGGCCCGAAATGTGTACCATACGGTCGAAAAATCAATAAAGACCTCGCCCAATGTCTTCTTGAAGGAGTCTATGCACATCCGAGATCTTGCAAAAAAATTGACCTGAGTGCTGAAAATCGTGTGCTAACCCACGAAAATAACCCGAAACGGACGTTTTCGTGAAAACGCACCTGCGAACCCTTCAGGCCCGGAGACCTACCCCTGCTGGTGTTATGCATTAAACTATAGTCGGTACGTGGAGGTGGGACCGTCAGAGTGACGAAATGAATCATTTTGCCTTCCGTTTGGGCAAGTAATTCTCGGTTGCAATGGCACCTAAACAGGCCGAAAAAGGCCTGAAACGTGTACCCTACGGTCCAAAAATCAATGAAAACCTCGCCAAATGTCTTCTAAAGGAGTCTGTGCACATTTGGGATGTTGCAAAAAAATTGACCATAGTGCTGAAAATCGTGTGCTATAACCCACGAAAATGGCCCGAAACAGACGTTTTCGCGAAAACACACCTGCGAACCTTTCTGGCCCGGAGACCTACCCCTGCTTGTGTTATGCATTAAACTTTGGTCAGTACGTGGAGGGGGGAACTTCAGATTGACGAAATGCATCATTTTGGCTTCCGTTTGGGCAAGTAAATCTCGGTTGCAAAGGCACCTAAACGGGCCGAAAAAGGCCCGAAACGTGTACCCTACGGTGCCGAAACGTGTGCCCTACGGTGCAAAAATTCAATGAAAACCTCGCCAAATGTCTTCTACAAGGAGGCTGTGCACGTCTGGGATCTTGCAAAAAAATTGACCCGAGTGCTGAAAATCATGTGCTTGTAACCCACGAAAATGGCCCGAAACAGACTTTTTCGCGAAAACACACCTGCGAACCCTTCTGGCCCGGAGACCTACCCCTGCTTGTGTTAAGCATTAAACTATGGTCGATGCGTGGAGGGACCTTGATTGATTGAAATGCATCATTTTGGCTTCCGTTTGGGCAAGTAAATCTTGGTTGCAAAGGCACCTAAACGGGCCGAAAAAGGCCCGAAATGTGTACCATACGGTCCAAAAATTAATTAAAACCACGCCAAATGTCTTCTACAAGGAGTGTGCACATCCGGGATGTTGCAAACAAATTGACCCGAGTGCTGAAAATCGTGTGCTATAACCCACGAAAATGGCCCGAAACGGACGTTTCAGCAACGCACTGCAAACCGCTCGCCCGGAGACCTACCCTTGGTGGTGTTATACATTAAACTATGGTCGATGCGTGGAGGAGGGACCGTCGAGGAGTATCATTTTGGCTTCCGTTTGGGCAAGTAATTCTCGGTTGCAAAGGCACCTAAGCGGGCGAAAAAGGCCAAACGTGTACCCTACGGTCCAAAATCAATGAAAACCTCGCCAAATGTCTTCTACAAAGTGCATGCACATCAGGATGTTGCAAAAAATTGACCAGTGCTGAAAATCGTGTGCTATAACCCACGAAAATGGCCCGAAAGCAGATGTTTTCGCAGCACTGCAAACCCTTACGGCCTACCCAGTGGTGTTATGCATTAAACTATGGTCGATGCGTGGAGGAGGGACCTTCAGATTGACGAAATGCATCATTTTGGTTTCCGTTTGGGCAAGTAAATATCGGTTGCAAAGGCACCTAAACGGGCTGAAAAAGGCCCGAAATGTTTACCATACGGTCCAAAAATCAATTAAAAGCTTGCCAAATGTCTTCTACAAGGAGTCTCAGGCAAATCGGGATGTTGCAAAAAATTGACCGAGTGCTGAAAATCGTGTGCTATAACCCACGAAAATGGCCCGAAACGGTTGTTTTCTCGAAAACGCACCTGCGAACCCTTCTGGCCTGGAGACATACCCCTGGTGGTGCTATACATTAAACTATGGTCGGAACGTGGAGGAAGGACCGCCGAGTGACGAAATGCATCATCGGCTTCCGCTTGGGCAAGTAATTCTCGTGCAAAGGCACCCAAACGGGCCGAAAAGGTTCAAACGTGTACCCTACGGTCCAAAAATCAATGGAAATCTTGCAAAATGTATTCTACAAGGAGTCTGTGCACATCCGGGATCTTGCAAAAAATTGACCCAGGCTGAAAATCGTGTGCTATACCCATGAAAATGGATCAAACGGACGTTTGAAAACGCACTGCAACCCTTCGGGCGGAGACCTACCCCTGGTGGTGTTATGCATTAAACTATAGTCGGTACATGGAGGAGGGACCGTCAGAGTGATGAAATGAATCATTTTGCCTTCCGTTTGGGCAAGTAATTCTCGGTTGCAAAGGCACCTAAAGCAGGAAAAAGGTTCGAAATGTGTACCCTACGGTCCAAAATCAATGAAAACCTCGCCAAATGTCTTCTACAAAGGAGTCTCATGCACATTTGGGATGTTGCAAAAATTGACCATAGTGCTGAAAATCGTGCTATAACCCACGAAAATGGCTCAAACGGACGTTTCGAAAACACACTGCGAACCCTTCCGCCCGGAGACCTACCGTGGTGTTATGCATTAAACTATGGCTCAGATGTGGAGGGGGACCTTGATTGAAATGCATCATTTTGGCTTCCGTTTGGGCAAGTAAATCTCGGTTGCAAAGGCACCAAAACGGTCCGAAAAAGGCCCGAAATGTGTACCATACGGTCCAAAAATCAATTAAAACCGCGCCAAATGTCTTCTACAAGGAGTCTGTGCACATCCGGGATGTTGCAAACAAATTGATCCGAGTGCTGAAAATCGTGTGTATAACCCACGAAAATGGACCGAAACGGACGTTTTCGCGAAAACGCACCTGCAAACCGTTCTGGCCCGGAGACCTACCCTTGGTGGTGTTATACATTAAACTATGGTCGGTCCGTGGAGGAGGGACCTTCAGAGTGACGAAATGCATCATTTTGGCTTCCGTTTGGGCAAGTAAATCTCGGTTGCAAAGGCACCTAAACAGGCCGAAAAGGTTCAAACGTACCCTACGGTCCAAAAATCAATGAAAACCTCGCCAAATGTCTTCTACAAGGAGTCTGTGCACATCCGGGATGTTGCAAAAAAATTGACCAGAGTGCTGAAAATCGTGTGCTATAACCCACCAAAGTGGCCCGAAATGGATGTTTTAGCGAAAACGCACCTGCGAACCCTTCTGGCCCGGAGACCTACCCCTGGTGGTGTTATGCATTAAACTACGGTCGGTATGTGGAGGGGGGACCTTCAGATTGACGAAATGCATCATTTTGGCATCCGTTTAGGCAAGTAAATATCGGTTGTAAAGGCACCTAAACGGGCTGAAAAAGGCCCGAAATGTTTACCATACGGTCCAAAAATCAGTTAAAACCTTGCCAAATGTCTTCTACAAGGAGTCTGTGCACATCGGGGATGTTGCAAAAAAATTGACCCGAGTGCTGAAAATCGTGAGCTATAACCCACGAAAATGGCCCGAAACGGATGTTTTCGCGAAAACGCACCTGCGAACCCTTCCGCCGCCCGAGACCTACACCGGTGGTGTTATGCATTAAACTATGGCTCAGACGTGGAGGAAGGACCGTCAGAGTGACGAGATGCATCATCCTGGCTTCCGTTTGGGCAAGTAATTCTCAGGTGCAAAGGCACCTAAACGGGCCGAAAAAGGCCCGAAACGTGTACCATACGGTCCAAAAATCAATGAAAACATTGCCAAATGTCTTCTACAAGGAGTCTGTGCACATCCGGGATGTTGCAAAAAATTGACCCGAGTGAAAATCGTGTGCTATAACCCATGAAAATGGCCTCAAACGGACGCTGAAACGCACTGCAACCCTTCGCCCGGAGACCTACCCCTGGTGGTGTTATGCATTAAACTATAGTTGGTACGTGGAGGAGGGACCGTCAGAGTGACGAAATGCATCATTTTGGCTTCCGTTTGGGCAAGTAATTCTCGGTTGCAAAGGCACCTAAACAGGCCGAAAAGGCCCGAAACGTGTACCCTACGGTCCAAAAATCAATGAAAACCTCGCCAAATGTCTTCTACAAGGAGTCTGTGCACATTTGGGATGTTGCAAAAAAATTGACCATAGTGCTGAAAATCGTGTGCTATAACCCACGAAAATGGCCCGAAACGGACGTTTTCGCGAAAACACCGCGAACCCTTCCGCCCGAGACCTACCGGTGGTGTTATGCATTAAACTATGGTCGGTACGTGGAGGGGGGACCTTCAGATTGACGAAATGCATCATTTTGGCTTCCGTTTGGGCAAGTAAATCTCGGTTGCAAAGGCACCTAAACGGTCCGAAAAAGGCCCGAAATGTGTACCATACGGTCCAAAAATCAATTAAAACCGCGCCAAATGTCTTCTACAAGGAGTCTGTGCACATCCGGGATGTTGCAAAAAATTGACCCGAGTGCTGAAAATCGTGTGTTATAACCCACGAAAATGGTTCAAACGGACGCTGCGCGAAAACGCACTGCAAACCCTTCTCGCCCGAGACCTACCGGTGGTGTTATATGCATTAAACTATGGTCTCCGTGGAGGAGGGACCCGTCGAGTGACGAAATGCATCATTTTAGCTTCCGTTTGGGCAAGTAAATCTCGGTTGCAAAGGCACCTAAACAGGCCGAAAAAGGCCCGAAACGTGTACCCTACGGTCCAAAAATCAATGAAAACCTCGCCAAATGTCTTCTACAAGGAGTCCGTGCACATCCGGGATGTTGCAAAAAAATTGACCCGAGTGCTGAAAATCGTGTGCTTACCCATGAAAATAGCCCGAAACGGACGTTTTCGTGAAAACGCACCTGCGAACCCTTCAGGCCCGGAGACCTACCCCTGGTGGTGTTATGCATTAAACTATAGTCGGTACGTGGAGGAGGGACCGTCAGAGTGACGAAATGAATCATTTTGCCTTCCGTTTGGGCAAGTAATTCTCGGTTGCAAAGGCACCTAAACAGGCCGAAAAAAGCCTGAAATGTGTACCCTACGGTGCAAAAATCAATGAAAACCTCGCCAAATGTCTTCTACAAGGAGTCTGTGCACGTGTTGGATCTTGCAAAAAAATTGACCCGAGTGCTGAAAATCGTGTGCTTATAACCCACGAAAATGGCTCAAAACGGACGTTTTCGGAAAAACACACCTGCGAACCCTTCTGGCCCAGAGACCTACCCCTGCTTGTGTTATGCATTAAACTATGGTCGGTACATGGAGGGGGGACCTTCAGATTGACGAAATGCATCATTTTGGCTTCCGTTTGGGCAAGTAAATCTCGGTTGCAAAGGCACCTAAACTGGTCGAAAAAGGCCCGGAATGTGTACCATACGGTCCAAAAAATCAATTAAAACCACACCAAATGTCTTCTACAAGTAGTCTGTGCACATCCGGGATGTTGCAAATAAATTGACCAGAGTGCTGAAAATCGTGTGCTATAACCCACGAAAATGGCCCGAAACGGATGTTTTCGCGAAAACGCACCTGCGAACCGTTCTGGCCCGGAGACCTACCCTTGGTGGTGTTATACATTAATCTATGGTCGGTACGTGGAGGAGGGACCTTCAGAGTGACGAAATGCATCATTTTGGCTACCGTTTGGGCAAGTAAATCTCGGTTGCAAAAGCACCTAAACAGGCCGAAAAAGGCCCGAAACGTGTACCCTACGGTCCAAAAATCAATGAAAACCTCACCAAATGTCTTCTACAAGGAGTCTGTGCACATCCGGGATGTTGCAAAAATTGACCAGTCTTGAAAATCGTGTGCTATAACCCACGAAAATGGCCCGAAACGGATGTTTTCGCGAAAACGCACCTGCGAATCCTTCTGGCCCGGAGACCTACCCCTGGTGGTGTTATGCATTAAACTATGGTCGGTACGTGGAGGAGGGACCTTCAGATTGACGAAAGGCATCATTTTGGCTTTCGTTTGGGCAAGTAAATCTAGGTTGCAAAGGCACCTAAATGGGCCGAAAAAGGACCGAAATGTGTACCATGCGTCCAAAAATCAATTAAAACCGCGCCAAATGTCTTCTACAAGGAGTCTGTGCACATCCGGGATGTTGCAAAAAATTGACCCGAAAGGCCGAAAATCGTGTACTCACGAGGACAGGAGCGTCCGAGGACCGGTGGATGGTCGCTCCCTGGTGTGATGAGTGATTGACAACGTGGTGTAGACTGACTCTTGGCCGAGTATTGCAGGTGCAGGTTGTGGCTTGACTGGTGTTGGTGCAGGTGAAGAGCGAGCGCGAAAGGTCTATGCCTTGCGCGGCCTCCGAGGAGTGGAGAGACAAGTTGGCTCGGCTCGAGGGACCCGGTGGCCAGCGGGGTCAAGTGCGGGCCGCATGGTGGCAAGAAATGCAAGACGAAGTCGTGATGAGGAGCAGGTAGCGGCTCACGACCGAGTCTGACGGGGTTTGAGGCGGTTCACCACAAAACCGCTGTGTTACTTGGTTGAGCCACAAAACCAAGACCGGAGGCTCGGCGGGCGGAGACGGGATCCGGGCGCGCCGAGAAGCTTTGAAGCGGAGGACACGCGTCGGGATCGCAAGGCTTGCATCGAGGCTAAGCGAGGTGCGGTCGCCGGGCATCCGTCCGATGGTGCTACGACGAGAATTCCCAAAGTGCCCATCGGGGGCGTGTATCCTAGTATTATGTAATAGGGGTAGTTTCGTCTTTTGGTTGCCTCCATATATACTCAGAGGAGAGAGGATGGCAGCAATTTCTCGAAATCCTAGCTCATTTGCTCTTGCTAGTTTCCCTTCCTATTTTCCCTAGGTTTTCCATAGGACTAGCTTGAGAGCTTCATGGTGAGATCTTGAGAGAGGGATGGATGTTGAGGAGGCAAGCTAGACCTGTATGAATCTTTCATGGTTTGTATAGAAGATTCGCGCCAGGATTCCGTGGGTCTTTTTGGTGTTTTCGTTCTTTGGTTGATTCCGCGGATTTGAGAGGGTTTTCCTCCGGATTTCTTTGAGGGGATCATGGGTGAGTGCCTTGTGCCTCTTTGTGGATGATCTTGACCCCTCATACGCCGGGAAACCTCTTCGATTCGAAGGTTTTGGTTGGAGTTCTTCGTCCTTGGTTGAGTTCGTGTGATCCGCGATTCCCGTCATTCTAGGGAGTGAGAGGCCAAGAGTTTCGGGGCATAGCATCACCTAGTGACGCATATCATCTCCCCCAAATCTTGCCTCAAGAGCTTAAGCCATTTGGGAGATCCGGTGACGACTTTGGGAAGGTGTTTGCTTGTTCATCCACCAGACCGTCCGCGCGCCTTTCCCGGACAATCCGCGGCTGGCAGACAGTCCGCAGGGGACTCGCGGACCATTCAGCGACCGTTTAGACAGAAGCGTGGTTTTTCGGTTGGAGACGTCTTTTGTATCATGGACCGTCGCTTTGTCTTCCGGACACCGACCCTCTCGGCGGACGATGCGGTAGCTAGGACAACGATCCGACAGCGAAACTTGCCAAGTTTGTTCGGTTCCTTTGCTTCTTCTCTAGTGCTTCCGCGTGTGCTTTAAGGAATCATTCCTAGGACTTGTAGTTGTTTCATAACTACGTTGTCTTGGTGATTGGTTGTTGGTTCGACTCATCGTTCGTGTGTGACCGGGATTTGAATTTGGGACATAGGCCAAGTTCTTCATCGGAAGAATTTTTTATCGGCTCCCATTCACTCCCCCCCTCTCTGGTCACCAATCCGGTCCTTCAATTGGTATCGAGCTTCACGGATCTTCGTGATTCTAACCGCCTAAGATCTAAAGATGGCATACCAGGAATGGGGTTCGGGTCCTCCACACTTTGATGGTACTAACTACCAGATGTGGCAAAGGCGGATGGCTGCTTTCCTCCGTGGCAAGGGTCAGATCCTGTGGGATGTCACGGTGAACACTGCTTATGTTCATCCTGTGAACTTCCTTGCTCCGTGATCGAGGGACATGTTCGCGCCAACAACAAGGCGGTCGACCACCGCACTGCGGCTCGTGTCAATCCGAATTTGATCGGGTTCGCATGCAGGACTTGGCGTGTAGGATTTTGAGCAGCTGAAGAATGCTCATGCCGGAACGCCGTGTTCAGCTCGGCTCTTTGCGACCACGGAGAGAGTACGAGAATTTCATGCATCTCCCCGGTGAGTCGATTGATGCCATGTTTCAGCGGTTCACGGTGATTGTGAACAACATGAGGGCTAATGTGGCCGTGCTCCCATACGATGACCATGACAGGGCTATCAAGCTCCTGCATTCCCTGGATCGTACCGTGTGGAGTGAGAAGGTCGAGGCCTTTCTTGAGTCAGAGAAGTATGAGACCCTCACGGTGGCCGAGCTATTTTCGAAGCTCAAGTCGTCCAAGGTGGACCGTGGGGTGCGTGCAAAGATCGAGAGCCCGACCGACTCATAGTCCGCTCTCTCGGGTTCAAGGACTAATGCTAACATATCTTCGAGACATTTTTCTTTGTCTTGCCTTGTGTCCATGCCAGATGAGGAGTTCGACGTGCTGTGCGAGGAGGACCTCGCGTTGCTGAGCAGGCGGTTTGAGTGCATGTACACGAACCGGAAGAACGCCCGGAGGAGCTCGGGCATGTGCTACCGATGCGGGAAGCACGGACACTTCATCGCCGAGTGCCCGGAAGCCATGGAGGTCAAGCCCGAGCACAAGCACCGTCCGAGGACCAACCACAAGCACCGCTCGAGGGACGACTACAAGGGCAAGAACAAGTCCAAGCGGAGGACAAGGAAGAGTGGTGGTCACAAGAAGAAGGAGTGGGCGATGCTTGCCGGCGCAAGTGACATCGACTCAAGTTCCTGCTACTCTTCATCGAGCTCGAGTGATGAAGATGAGAACCGGCACAAGGGCAAGCGGTCGAGCGAGAACATCAATGGCCTGTGCTTCGCCGCCCAAGGCTTTTGCGGCATGGCATATAGCTCCGCAAGCAAGAAGAGCAACAAGGATGACTCGGGCTCCGACTCCGAGGAAGAGGTAAACAATGATCCATCCTTCTTGATAGCGGAGAATGCTAGGTTGAATGACTTGCTTGACAACCGTGATGATGTGCTTAGAAAGACCAACAAGGAGAAGAGGGAGTATAGGTCTTTGCTTGGAGAGGCTAAGGAGAAGGTGGTTGAGCTAGAATCTTTGCTTGTTGATGCTAGAGCTCAAATAGATTCCCTTAAGTCTGCTCCTGTTGTGACCGATGAACCTGAATGCACTGATTGTTCCACTTTTCTTGGTGAATTGACTGTGCTTAAGGAGAAGTATGCCTCCAAGGTTGAGGAACTAGATGTGCTTAGGGTTGAGCTAGATGAGATGAAATCTAGGCCCTCCTTGCTTGGTGCTTGCACTTCTTGTCCTGTTTTGCATGAGAAAATAGATGAAATAGTTGCTTATGCTAGATCTCTAGAAGCTGCTTTGAAAGCTCCTATTCCTACATCATGCTCTACTTGTGAAGTAAATGCTGTGAAAAATTTGGAGCTTGCACACTATGTTGATCGTTTGCAGGATGAGAATGATGAGTTGAGAAAAATGATGGGTTGGTTTGCGGTCATGAGCCTCAGCTCCGGATGATGATTGAGGCATACAAGCGCTATGATGGGCAAGCGCTTGGGGCAAACAAGGTTGGTGTGGGAAGTGGTGAGATTGAGGGGAAGATTGGAGATATCCCAGAGCCACCAAAAACCCACCACAAAAGTGCCTATGCTCCTAAGCCTAACCCACTTAGGAACCGACTAGACACAACCCCAGCTCCACCTGTGTTTCCTCCACATACAGACAACTTCCAGAAACCCATCAAGTTCAAGAGTGACTTAGGGAATGAGTTCTTTGGGAAGGGAGGAGAGAAACCGAGTGAGAAGATGCCCGAGCCCAAAGAGAGCCCAAAACCAAAGCCAAAACCGAAACCCTTCCATTGTGAGCATTGTGGGAGGGATGGGCACCTTGCTGAGTTTTGCTTCAGGAGGAAGCGTGAGGAGAGGTTGGCTAGAGAGTTGGCCAACAAGGATAGGTACCGCCCTTCTCGTGGTGTGCCTGAGCCTAGGTTGGTGCCTAGAGGTGAGGGTATGGTGCGTACCATTTACCCTCGTGGGGAGTGAGTTTGTGCCTTGTGGTGAGCCACCACATAGAGAAGGTGGTAGGCGTGTTGGGTTTGGGCGTGGTGAGTTTGCTGGACGTTCCTTCACTCGTGGCCAATACGAGTATGGGGGGAACGATCGCAGCTTTAGGTCCCAGAGGAGCTACGAGCCACGGTCTCCCCTTCGTGGTACGCGTAGTCCTCCAAGGGGACGTGTGGGTGTTCCACCTAGGAGAGATAGGATGGATTTTGCTAACCCCATGTTTGAGCAAATGGCGGGGCACTGGTTTGATTCATTTTGTACTAACCCCAGTGCTGAGTCTTTTGCTCACTCGCCTCGCTTTTGATTTTGCGGTGGGAGGCATGGAGGGCTTTTGGTTGATCGACTCCGGTTGCTCTCGACACATGACCGGAGATCGAAGGTGCTTCTCCAGCCTCACCCCGGTGATGACCAAAGAGTACATCACTTTGGGGATAATGGGAAAGGTAGAGTGCTTTCAGTGGGCACGGTGAAGGTAAGTGAGTCAGTGACTCTTTGGCGTGTTTCTCTTGTCAAGTCTTTGGGTTACAATCTTCTCTCTGTTTCCCAGCTTCTTGATGAGGGTTTTGAAGTCCGTTTCAAAATGGGCTGTTCTCGTGTCTTGGATTCTCGAGGCGATCTCGTGTGCACGATCGTCCCTGAGGGTTAGATTTTCAAAGCCGATTTTTCTCAGTGTGTTGGCTCTTCTCGCTTGGTTCTGTTTCGTGAGCTTTGGAAATGGCATACGAGACTAGGTCACTTGAGTTTTGACTTGTTGTCACGCTTGAGTGGGCTAGGATTGGTCCGAGGATTGCCAAAGTTGAAATACCAAAAGGATTTGGTATGTGCTCCGTGTAGGCATGGCAAGATGGTCGCCGCCTCTCATCCGCCTCTGACATCCGTTATGATAGAGAGGCCATGCGAGCTGTTCCATATGGACTTGGTTGGTCTAGCTCGTGTGTGCTCGGCGGGTGGGAAATGGTATGTCCTTGTGATCGTGGACGACTATTCTCGCTATGTTTGGGTCTTCTTTTTGGCTGACAAGGGGGAGACGTTTGGTTTTGTTCGGGATCTAATCTTGAGGTTGAAGAATGAGAGAAATGGAGATGTTGTTCGAGCTATTCGTAGTGACAATGGCAGTGAATTTAAAAACTCTCATTTTGAAACCTTTTGTCGTGATTTGGGTCTCGAACATCAGTTCTCTTCTCCCTATGTGGCTTGTCAGAATGGTGTGGTTGAGAGGAAAAATCATTCCCTTTGTGAGATGGCTCGGACGATGCTCGACGAGCATAGGACTCCGAGAAGATATTGGGCGGAGGCAGTGAATACCGCTTGCCATGTTGGGAATCGAATTTTTCTGAGGGCCTTCTTGAACAAGACGTGCTATGAGCTCATGCACAGGCGAGCACCTAGAGTGAGCCATTTCAGGGCTTTTGGTTGTCGGTGCTTTATTCTCAAGAAGGGTAGGCTTGATAAGTTTGAGTCGAGGTCCTCTGATGGGATTTTCTTGGGTTATGCTAGTCATTCTCGAGCATTTCTTGTGCTCAATCTTGATACTAACCTAGTCATGGAGACTTGCGAGGTGACCTTCGACGAGACACAACCATGTGATTCGTCTGTCTTTGAGTGTGCAGGTGATGATGAAGTTGGCAAGAAGATCTTGGAGGATGATGCTGGAGAGGATGATGGTGATGATGGTGAAGCTCCAGCCACGCATGTACCCTCTACTTCCACTACGATGACTACGGTGCAGGATGGTCCATCCCCTACACCGCCTACGATCCAGCAAGATCAAGTGGAAGCAGTTGCTGAGGGGGAGGTTGTCTCTAGGCAAGAGGCACCAAGGCACGTTCAAGTTGATCATCCGCCCTCAAGAATCATCGGCGACATCAATGAGTGTACGACATGATCGAGGTCTAGAAATGCTTCTCACTTTGCTCATTCAGCTTTTGTTGCTACCTTTGAGCCGAAAGACATTAGACACGCTCTATCTGATCCGAATTGGGTGAATGCCATGCATGAGGAGTTAGAGAATTTTGAGAGAAACCAAGTGTGGGAGTTAGTGGGGCCACCACCAAACTGCAAACCTATTGGGACAAAATGGGTGTGGAAAAACAAAGAGGGAGAAAATGGTGAGGTGGTGAGGAACAAGTCGAGGTTGGTTGCTTAGGGTTATAGCCAAAAGGAGGGGATAGACTATGAGGAGACATTTGCTCCTGTTGCCCATTTGGAGGCAATTAGGATCCTTCTAGCCTTTTCTGTGGCTAAAGGGTTCAAATTGTACCAAATGGATGTGAAGAGTGCCTTCTTGAATGGGTTTTTAGAGGAGGAAGTTTATGTGAAGCAACCACCGGGCTTTGAGAGTGCTGAGTTTCCCACAGGGGTGTATAATTTGAGAAGGCGTTGTATGGGCTGAAACAAGCTCCCGTGCTTGGTATGGACGCTTGAGGGGTTCTTGTTCAGAAGGGTTTGAGATGGGCAAGGTTGATAAGACTCTTTTCTCCTCGTGCAGGTGATGATATCCTAATTGTTCAGGTGTACGTGGATGATATTGTCTTTGGCGGCTCGTCTCACTCTTTGGTTGCGAGGTTTGCAGAGGATATGAGCAAAGAATTCGAAATGTCCATGATGGGAGAGTTGCAGTTCTTTCTCGGGCTTCAGATCAAGCAAGCGAAGGAGGGAACCTTTGTGCATCAAGCCAAGTACACGAATGCCATCCTCAAGAAGTTCAAGATGGACGACTCGAAGCCCTTGTCGACACCGATGAGTACGACTACGCCGACGCGGACGAGGCGAGAGCCCGTGGACGTATGAGTACCGAGCATGATCGGCTCCCTCTTGTACTTGACGGCGACGAGGCCGGACATCCAGTTTTCTGTGTGTCTGTGCGCTCGTTTTCAGGCGTCACCGAGGACTTCACATCGGCAGGCCGTCAAGCGGATCTTCAGGTATCTTCGATACACTCCTTAGCTCGGTCTTTGGTACTCGGCGTGCTCTTCCCTTTCGCTCGGTTTTTTGGATGCCGACTTTGCGGGGTGTCGAGTCGATAGGAAGTCGACTTCGGGGACTTGCCAGTTTTTGGGATCTTCGCTTGTTTCTTGGTCTTCTCGCAAACAATATAGTGTAGCCTAGTCTACCACAGAAGCTGAGTATGTTGCTGCCGCTAGTTGTTGCTCATAGCTGCTTTGGATCACATACACGCTGAGTGACTTTGGTGAGGAGTGTTCCCATGTACCTCTCATGTGTGACAGCACGAGTGCCATTAGTGTTGCCAAAAACCCCGTGCTCCACTCCAGAACCAAACATATAGAGGTGAGGTACCACTTTTTGAGAGACAATGTTGAGAAGGGAAACATAGACCTCATCCATTTGCCGATATCCTAACCAAGCCCTTGGACCAAGCTACATTTGCTCGTTTGCGAGGAGAGCTTGGAGTCGTTTTTCCTTTTTGAGCTTTGGTTGGGAGGGTTGATGTACACATGCATGTTGCATTTTCATTTATGTATCATATCATGTTTGCATCTTTGTATCATAGACTGCATTGGTATTATATGTCATAGAGATGTGCTTCTCTCATATGCTTTGATCACCATGATATACTAGATATGAGGCTATGACTTTGCTTGTGATGCTCATGAGATGTATAGCTATGCTCTTGGTAGTTTTGGGATATATATGCTTGTGGATGGCTTCTTTTTGTAAAAATGCTATATGATCCTCTCTTGTGAGTAGAATGCCTCTCATGTTCAAATTGGGTGCTTATGGCTATATCTTGCTTAATTTGTGCTTGGAACCATGTTCTTTTCATTTGGGATCAAAGATCCATTTATCATCATGAATGTTTAGCCTACATGCTACCTTGTGGAGAAGCCTAAGCTTCTTTTTGCCGTAAATGCACTTCATGTACCATGCTTAATTTGTAAATCATGAAAATGGTATGTGAGATGCCTATGCTTGAAAAATGTGCTTCCATGTCATAAATGCTTTAAATTCCTTATCTTGGGTGCTAAACTGTTGCATGATGTTCACCAATGAGAAGTCTCATATCTAGAAGTGGATACATGGCTCGGTGGCTTTGACATGACATGAGATAGCTTGTAGGTGTTTGTGATGACCTTGTGATGAGAATTTGTGACCTTGCATGAAGTTTGTGAGTTATATGTTGTTTGTGCTCATTTTGACCATGTTTAGGTCCTATGCTCATGAGAGGGAACTTTTGTGAAAAGTGCTTCATTTTGATCCTGGCTATGTCACTTGCTTGTATGTCCCTTTCTATCTTGTTGGCGATGCTTGTGCTCCAATTGTGGCTATCTTGCTTGTCTATGTCTCAATTTTAGCATGTTGTAGTGCTCTTTGTATATTTGAGAAGCACTTGTTTGCATTTATAGACTTGATTCATGCATTACCAACAAGGGGGAGGAAAAGTACCCAATTCATGTTCCCAGGGGGAGCTTTGCATCAAGGGAAGAAAAATTTGGAGAAATGCATTTGTTCAGGGGGAGCTTGCATTCATGCTTTTGGGAGCTCTTTTTCGCCTGAATTTTAGTTGTGCTCTTTTGCCGATAATGTCGAGCCCTTTTGCCTCACCTTGAGGAGTTGGCAATTTTGGAGCATTTTATCTCGGTTGTGTCGAGCCGTTGCCCTTGCCTTAGGGGACCGAGATTTTTCTCTCTCAAGTGATCTTTTCCTGGCTTTTGTTTGGCTTTTGATCACTTGCTTGAGTTTTTTCGTTCGTTTCATTTCTTTTTCTCTTTTCTCTAAATTGGTTACTTGTGTGTGTTGTCAATGCACTCATCAAGGGGGAGATTGAGGACGGGGCGTCGGGGACGGTGGATGGTCGCTCCACGGTGTGATGAGTGATTGACAACGTGGTGTGGGTGACTCTTGCCGGTATTGCGGTGCAGGTTGCGGCGGGTGTTAGTGCGGTGAAGAGCGAGCGAAGGTCTATGCCTTGCGGGCCTCAGGAGTGGAGAGACAAGTAGGCTCGGCTCGAGGGACCCGGTGGCTGAGGGTCAAGTCGCGGCCGCATGGTGGCAAGAAAAGCAAGACGAAGTCGTGGGGAGAGCCGGTGGGGTAGCGGCTCACGGCCGAGTCTGCATCACGTGGTTTGCGGCGGTTCACCACAAAACCGTCGGGTTACTTGGTTGAGCCACAAAACCAAGGCGGAGGCTCGGGCGAGGCGGGATCCGGGCGCGAGAGAAGCTTCGAAGCGGAGGACACACGTCGGGATCGCAAGGCTTGCGTCGAGGCTAAGCGAGGTGCGGTCGCGGGCATCCGTCCGATGGTGCTCTGACGAAATTCCCAAAGTGCCCCTCGGGGGCGTGTATCCTAGTATTATGTAATAGGGGTAGTTTTGCCTTTCGGTTGCCTCCATATATACTCAGAGGAGAGAGGATGGCAGCAATTTCTCGAAACCCTAGCTCATTTGCTCTTGCTATTTTCCCTTCCTATTTTCCCTAGGTTTTCCATAGGACTAGCTTGAGAGCTTCATGGTGAGATCTTGAGAGAGGGATGGATGTTGAGGAGGCAAGCTAGACCTGTATGAATCTTTCATGGTTTGTATAGAAGATTCGGCGTTGTGATTCCCGTGGGTCTTTTTGGTGCCTTTTTGGTGTTTTCGTTCTTTGGTTGATTCCGCGGATTTGAAAGGGTTTTCCTCCGAATTTCTTTGAGGGGATCATGGGTGAGTGCCTTGTGCCTCTTTGTGGATGATCTTGACCGCTCAAACGCCGGGAAACCTCTTCGATTCGAAGGTTTTTGGTTGGAGTTCTTCGTCCTTGGTTGAGTTCGTGTGATCCGCGATTCCCGTCATTCTAGGGAGTGAGAGGCCAAGAGTTTCGGGGCATAGCATCACCTAGTGACGCATATCATCTCCCCCAAATCTTGCCTCAAGAGCTTAAGCCGTTTGGGAGATCCGGTGACGACTTTGGGAAGGTGTTCTTGCGTGTTCGCGGTTTTCTGTGCTGTTCATCCACGGACCGTCCGCGCGCTTTTCCGGACAATCCGCGGCTGGCGGACAGTCCGCAGGGGACTCACGCACCGTTCGGAGGACCGTTTAGACAGAAGCGTGGTTTTTCGGTTGGAGACGTCTTTATGCTGCGGACCGTCGTGCACATCTTCCGGACAAACCCCTCCGGCGACGATCCGCTGGCGGCAGCGGACAGTCATCTGTCTGTGAAACTTGCCAAGTTTGTTCGGTTCCTTTGCTTCTTCTCTAGTGCTTCCGCGTGTGCTTTAAGGAATCGTTCCTAGGACTTGTAGTTGTTTCATAACTACATTGTCTTGGCGATTGGTTGTTGGTTCGACTCATCGTTCGTGTGTGACCGGGATTTGAATTTGGGACATAGGCCGAGTTCTTCATCGGAAGAATTTTTTATCGGCTCCAATTCACTCCCCCACCTCTCTGGTCGCCAATCCGGTCCTTCAGCTACAACCCACGAAAATGACCCGAAACGGAGGTTTTCGTGAAAACGCACCTGCGAACCGTTCTGGCCCGGAGACCTACCCTTGGTGGTGTTATACATTAAACTATGGTCGGTACGTGGAGGAGGGACCTTCAGAGTGATGAAATGCATCATTTTGGCTTCCGTTTGGGTAAGTAAATCTCGGTTGCAAAGGCACCTAAACGGGCCGAAAAAGGCCCGAAATTTGTACCGTACGGTCCAAAAATCAATTAAAACCGCGCCAAATGTCTTCTACAAGGAGTCTATGCACATCCGGGATGTTGCAAAAAAATTGACCCGAGTGCTGAAAATCGTGTGCTATAACCCACGAAAATGGCTCGAAACGGATGTTTTCGCGAAAACGCACCTGCGAACCGTTCTGGCCCGAAGACCTACCCCTGGTGGTGTTATGCATTAAACTATGGTCGGTACGTGGAGGATGGACCTTCAGATTGACGAAATGCATCATTTTGGTTTCTGTTTGGGCAAGTAAATCTAGGTTGCAAAGGCACCTAAACGGGATGAAAAAGGACCGAAATGTGTATCATACGGTCCAAAAATCAAATAAAACCGCACCAAATGTCTTCTACAAGGAGTCTGTGCACATCCGGGATGTTGCAAAAAAATTGACCCGAGTGCTGAAAATCGTGTACAACCCACGAAACTGGCCCGAAACGGAGGTTTTTGTGAAAACGCACTTGCGAACCGTTCTGGCCCGGAGACCTACCCTTGGTGGTGTTATACATTAAACTATGGTCGGTACGTGGAGGAGGGACCTTCAGAGTGACGAAATGCATCATTTTGGCTTCCGTTTGGGCAAGTAAATCTCGGTTGCAAAGGCACCTAAACGGGCCGAAAAAGGCTCGAAATGTGTACCATACAGTCCAAAAATCAATGAAAACCGCACCAAATGTCTTCTACAAGGAGTTTGTGCACATCCAGGATGTTGCAAAAAAATTGACCCGAGTGCTGAAAATCGTGTGCTATAACCCACGAAAATGGCCCGAAACGGACGTTTTCGCGAAAACACACCTGCGAACCGTTCTGGCCCGGAGACCTACCCTTGGTGGTCTTATACATTAAACTTTGGTCGGTACGTGGAGGAGGGACCTTCACAGTGACGAAATGCATCACTTTGGCTTCCGTTTGGGCAAGTAAATCTCGGTTGCAAAGGCACCTAAACAGGCCGAAAAAGGCCCGAAACGTGTATCCTACGGTCCAAAAGTCAATGAAAACCTCGCCAAATGTCTTCTAAAAGGAGTCTGTGCACATCCGGGATGTTACAAAAAAAATTGACCCGATTGCTGAAAATCGTGTGCTATAACCCACGAAAATGGCCCGAAACGGACGTTTTCGCGAAAACGCACCTGCGAACCGTTCTGGCCCGGAGACCTACCCTTGGTGGTGTTATACATTAAACTTTGGTTGGTACGTGGAGGAGGGACCTTCAGATTGATGAAATGCATCATTTTAGCTTCCGTTTGGGCAAGTAAATCTCGGTTGCAAAGGCACCTAAACGGGTCGAAAAAGGCCCGAAATTTGTACCATACGGTCCAAACATCAATTAAAACCGCGCCAAATGTCTTCTACAAGGAGTCTGTGCACATCCGGGATGTTGCAAAAAAATTGACCCGATTGCTGAAAATCGTGTGGTATAACCCACGAAAATGGCTCGAAACGGATGTTTTCGCGAAAACGCACCTGCGAACCCTTCTGGCCCGGAGACCTACCCCTGGTGGTGTTATGCATTAAACTATGGTCGGTACATGGAGGAGGGACCTTCAGATTGACGAAATGCATCATTTTGACTTCCGTTTGGGCAAGTAAATCTAGGTTCCAAAGGCACCTAAACGGGCCGAAAAAGAACCAAAATGTGTACCATACGGTCCAAAAATCAATTAAACTGCGCCAAATGTCTTCTAAAAGGAGTCTGTGCAAATCCGGGATGTTGCAAAAAAATTGACCCGAGTGCTGAAAATCGTGTGCTATAACACACAAAAGTGGCCCGAAACAGACGTTTTCGCGAAAACGCACCTACGAACCGTTCTGGCCCGGAGACCTACCCTTGGTGGTGTTATACATTAAACTTTGGTCGGTACGTGGAGGAGGGACCTTCAGAGTGACGAAATGCATCATTTTGGCTTCCGTTTGGGCAAGTAAATCTTGGTTGCAAAGGCACCTAAACAGGCCGAAAAAGGCCCGAAACGTGTACCCTACGGTCCAAAAATCAATGAAAACCTCGCCAAATGTCTTCTACAAGGAGTCTGTGCACATCCAGGATGTTGCAAAAAAATTGACCAGAGAGCTGAAAATCGTGTGGTATAACCCACGAAAATGGCCCGAAACGGATGTTTTCGCGAAAACGCACCTGCGAACCCTTCTAGCCCGGAGACCTACCCCTGGTGATATTATGCATTAAACTATGGTCGGTACGTGGAGGAGGGACCTTCAGAGTGACGAAATGCATCATTTTGGCTTCCGCTTGGGCAAGTAAATCTCGGTTGCAAAGGCACCAAAACGGGCCGAAAAAGGCTCGAAACGTGTACCCTACGGTCCAAAAATCAATGAAAACCTCGCCAAATGTTTTGTACAAGGAGTCTGTGTGCATCCGGGATGTTGCAAAAAAATTGACCAGAATGCTGAAAATCGTGTGCTATAACCCACGAAAATGGCCCGAAACGGATGTTTTGAAACGCACTGCGAACCCTTCGGCCCGAGACCCACCGGTGGTGTTATGCATTAAACTACGGTCGGTACGTGGAGGAGGGACCTTTAGATTGACGAAATGCATCATTTTGGCTTCCATTTGGGCAAGTAAATCTAGGTTGCAAAGGCACCTAAACGGGCCGAAAAAGTCCCGAAATGTGTACCCTACGGTCCAAAAATCAATGAAAACCTCACCAAATGTCTTCTACAAGGAGTCTGTGCACATCCGGGATGTTGCAAAAAAATTGACCAGAGTGCTGAAAATCGAGTGCTATAACCCACGAAAATGGCCCGAAACGGAGGTTTTCGCGAAAACGCAGCTGCGAACCCTTCTGGCCCGGAGACCTACCCCTGGTGGTGTTATGAATTAAACTATGGTCGATACGTGGAGGAGGGACCTGCAGATTGATGAAATGCATCATTTTAGCTTCCGTTTGGGCAAGTAAATCTCGGTTGCAAAGGCACCTAAACAGGCCGAAAAAGGCCCGAAATGTGTACCATACGGTCCAAAAGCAATTAAAACCGCGCCAAATGTCTTCTACAAGGAGTCTGTGCACATCTGGGATGTTGCAAAAAAATTGACCCGATTGCTGAAAATCGTGTGCTATAAACCACGAAAATGGCCCGAAACGGACGTTTTCGCGAAAACGCACCTACGAACACTTTTGGCCTGGAGACCTACCCCTGGTGGTCTTATGCATTAAACTATGGTGGGTACGTGGAGGAGGGACCTTCAGATTGACGAAATGCATCATTTTAGCTTCCGTTTGGGCATGTAATTCTCAGTTGCAAAGGCACCTAAACGGGCCGAAAAAGGCCCGAAACTTGTACCCTATGGTCCAAAAATCAATCAAAACCTCACCAAATGTCTTCTACAAGGAGTGTGTGCACATCCGGGATGTTGCAAAAAATTGACCAGAGTGGTGTAGATCGTGTGCTATAACCCACGAAAATGGCCCGAAACGGACGTTTTCGCAAAAACGCACCTGCGAACCCTTCTGGCCCGGAGACCTTCCCCTCGTGGTGTTATGCATTAAACTATGGTCGGTACGTGGAGCAGGGACCGTCAGAATGACGAAATGCATCATTTTGACTTCCGTTTGGGCAAGTAATTCTCGGTTGCAAAGGCACCTAAACGCGAAAAAAGGCCGAAATGTACCTCTGGTCCAAAAATCAATTAAAACCTTGCCAAATGTCTCAGGAGTCTGTGCACATCCGGATGTTGTAAAAAAATTGACCCGAAAAGTGAAAATCAAAAATGGCCCGAAACGGACGATTCAAAACGCACTGCGAACCCTTCGCCCGAGACCTACCCTGTGGTGCATTAAACTATGCATTAAAGAGGGACGAATGACGAAATGCATCATTTTGGCTTCCGTTTGGGCAAGTAATTCTTGGTTGCAAAGGCACCTAAACGGCCGAAAAAGGCCGAAATGTACCCTCTGGTCCAAAATCAATGAAAACCTCACCAAATGTCTTCTACAAGGAGTCTGTGCACATCCGGGATGTTGCAAAAAAATTGACCAGAGTGGTGAAAATCGTGTGCTATAACCCACGAAAATGGCCCGAAACGGACGTTAAAACGCACCTGCGAACCCTTCTGGCCCGGAGACCTACCCTTGGTGGTGTTATGCATTAAACTATGGTCGGTACGTGGAGCAGGGACCATCAGAGTGACGAAATGCATCATTTTGGCTTCCGTTTGGGCAAGTAATTCTCGGTTGCAAAGGCACCTAAATGGGCCGAAAAAGGTACGAAATGTGTACCATACGGTCCAAAAATCAATGAAGACCTCGCCAAATGTCTTCTACAAGGAGTCTGTGCACATCCGGGATCTTGCAAAAAATTGACCCGAGTGCTGAAAATCGTGTGCTATAACCCACGAAAATGGCCCGAAACGGACGTTTTCGCGAAAACGCACCTGCGAACCCTTCTGGCCCGGAGACCTACCCCTGGTGGTGTTATGCATTAAACTATGGTCGGTACGTGGAGCAGGGACCGTCAGAGTGACGAAATGCATCATTTTGGCTTCCGTTTGGGCAAGTAATTCTCGGTTGTAAAGGCACCTAAACGGGCCGAAAAAGGCCCGAAATGTGTACCATACGGTCCAAAAATCAATGAAAACCTCGCCAAATGTCTTCTACAAGGAATCTGCACATCCGGGATGTTGCAAAAAAATTGACCAGAGTGGTGCAGATCGTGTGCTATAACCCACGAAAATGGCCCGAAATGGACGCGAAAACGCACTGCGAATCCCTTCCGCCCGGAGACCTACCCCTGGTGGTGTTATGCATTAAACTATGGTCGGTACGTGGAGCAGGGACCATCAGAATGACGAAATGCATCATTTTGGCTTCCGTTTGGGCAAGTAAATCTCGGTTGCAAAGGCACCTAAACGGGCCGAAAAAGGCCCGAAATGTGTACCATACTGTCCAAAAATCAATTAAAACCTTGCCAAATGTCTTCTACAAGGAGTCTGTGCACATCCGGGATCTTGCAAAAAAATTGACCCGAGTGCTGAAAATCCACGAAAATGGCCCGAAACGGACGAAAACGCACCTGCGAACCCTTCTGGCCCGGAGACCTACCCCTGGTGGTGTTATGCATTAAAGAGTGACGAAATTCATCATTTTGGCTTCTGTTTGGGCTAGTAATTCTTGGTTGCAAAGGCACCTAAACAGCCGAAAAAGGCCCGAAATGTGTACCCTACGGTCCAAAAATCAATGAAAACCTCGCCAAATGTCTTCTACAAGGAGTCTGTGCATATCCTGGATGTTGCAAAAAAATTGACCAGAGTGGTGAAGATCGTGTGCTATAACCCACGAAAATGGCCCGAAACGGACATTTTCGCGAAAACGCACCTGCGAACCCTTCTGGCCCGGAGACCTACCCTTGGTGGTGTTATGCATTAAACTATGGTCGGTACGTGGAGCAGGGACCATCAGAGTGACGAAATGCATCATTTTGGCTTCCGTTTGGGCAAGTAATTCTCGGTTGCAAAGGCACCTAAATGGGCCGAAAAAGGCACGAAATGTGTACCATACGGTCCAAAAATCAATGAAAACCTCGCCAAATGTCTTCTACAAGGAGTCTGTGCACATCCGGGATCTTGCAAAAAATTGACCCGAAAAGGAAAATCGTGTGCTATAACCCACAAAATGGCTCAAACGGACGTTTTAAACGCACTGCGAACCCTTCTGGCCCGGAGACCTACCCCTGGTGGTGTTATGCATTAAACTATGGTAGATACGTGGAGCAAGGACCGTCAGAGTGACGAAATGCATCATTTTGGCTTCCGTTTGGGCAAGTAATTCTCGGTTGCAAAGGCACCTAAACGGGCCGAAAAAGGCCCGAAATGTGTACCACGGTCCAAAATCAATGAAAACCTCGCCAAATGTCTTCTACAAGGAATCTGTGCACATCCGGGATGTTGCAAAAAAATTGACCAGAGTGGTGCAGATCGTGTGCTATAACCCACGAAAATGGCCCGAAATGGACGTTTTCGCGAAAACGCACCTGCGAACCCTTCTGGCCCGGAGACCTTCCCCTCGTGGTGTTATGCATTAAACTATGGTCGATACGTGGAGCAGGGACCGTCAGAATGACGAAATACATCATATTGGCTTCCGTTTGGGCAAGTAATTCTCGGTTGCAAAGGCACCTAAACGGGCCGAAAAGGGCCCAAAATGTGTACTCGTCCAAAATCAATTAAAACCTTGCCAAATGTCTTCTAAAGGAGTCATGCACATCCGGATGTTGCAAAAAATTGACCCGAGTGCTGAAAATCCACGAAAATGGACCAAAATGAAACGGACGTGTCGCAGCACTGCGAACCCTTCACGCCCGGAGACCTACCCGTGGTGTTATGCATTAAACCATGGTGACGAAATTCATCATTTTGGCTTCCGTTTGGGCAGTAATTCTTGGTTGTAAAGGCAGGCACCTAAGGGCCGAAAAAGGCCAAATGTGTACCCATACGGTCCAAAAATCAATGAAAACCTCACCAAATGTCTTCTACAGGAGTGCACATCCGGATCTTTGCAAAAAATTGATTGCAAAAAAATGATGTGCAACGGACGTTTTCGCGAAAACGCACCTGCGAACCCTTCTGGCCCGGAGACCTACCCTTGGTGGTGTTATGCATTAAACTATGGTCGTGGAGCGGGGAGCTCGAGTGACGAAATGCATCATTTTGGCTTCCGTTTGGGCAAGTAATTCTCGGTTGCAAAGGCACCTAAATGGGCCGAAAAAGGCACAAAATGTGTACCATACGGTCCAAAAATCAATGAAGACCTCGCCAAATGTCTTCTACAAGGAGTCTGTGCACATCCGGGATCTTGCAAAAATTGACCAGTGAAAATCGTGTGCTATAACCCACGAAAATGGCCCGAAACGGACGTTTTCACGAAAACGCACCTGCGAACCCTTCTGGCCCGAGACCTACCCCTGGTGGTGTTATGCATTAAACTATGGTCGATACATGGAGCAGGGACCGTCAGAGTGATGAAATGCATCATTTTGGCTTCCGTTTGGGCAAGTAATTCTCGGTTGCAAAGGCACCTAAACGGGCCGAAAAAGGCCCGAAATGTGTACCCTACGGTCCAAAAATCAATGAAAACCTCGCCAAATGTCTTCTACAAGGAATCTTGCACATCCGGATGGCTATAACCCACAAAATGGCTCGATATGGACGCAAAACGCACCTGCGAACCCTTCTGGCCCGGAGACCTACCCCTGGTGGTGTTATGCATTAAAGAGTGACAAAATTCATCATTTTGGCTTCCGTTTGGGCTAGTAATTCTTGGTTGCAAAGGCACCTAAACAGGCCGAAAAAGGCCCGAAATGTGTACCCTACGGTCCAAAAATCAATGAAAACCTCGCCAAATGTCTCCTACAAGGAGTCTGTGCAAATCCTGGATGTTGCAAAAATTGACCAGTGGTGAAGATCGTGCTATAACCCACGAAAATGGCCCGAAACGAATGTTTTCGCGAGCACCTGCGAACCCTTCTGGCCCGGAGACCTACCCTTGGTGGTGTTATGCATTAAACTATGGTCGGTACGTGGAGCAGGGGCCATCAGAGTGACGAAATGCATCATTTTGGCTTCCGTTTGGGCAAGTAATTCTCGGTTGCAAAGGCACCTAAATGGGCGAAAAGGCACGAAATAAAATGTACCCTACGGTCCAAAAATCAATGAAGACCTCGCCAAATGTCTTCTACAAGGAGTCTGTGCACATCCGGGATCTTGCAAAAAATTTACCGAGTGAAAATCGTGTGCTATAACCGAAATGGCTCAAACGGACGTTTGAAACGCACCTGCGAACCCTTCGGCGAGACCTACCCACAGGTGGTGCTATGCATTAAACTTTGGTCGTCGTGGGCAGGGACCGTCAGAGTGACGAAATGCATCATTTAGGATTCCGTTTGGGCAAGCAATTCTCGGTTGCAAAGGCACCTAAGCGGGAAAAGGCCGAAATGTGTACCCTTCTGGGTCCAAAATCAATGAAAACCTCGCCAAATGTCTTCTACAAGGAATCTGTGCACATCCGGGATGTTGCAAAAAAATTGACCAGAGTGGTGCAGATCGTGTGCTATAACCCACGAAAATGGCCCGAAATGGACGTTTTCACGAAAACGCACCTGCGAACCCTTCTGGCCCGGAGACCTTCCCCTCGTGGTGTTATGCATTAAACTATGGTCGATACGTGGAGCAGGGACCGTCAGAATGACGAAATGCATCATTTTGGCTTCCGTTTGGGCAAGTAAATCTCGGTTGCAAAGGCACCTAAACGGGCCGAAAAAGGCCCGAAATGTGTACCATACTGTCCAAAAATCAATTAAAACCTTGCCAAATGTCTTCTACAAGGAGTCTGTGCACATCCGGACGTTGCAAAAAAGAAAATGGCCCGAAACGGACGTATTCGCGAAAACGCACCTGCGAACCCTTCTGGCCCGGAGACCTACCCCTGGTGGTGTTATGCATTAAAGAGTGACGAAATTCATCATTTTGGCTTCCGTTTGGGCTAGTAATTCTTGGATGCAAAGGCACCTAAACAGTAGAAAAAGGTCGAAATGTGTACCCTACGTCCAAAAATCAATGAAAACCTCGCCAAATGTCTTCTACAAAGTGCATGCACATCCCGGATGTTGCAAAAATTGACCAGTGGTGAAGATCGGTGCTATAACCCACGAAAATGGCCGAAACGGACATTTCGCAAAACTGCACGAACCCTTCTGGCCCGGAGACCTACCCTTGGTGGTGTTATGCATTAAACTATGGTCAGACGTGAGCAGGACCATCGAGTGACAAAATGCATCATTTTGGCTTCCGCTTTGGGCAAGTAATTTCTTGCAAAGGCACCTAAATGGCCGAAAAAGGCACGAAATGTGTACCATACGGTCCAAAAATCAATGAAGACCTCGCCAAATGTCTTCTACAAGGAGTCTGTGCACATCCGGGATCTTGCAAAAAAATTGACCCGAGTGCTGAAAATCGTGTGCTATAACCCACGAAAATGGTTCAAACGGACGCGCTAAACGCACCGCGAACCCTTCTGCCCCGGAGACCTACCCCTGGTGGTGTTATGCATTAAACTATGGTCGGTACGTGGAGCAGGGACCGTCAGAGTGACGAAATGCATCATTTTGGCTTCCGTTTGGGCAAGTAATTCTCGGTTGCAAAGGCACCTAAACGGGCCGAAAAAGGCCCGAAATGTGTACGCTACGGTCCAAAAATCAATGAAAACCTCGCCAAATGTCTTCTACAAGGAATCTGTGCACATCCGGGATGTTGCAAAAAAATTGACCAGAGTGGTGTCGTGTGCTATAACCTCTGAAATGGTTCAAATGGACGTTTTCGCGAAAACGCACCTGCGAACCCTTCTGGCCCGGAGACCTTCCCCTCGTGGTGTTATGCATTAAACTATGGTCGATACGTGGAGCAGGGACCGTCAGAATGACGAAATGCATCATTTTGGCTTCCGTTTGGGCAAGTAAATCTCGGTTGCAAAGGCACCTAAACGGGCACAAAAAGGCCCGAAATGTGTACCATACTGTCCAAAAATCAATTAAAACCTTGCCAAATGTCTTCTACAAGGAGTCTGTGCACATCCGGGACGTTGCAAAAAAATTGACCCGAGTGCTGAAAATCCACGAAAATGGCCCGAAACGGACGTATTCGCGAAAACGCACCTGCGAACCCTTCTGGCCCGGAGACCTACCCCTGGTGGTGTTATGCATTAAAGAGTGACGAAATTCATCATTTTGGCTTCCGTTTGGGCTAGTAATTCTTGGTTGCAAAGGCACCTAAACAGGCCGAAAAGGTCGAAATATGTACCCTACGGTCCAAAAATCAATGAAAACCTCGCCAAATGTCTTCTACAAGGAGTCTGTGCACATCCTGGATGTTGCAAAAAAATTGACCAGAGTGGTGAAGATCGTGTGCTATAACCCACGAAAATGGCCCGAAACGGACATTTTCGCGAAAACGCACCTGCGAACCCTTCTGGCCCGGAGACCTACCCTTGGTGGTGTTATGCATTAAACTATGGTCTCACGTGGAGCGAGGGACCATCGAGTGATAAATGCATCATTTTGGCTTCCGTTTGGGCAAGTAATTCTCGGTTGCAAAGGCACCTAAATGGGCCGAAAAAGGCACGAAATGTGTACCATACGGTCCAAAAATCAATGAAGACCTCGCCAAATGTCTTATACAAGGAGTCTATGCACATCCGGGATCTTGCAAAAAAATTGACCAGAAAATCGTGCTCACGAAAATGGTTCAAACGGACGTTAAAACGCACCGCGAACCCTTCCGCCCGAGAGACCTACCCTCGGTGGTGTTATGCATTAAACTATGGTCTATCGTGGAGGAGGGTGGACCGCCGAGTGACAAAATGCATCATTTTGGCTTCCATTCGGGCAAGTAATTCTCGGTTGCAAAGGCACCTAAACGGCCCGAAAAAGGCCCGAAATGTGTACGCTACGGTCCAAAAATCAATGAAAATCTCGCCAAATGTCTTCTACAAGGAATCAGTACATCCGGATGTTGCAAAAAATTGACCAGTGGTGGATCGTGTGCTATAACCCACAAAATGGCGAAATGGACGTTTTCGCGAAAACGCACCTGCGAACCCTTCTGGCCCGGAGACCTTCCCCTCGTGGTGTTATGCATTAAACTATGGTCGATCACGTGAGCAGGACCTTGAAATGACGAAAATGCATCATTTTGGCCGTTTGGGCAAGTAAATCTCGGTTGCAAGGCACCTAAACGGGTCAAAAAAGGCCAAATGTGTACCATACTGTCCAAAATCAATTAAAACCTTGCCAAATGTCTTCTACATGAGTCCGCACATCCGGACGCT
>CP053457.1:144310568-144506620 GCA_022644695.1 Cenchrus purpureus
TAAGCCTTTTCACTATTGCTCTGAACAAATTTCATGCTCATAACAGGCTAACAATAGGAATGGTTGGATGGAGAATCTTATATCATGTAATTGTGTAGCTAATATGAATCTTATATTATGTAGCAACAAATTGGAAAGCATCACACATCGCATTTGCATAGGAAGAGTTTCACTTGGAAACAATGTTAGGATTTTTCAAGTTTAAATTTATATTGCTTAAGCAATTGATACCGCTGCAAACAGATATTGGCTAGTGCCTACCTAGCTCATTTGAGTTCAATTTACATTAACCAGGTATCATACATTTTATTTGCTAAGACATAAACTTTGGTGCCATCTTTTTATTCCCAGCAATCCAAACAATTATGTATCGACATAGTATCAAGATTCAGTTTCAGTTGAATCCTAATCTATTTGTGGCCCTAGTAATAAATCCTAATCAGTTTGATGATGCATACAAGCAAGCAAGAACATCGACAGGTTTGTGTATGCCATGCCTACTATATCTGCTAAAAACATAGACAAAACTGATAAGCATATGTGCACTATAGTGTACTGAATGACAAAAACATTAATTCGGTGATGTTGTACAAGTTCGGTGATGTTGAAGCATTTAAACATCCATGGAATTAAGTCGGTGAGATGAGCGTGGAGATGAACTTAAATCATACAACACAACCGCAGGTTGCAAAAGCAAGGAGATTGTTACTCTTAATTTACAAATATCTCACAATTGTCACGCAGAACACAAATCGTACCGCCAAAACACACCGACAGCTAACCGTCAAAGTTACAGTTCGGATATTGGACACAACACGACAAGGACACAAATAATGAACATAATCCCAAATACAATAGTAGTAGCATCCTAGAACATGCATCCACCTGCGGAAGTGCCATTGGATCCTACCTCTCTAGTCCCAAGCCAATAAAAGTTCCTGCGGGAGGAGAACACCTAATTGCAGGAATATGTGAAGCTGCAAACCGACCTACCTAGCCCACACAGTTTTGCCAGCGAGAGTACTAGGTACACTGTCTGAACAATTCCTTTCAGAAATCTACAACAACTATGCTGATTAATTAGCTAGATTAACCTCAATGAAACAGTATCAACCATCCTAACCGCTTTCTCCTACTTGGAAAAAAAAAGCAATTCAGCAACCAATCGACTACCCGAATCATCGCTGCGATTATTTACAGTCAGCGGAAACGAAGGTGACAAAGGTCAACCTGTGCTCGTCTTCTCGGCGATCCCTTCCTGCGCTCTGCCGGCCGACTTGGCGGACCCCTTCTCCCCGTGGCCCCCTCCTCCTCCCCCAGACCCCTTCTTCCATCCGCCGCCGCCGCCTTCCTCGGCCTCCGCCACCGGGCGTGACGGCGTGTTCTCAACGCCTTCTCCTGCTCGCGGGTCCACGCCCGGACCCTCTCGCCGCCGCTGCTGCTCGCCTCCTCCACGGTCATGGCTGAGGGAGGCGGGCGGAATCCCACGGGTAGGGTTTGGGGGGTGAGGATGGAGGGAAGCAGGCGGCTGGCGAGATAAAGAGGAGGAGTGCGGAATTGGGTTTGGGCAGGCAAGCGGGATTGCGGAGGAGCACGAGGCCGCCGCTGGCCCCGCCTCCCGCCGGGATCGCCCGCTCTCGCTCACCGGATCGCCGGCCGCGCCGCGTGGATCGGGAGGGTGCGGGTGCGGTGGGGTGGGTGGGTGGTTGTTCTGGGGTGGGGTGGGGTGCGCTGGGCCGGCGCCGCGTGGAGCGAGCGGGGTGAGGGAGGTGCGGGCGGTGGCCCGAGGAGGGATGGGGGTGGGTGGGTGGGTTAGTAAGGTCTAGGGTTCAAGAAATGGGCCGGTGGCGGATGGGAAACGGGCCTTCGCCCAACAGTATTAAAGTTGTTGGCGAAGACACCTTTGCCAATGACATTACAAAGGCATTGGGAAAGAATTTTTGCATTTTGTTTTTCCTTTCAACTTTTTGTGGGTCCTTCCTACTATAACTACATCTCAACTTCAAAACTTGGGGATGTTTTGAGTTATTTAGCTATATTTGTTAATTATTTATGTTCACTTGAATTTTAGGCATAATCCAAGTTTGAGCGGGTGCTGAAATAATGAAACTTAGGCGTTCAAAAATGATATTCATGATGGGAGTGTGTTTTGAGGCCGTGTCCCAAAAGCTCACCGAAATTTGAAGTCCTTGTCCACGTAACACGTGGTCCAGGCGTGGTACAGCTGTTTTAATTATATAAAATCAAGCGAAGTCGAAAAATCACGAAACTTGTTGGGGTGTCTTGTTATCGCATGTGGAGGCTACGATAAAATTTGAGAAGTTTGGAGCAAGTTGCGCGTCAAATGCTCAAAACCTGACATCTCCACCATGTGATCACTTGGCGAGCACATGTGGAGATGTCTAGGTTTTGAGCATCCGACGCGGTAACTTGCTCCAAACTTTCTCAAATGTTTATCGTAGCCTCCACATGCGATAACAAGACTGACAAGTTTCGTTTTTCGACTTCGTGGATTTTATATAATTAACGGTTGTAGCACGCTGGACCGCCGTGTTACGTGTACAAGGACTGAAATTTTGGGTGAGCTTTGGGACACGACCTCAAAACACACTCCCATCATGAATATCATTTTCGAATGCCTAAGTTTCATTAATTCACGCGGGTTCAAAATTGGATTATGCCGTAAAATTCAAGTGAACGAAAATAATTAACGAAATATAGCTAAATGTTGCAAAAAGGGCCCACATTTAACCATGTGCTTGTAAACAATGTAGCAAGGCTACCAAAAAAGTTTGAACTTAAAATTCGAAAAAAATGAAAATTCTTTGCCAACAGCATGCACATGCTGTTGGCAAAGAGCAATCTTGCCAACATATGACACTATAAGGCTGTTGGGAAGAAACTCTTCGCCAACAGCGTGGTAGCCCTGTTGGCGAAGGGTTGCTCCTTTGCCAACAGCTAATGAAGGCTGTTGGGCGGGACGGCGTCGGCACCGTTTAGCCACGCAGCCGCCATCGACTTTTCTTTCCCAACAGCATTCCTGTTGGGAAAGAACCCCTTCGCCAACAGCCGAACTTTGCCATCAGTCCTTGGATTTTGGGCTGTTGGCGAAGATTTCTTTCCGACAGAGTTTTCTGTTGGGAAAGAGTTTCGCCAACAGCTCGGTCTTGGCTGTTGGGAAAGATCTGGCTGTTGGCGAAGCCACAGTTTCCTGTTGTGGAGGTGCCGGCGAGAGCTGCGAGGATGCACTGCTTGGCGCTCCATGATCTGCAAGGAGAGGTGGCGGCATAAGCCATGCTTCTGCTAGCTTAATTTGATGCCTTGCATTGGTGTACAACTATCACGTAGACACGTACATATATATGTTGTGAGATTATATTGCATGCTTGCTCGACATATATGGCCGGACGTCGCACAATGTCGACACTGGGTAGACGGATCTCGGAAGAACAGATTCTTTTGCAGAACATATTCTTCCTTACCTTTTCGTTTTTCCTCTTTTGCTGCTTTTCCTTTCGTTTATAATTTTTGCTTTGGAGATAGCTTCAACCTCATTCTATACCTCGATTGTTCGGTGCGTAAGGAATAATACATAGTACTGTCAACAACATGTAGTAGTTAATGGATCCAAGAGTTCAGCCGTATACAAATAGCTAGGGTACGTACAGACACAACTGCCACACAATATTATAATAGATCATCGAGCTAGTATGGGAGAAGACGAGAGCAACAAGCACGCAAGGTTCCGGTGGACGATAGACGCGGTGCGCTACGCCGTCGCCGGCGTGGTGACAGCGCTCACCGTTGCCGTCATCGCCTGGGCAATCGTCCAGTCCATGCGCCCGAGGTGCTCCGTCTCAGCATCGCCAGTGGCTATGTGACCGTCGGCGAAATCAAGTCGATGTCGCCGCCGGTGAGCGTGAGCATCAGCTTCGAGCTCGACGCTACTAACCCCGGCGGCCGTGCCTCCATCCTGTACAGCAACGTCACCGTCCACTTCCTCTACAACAGGTCGTTGTTGGGGCCGGAGATAACCTACATCGAGGTGCAAGAGGGTAAACTATGGGTGGCGCCACTAATCCGGCGCCAGGTCTACCTGAGTTCAGGTTCTCTCAAGGCGCCTGCAGATGTGGACATGGAGTTTGCCAAGAAGATGTTCAAGAAACAGGAAATCAAGAACGCTATGGTGGTTGTGGAGGGCACAATGAAGACCCAGACTTCGGCTCTCGACTACACAAGCGGCAGGAGCACCAAGTTCTTGCTTCCCAGTGGCAATCGGCACCTCGCCGAACAGGAGCTGATGATGAAGACGTAACTTGTGATTTGTGGGCTAGCTAACTTCTCAAAACTACAAGAAGTGCCCACAGACTATGTATAGTCTGTGTTGAGTGTAATTTGTTACCTACTTTTATCAGTCGCCCACGCCTTGTGCTACCTGTTGCATATAACTGTGCAGATCAAAATTCCTTTGGTTTCTTTGCAAAGGAGTGATCCTTACCAAGGATAATTTAATTAAGAGGCAATGGAAAGGGTGCTCTAAATGCTGTTTTGTAGTGAACAAGAAACCATTCAACATCTCTTTTCGATTGTCCAATGGCTAGATTAATGTGGAATGTTATTAGTGCCACTTTTAATGTGAAAATACCTGAAAGCATTGACAATCTTTTGGTCCTTGGCTTAGGAGTTTTGCACATAAGCAAAGGAAATTGGTGCTGCTTAGTGCGGCTGCTTTTTGTTGGGCTTTATGGCTCAGTAGAAATGAGGTGGTCTTCCAATGATCAAAGCCTTCATCTCTTTTGCAGGTGACGTTTAGGGGATGTGCTGGATCAGGAGTTGGTCCATCTTATCTAAAGAGGAGGAAAGAAGCACTTTGAAAGAAGGCTGTCGTTGGCTGGAGAGTACGGCTTTGGAGTTTTCAACAAAATGGCTGGAACATTTTGAAGCGAATCAAGAGTTGATGGGTCTTTGTGCTTCTGTAGTGGTTGGCTGTTTATTTTCCAGCTTGTTGTTCCTTCTTCTCAAACTAGGTTGGTTTTGAACTGTCTGTAACAGCACAGGATATGTCCTGCTGGTTTCGCATTTGATTTCGTTGTAAACAGCAAGATGTTGCTGTTGAGACCGGGATTTCTATCCCTTAATCTAAAAAATACTGTGCAGTTCGCCCACACCTCTCCTTGAATTGTATAATTTTGAATTAGCCAAATAAATCACAAGTTCATGGTGTGTACAAATTAATCCTAATTGAAGCTTGGAGCGCGGACGAGGAGGCAACAACACGTGGCTGAGGTACGAGGCAGCACTCACCTTCATGGGATTGATTAGTGCGCGCGACATAATGGATGCTGGAGCCTGGAGCTCGGGATGGAATGGACCGGAGCAGAGATGAAAGACATATACAGTATTCAGGGACCAGTTGATTATGCCTTGTTTCAAAGATGACATTATGTACATGAAATGCCATATCGGGCCCACTTGCAGGTGGAGGCTGTGTATTCCAAGATTGCCCTTGCTTTCCTCTCACACGTCAGTCATCTTCAACCTGCATCGGTAGCCATGCCGGTCCTCTCCATCCGCCTTATTTGCATCCGGATCCTGCGAACACAAACTTGAGGAGATTCGAGGAGCTCAATCGCCCTTGCTCGTGGATCAGGCGGATGTTTCGAGCAATTAGCACTAAAATGCTTCTTGCTTTCAGCTTTATGTTTCTCTCACCACGGAATATACGAGCATTTTTACCCGCCCATGGACCTTGATAAAGATCTTGCAGCCAGGAAAAATCTTGCCGAAATGTTGTTTTAGCTATTTTACCGTGTCTAGTGGGACGATCATATTTTCTCATCCCGAAATAACGGGTTTAACCCGGCCGAAAATGCTCAAATGGAAGCCACAGGCGGGTTCTAGGAGCATGACGGGATGTGAGGAGGTTGAAGATGAGGCAAAAGACATTTCTCCCCTTCTTCACTCCAATCGCTGCAAGTGGGCCTAAGAGGCGTTTGTCGTCATGACATCCTTCAAATAAGTGAAATTGTAATGGCGACGTGATTAGTTGAATAGTAATGGCATTTTCAAAACACAATATTTATAATGGCACATAACCAATTAACCCAATGCACTACAAGAAACTATTTAACTGACACAATCATTCTGCGGATTGTTGAAAATTCGCAAATCAATGTTCGATTTAAATTTTCGTGGTGGAATGAGCGTCATTGATTAAATCGCCGACATTTCTTAATAAACGCCGGATCGTGACATATCTAGATCGCGAGTAACACGAGGCCCATGCAGCCCAACCCATAGCCCACTATCCGTGACAAAATAAACGCGGATTACTGCTACATATGGCCGACATGGATGATGACGCGGCATCCTACGTGTGACGATGACGCGGCATTCTACGTGGGACGATGACGTAGCATCCTACGTGGGCGATGATGGCCACGGTTTTAGCCCAGCACACAAAATTCTAACCCACCACGCTGATTTAGATTCTATTCCATCCCACAAAGCCCATTTCCGAATTTTATTCCATAACATTAGTAAATTAGCCCATCTTCAGCCCATTTATCGGAGGATCGCTTTTCCAACCCATTTACCAAAATTCAATGAACAGAACTTACATCATCAAATTAGATACAATCTCTAGTAAAACCCAGCAAAACACACTCGTGAATTGAAGCGAGATAACACATGCTTTCAGATGTCTACCATTTCAAAACACTACACATTGCTCTTTGTTATTCTGCCACTCTTTTCTCGATTCCTTGTGAGTTTGTATAAATCCTGAAATAAAAAGGACATGTCACGCTTGAACTGTAATTACATTTTAACAGAAATAATAAAAGTTAACTAAACAATATGTTCTAACATATAGGCCTAGCCAAGATCAACATTGGTTCACATTATTCAGCAAGGGCACAAGCACTTTGGTTAGACTAAACATGACTGCAAATTACAGGAACTATTCAAAGTACAATTAGGATCACAGCAATGCAATAACAAATAGCAAATTAAAAGTACATACAACATGTAACATCAGTGAGAATGAGAATCCTGATTAGCACATTAGAAATTCATCTAAGTGGGGCATTCGAACTATCACCTTTGTGAAAGCATTAATAAGTGGCACTGAACAGAGGAGTTGGAAAGGCAGGAAAACATTTTTCAGTTCCATTGAAGGAAAGCTCAAGCAACAGGTGTTAATTACAAATAATTTGTAAGCTTAGAACAAGAAATGATATCTAGCTAACAGGCATTTCATCAAACACTTCAAGTGCAAAAGGCCAATAGTATTATGCAGGAAATTAGCACAACAGCAAAGCAAATCCAAGTCCAAGTCTGGAAAACATGAAAACAGCAAGGTACATGGTGCATTTGATATTATTATGGTGAGAGACTATGTTCTTTTACTCTTTCAAATAATTTCAGATCTCACTTCAACAATAAAGTACTGGAAATGCTGAACACCTATGATGCATTTCCATCGAAGAATCTAATGGCCTTCAGTATTTCTATCCAAAGTGATCAAGATCAAGTCAATGGTTCTTTCATTCTAATAGGAAGGAAAATAAAAGAAAGGCATACAAGTTGTATGAAAGCAACATTAATTAGTTGAAGCATTGCTAAGTACAGTAAGCATTAGTTCAAGACTTGAAGCATCTCACCTGTGTGAAGTACCAGTATCTGAGTGCCATCTAAATTCAGAGTATCAGCTAGAACCATCTTAAATTTCTCTTGTTTATGCATCGGAAAAACCTGTGTCCAACATCTAACTGCATATATGTACAATGATCATCGGTCACGCTTCCACACAAGAAACTGTACATGCATACGAGAAAGAAAATGGTCATATTAGAACAAGGCGGAACAAGTTAGCATCATAATTTAAGTAGTGTAGCAAAAGAACATCAAAATCAACCTGGGGAATTTAGCCATGAAACTATCAATCGTACAGATAGAAAGAAGCGTATATGTCATATATATAGGGAGACAATTAAGATGCAAAGTGCAACTCTAAATTTTAATGGTATGCAACAAGAACATGCTAGATATAGGTAGGAGACAGCAGGAAACTTGAATACGAAGGCATTGTTCAAGAATATGCTTAAAAGCAGAAGGATCCTCTCCTATGGAAGATCCGCGTCCGATCACACAATGACCACAAGGTGCAACAGAATTGAAAAATGTAGGTACCAAGGAGCTAACATTTCACTCGGGTGGAATCATAAATTTGTCATCAACACTTTGTTTTCCTCTGAAAGAAGCATGAATGATGAGAAAGTGAAAATTGCATTATGAGATGATGCATGATCTCTATATAAGCAATGCAAGGAATTTCTTTTAAGAAGTAACTTTTGATTTGCATCACATACTACTACTGTGGCTACAATTACATCACAGTGCTAAAAATTAAACAGTGGAATCCACGAGCAGACCTTGAATGTACATATATAGCATCACTGAAACTGTCAGCCACTCGAAATTAATCATTACCTTTGTCAAACTTTTACCATCATGAGTGAACGGGGCTTCAGATGTCTCATCGGCAACATGCCGGACAGCGAAGATGGAGAGAAGAATGGCAAGTGGGACTGGCTGCTAACCTAGAGGCGGGCATCCTCGGCGCATCCTTACGCTCGAGGCGTTCATCTTCGGCACAGCAGCGGATCGGTCCTCGTCGGTGGTCGCTCGAGGCGTTCATCTTTGGCACAGGCAGACGGTCCTCCGTCCGGTGGTCGTTGTTGGTGCTGTGCTTGGTGGAGAGCGAACAAATCCAGCTTGTGGTGCGTGGTGCAGCGGCACCCCACCAACGGCACCACGGGTGCGGTGGGACGGACCGCCCGGTGGCCACTCCCTTTGCCTTCCCGCTAAGTAGCCGCCACTGGGCCTACTCCGCTCAGAGATCCACCCTCTCCTCTGCTACCACAGTAGCCGGCCAGCGCACCCCACGCACCGCGTCCGCTGGTTCACGATGGCGGATCTTGCCGGCTGCAGAACCCATGCGCTCCTAGGCTCCGTGCACCGCGGTGGAGGCGGGGAAGGCGAGGAGGAGGATGGGGAGGTGATGGAGGAGAGGATGGGGAGGCGAGGATGGAGGAGAGGCTGGGAGACAGTGAGCGCCGACATGGGAGAGGAGGAGGGAGCGAGAGGGCAGTGTTGGTGGAGGATCCAGGAGGCGGGTGAGCCAAGACCAAGGGGAGAGGGAGGCGAGGCGGTGTTGGTTTTGGTGGAGTAGAGATTAGGGTTCGCCTTTTATTCATCTCGACATCGATAGGGACCATTGGATCAGCTCGAACGTTAGGATGAGTTGGACCTCGTCCGAGAATGTACCACCGAAGTTTCGCCCTTTTAACAACCTGTTTTATTCCTTAACGCTTTTTCCTTTTCATTTTATTGCACCCTCTAAAGTAACACCTAAAAATAATTATCCTAAATACATATAAACATTTTTAATATGTGATTTACTACATATAGATTGTGTTGTATAAGTTTCAAAAAATTGAAATCGATTTACCATTTTCTAAATGTTAAATGAATTTTACATACCTATTAGAATTAATTTCAATTTGAACTATGTGTGCATCTAATAATATAAAAATGCAATAAAATAATAATTAGACTTTTTGTTCCATTCTAATCTATGTGCTAGAGATAGATGAAAACTTTAAGGACACATTGTTCACAAAAGGATACATCCCTCTTATAGTTTTCTAAAACTCAAAGTCAAACTTTAAGATTTGAATACCTCATAACAATTTTTGACTCGTATGCATCTAAATTTTGACACAACCTTATGTTGACCATAACGTTAGCAAATATGAAGTTACATTGCCATTTTTTCTTTTAAAAGTTGGGTTTCTATTTTTAAATGCCTAATTAAGACACTTTTATGAAGTAACTTGAAAAGTAATTACTTTATACACCCCAACACATTTTCACATGTAGAAGACAACAGTTTCCTTCTAGAGTTTTAGGATTTTCAAATAAATTTGCTATTTTCTATCATTTGATTGAATTTCTGCGTGTTTACCAAAAGTTATTCCTAGTTGACCTATGTGTACCTCCAATAAAACCGGAAAAATTTGACAAAATCATATTTAGGCTTCTATGCTCCATTGTAGGCCATGTTTTGAGATTGATGTCAAATTCAATTTGAGTTATAAAGAACATTCAAACTTTTATCTCAAAAGTACAACATAATAATTAGAATAATATCTAAATTTGGTCAAAAATCTACAATTACATAACAAAGAAATTTTTGGTCCAAAATCTTGCCATAAAAAACTCAAGTGGTTTCAAGAAAGTAGGATCATACATTATTCACAAAGGATACATCCTCTTATAGTTTCCTAAAACTCAAAGTCAAACTTTGAGATTTGAATACCTCATAACAATTTTGACTCGTATGCATCTAAATTTTGGACACAACCTTATTGTTGACCATAACATTAGCAATTATAAAGTTAAATTAGTAATTTTATTCAAAAACATGTATTTATATTCTACATAAATGGATGGAAACAAGCCATTTGGAGTTCATATAAAAGAGAAAACTAAATACAACTTTAATTTAGGATTAAAAGAGAAAGATGAACCCTATAGGTGTTCTTCATCTGTACATTTCGGATATAAAATGCAACATTAACCAAACAAGTTTTAAAGTATATATAAAGAAACTTCGCAAACAAACACAACTCGACTTGTAGCTCGGTGGTAACACATCTTTCTTCCATCCCGCAGGTCGTGGGTTCGAGTCCCCTTCCGCGGTTCCGCCACGTTTTTGGTGCGATTTTTATTCCTGGGCTGTTTGAGGCCGGAGGCTGCACGGCCGTTGGGAGGCCTGGGCTGTTTGTGGTGTAATCATAGTTGTGCCTAGGGGTGCCGAGGTGGCGTCCACTGAGATGGTGCCGAGGTGGCGTCCTGTGGGTGGGAGCGAATCAATTCAAAAAGTTGAAAATCATAGTTGTGCATAGAAAAACTTATAGCGCAATGGTTTATACCTTTGCTAGGTGATCAAGAGGTTGCGAGTTCAAGTCTTTGATCCTCCGTATTTTCTGTTTTTAATTTAATTTATTAATTTTTCTTATCCATAATATGACTATTTTTATTTACCGATCGCGACGAATCTGCTCAAATGTCGCGGCGTTGTGGGCCGGATTGCGATGAATTTAACAAATCGTCGTGATGTTTTGGGCTTCAATATCCATCAATGCATACCCGTGATGAAAAATAGGAATACGTCAGAGAATCGCGATGAATTTAACAAATCATCGCAATGTTTTGGGCTTCAATATCGCACATTCGAAAAACAGAATACATCGAGATGCGGTGCTCTTCGTGATGTTTTGAAAATGTCGTGAGAGTGAGTCACGATTAAATAGTTTCTTGTAGTGATGATTTTGGGTGGTCAGCAGTAACTCGAAATCCTAGCTTCGGAAGCCAGCATGTTATTTGGCTTGAGTGCTTTAAAATCCGTGCAACTTGTGTGGATCATCGATCGCCTCCACCAACCTCCTGCTAGTCTCTAGTTGCACAACGCCGTCACCGTCGGCTAGGGTTGGGGATGAGCACCTGCCGGAGGGGTGGAAGGTGGACGGGTGGCTCGGCGACGAGGTCGCCACCACTATCGGATTCGCCTTTGCCGAGAGCCGCATGCTCTTGGCACAGCCGTTCCTCTCGACAGGCACTCGGCACCTTCGGCCGGCAAAGAGCTCTGTGCCAAGAGCCCCATCAAACCCTCTCGGCACACATGTCAAGAAGCGATAAAGCTCTCGGCAAAGACTTTTCAAAAGAATATAAAAAGCAAAACACCACAACGGGCCCATCGACCGCGCTGTGGTCCACCGCGGCCGGACCTCCACCACCGCCACCACCTTGCCGCCGCCACACACGCTCCGGACCACCACCACCGCCGAGGCCGCCACCTTCACCGGAGAGGGGAGCACCGCCGCCACCACCACCGTAGGCGCCACCACCATCAGGAGGCCACCACCACCACCGGGAGGCCGCCACCACCGCCGCCACCACCATTGTGAACCGCCGCTGCTGCCAAACTAGAGAGAACGAGTTAGACACATGACAGAGAGAGAGAAAGAAAGAGAGATCGGGACCACCACCACCTCGAGTTGCGCCGCCACTCACCACCCATTGCCCCTCCTGCTGTTCTCACGGTGAGGGGTGAGCGGAGGGAGGGAGGGAGGCAGAGGAGGGGACGGTGTGACCGGGAGAGGAGGGGAGGTGACGCGCCGCCAAATTTGGAGTAGGCGGCGCCACCCGCCTGCCTCCTCCTCCGAGGCGCCGGGAGCCACCGAGCTCGGGCCGCGGTGCTAGGAGCCCCGAGCTTGGGCCTCCGCCGGATCTGGGAGGAGGAAGGGGCAGCGCGGGAGGAGGAGGAGGGCGGCCGAGAGGAGGAGGAAGGGGTGGCGGATCCGAGGGAGCCGGGAGAGAGGAGGTGGGGATGGGGGTGGTGGTGGTTTTATAGGTTAGGGTTTGATGAATGGGCCGGCCGAAAGGTTAATGAGCCGCTGGCCCTGCAGCTTTGCCGAGAGCTCAATAAACAGCTCTCGGCAAAGATTTTCTTGAAATGCATTTAAGTGGTTAAATTTAGCAAATAAATTCAAAAATTTACCAAATTTTAGATTTGGAGTAACACATGTTGTATATTACCTATGGAAAAGTTTTTGTAGTCAAATTCAAATTTGAATTTCTCTAAGACTTCAAACCTAATAACGTTAGTTCAAATTATTAGAAACTTCGTGAGATGTTCCGGTTTCTAAACAAGGTACGTGTCGAAGTGTTCAAAACATTCTCAACTTTTTCACAACCTCCTCATATGATATCATGATGACTTGACAAATTTCGTGATTTTCAAACTTCATTTGAATTTTATATAATTTTAAAACCTTTCTACCTCACGATCTTCATCATGATCGAGAGAACCAAATGCTAGAAATTTAGCTTCATTTCATGTACATGGTCTTAGAGATGTCTCATGGACATGAATATCATTTTTCCAACAACTTTACTCTATGACTTCATGCACTTGCAGTTCATATCGGACGATATCTGAAAAAGTACCTAGAAAGAAGTAAAATTTTTAAATATAGCAAACAGAGCTGAAATTGTGTCAAATTTGAGCATAAGTTTTGTATAAGTGTATGTTGAGGATAGAAAAAATTTGGAGGTAAAAAGTGATTTTTAAAAATTTCTTTGCCGAGAGTCGAAGATTGCACTCGGCAAAGAAATTCTTTGCCGAGAGCCAGACTGTTGGCTCGGCAAAGAAATCTTGCCGAGTGTTTTCTTCTTTCCGGGAGTTTTTCACTTGGCTCTAGGGCAAAGCCTTCTTTGCCGAGAGTTTTCATTTGGCTCTCGGCAAAGCTCGGGCTCTAGGCAAAGGCAGCGATTCCAGAGTGCAGCGGCGGCGGTGGTCGAGGACTGGACTTAGGGTTTGGGTTAGAGGGTTTGGGTTTGAGGGTTTGAGGCTTCTAATGGCCTCCGGCCTTAGAGGAGGAGGCCACATCGGTGGGAAGGTTGGCAGCGGATTGGGTAGGCAGGACCCTGGTGGGTGGTGCTCGACAGGGTGAACGACCATGGGTTAGGAAGGGTGGGATCGCGAGCTGTGATGGAGCTAGTGTGGGCAGGCGGAGGACGGAGGCGACGCGGGCATGTGGGGAAGAAGAAGGTGAAGGTAGAAGAAGGATGATAGGCCGTGGGAAGAAGAAGAGGAGGAAAATTTGGCCTTCGTGTGGGCATCTAATCCTCAAAGATCTCTAATTCAGCTTCGGAACCCACATAAGATGTCGGTAACCAGTGTAGTGGGATAGAGTCATGGCACGTATGACAAGCACATTACAGAATTCTAGTAGAACCATGCTTACAGATGACCAAGTGCATGTACATATGCATACTAAGTGATGCTTGCCTTATACATAAGCAATTGGGGAGAAAATAGCAACCTGATTAATCAGGAGAAATAGTATGGGCTCGTGATCAGTTTGGACACTTGTATATGACTTGCAGAACTTTTTTCAGAAACACGATACAGATGGAAATGGTCACACACTCTCACCTATATGGTACATGATCCTACCCCTAGGAGCACTTGATGAGAAACTGAGCAGATAAATCTTGGGGTTGACAATGTCACCATAGGCATCTCTCGACATGCATGTCACCTGAATCGCACCATTAATTCTTGAAATAAATCATGGAAAATTAATTCAAGGCAACTGTACCAAGTCGAGTATTTGAACCTGAGGGCAAATTCCATTATAAGAAATCTTATCAGTTGAGCTACGAGAGTTAGTTCACAAGTCACAAGAACGTAGCACTGGACTTTAATAATATGCAGTACGCACAGTTTAGTGTTCACAACCAAATTGGTTGTAACCCAAGCACCTGATATTGCTGCCCAAAAGCACATCGGGTACGAGGTGCTTCGTTTGAGTTTGATGGACCTATGATAGATAGAGTCATATGTATAATTAGGTGCCCCGTTAGGGAAAAAAACTTGCTGTAAAAATGTGGGAGTGGGACCTTAAAACCCCAAAGATCTTTTTCAGATCTTAATTCTTAAGATGTCGGTCCCGAAGGATAAAGCTTAGCTGCAGTATGGGCGAATATTGGAGACCGCTAGACAATAAACAGATTTGTTTTCCATCCATGTGCGAAACTGCACTTGTAATTTTGTCAGCTCATTTTTTGTTCAATTCAATGTACCAGTCTACGAAGCAATCAAATTAAAATTATATACATGAGGGTCACATTTTTTTTTTCGAATTAAACAGTACATCGGAGACATTAAACAACGCAAGCAAAAAAGTAGCGTCTTTGGAAATGGAATCTTCATCAAATAGTCTTTAAGTAGTGAAGCAGCTATTTTTGCCCAGGAGCCAAAGGTTAAACCTTTGTGAGCAAACAATGGTTCTTCTATGTAGGGTCTTCCTCCTTTACATGATCTCTTAATTAACATCAAGCTAACTTGCTCACCTAAAAATAGTAGGTGAGGCTATGTAGGCACCAACACTTTCTTATCCTACATGCTCACCTACATGATCTCTTAATTAACATGAAGGCTATGTAGGCACCAACACTTTCTTATCCTTAAGCCTCTTCTCTAACTTGCTCACCTAAAAAAATAGTAGGTGAGGCTAGGCAAGCTCATCCGCTGACTTTGACTGTATTGTAGAATTTCATCGTCTTTTCTTTTATAACTCCTTCTGATGTTCCAACATGTGGTTTAATAAATACATAAAGTGTCATCAGGTATAATTTCACTCTAATCAACTAATAGTGTATACTAACTGACACATACTGGGGACCACTTGCTTTTTATGAGATGAGGCAAAAGAAAAGGTAAATAGAAAAGAAAATATTATGTCGCCGGTCCCATTTGTTAAATAATTAAAGTGTGCACACTCATGTCGAAGCAAAAGACCAAAGAAGCCAACAGCGCACACGTGGCATAGCTTAGCATCTTCAAGAGTTTGTCAAATTTTACTTGGCAAATTTTGTGTTTTGCCAACTTCTAAAAAGATATGCTAAGTAAAAAGAGTCCATCTCAATAGTTTGGCATAATTCACTTGTTAAACTCAGATCTACTTACATTAGAACCTTGAGAAACAAAATTATGTTTATGTCCTTCACCTCTTGGAAAACTTACATCGTGAACTTTGAGATAGAACAAAATTATTTTATACCCTCCTACCTCTTCTAATACGGACGGATGCAGCGGATCAGCGCGTGCATATATCCGCATGAGTCTCTTTTTCCCAACTTGGGGTAAATGGCGATGAGATGGAAAACTGTTGGAGAAAGTTTTTCGCTGCCAAAAAATAAAAATGGCAACATGAGATGGGAACTGCTGGAGATGCTCAACATCTCCAACAGTTTGCCAAATTGAGTTACCACCTTGATTTTTGGCAAAACGTTAAAAATACTCCTCCAACAATGGCAAAAACTTGGCAATTTCGCAACAACTTGGAAAAAACTAGCCTCTAGTGTGCAAATATACATGCGCGGGCGCGCTTAGCATCGTCGTTTCTAGATAGGTGAGAGGTAGATAAATAAATAAATAATAGGAAGGATTCCTCATAAGTTTTCAAGAGGTGGAAGGCATAAACATAATTTTGTTTCTCTTAGGTTCTCGATGTAAGTTAGATCAATTTTGGCAAGTGAATTATGCCAAACTGTTGGAGGTGAGCTCTTTTACTTGACATATCTTTTACAAGTTGGCAAAATACAAGATTTGCCAAATATAATTTGGCAAACTCTTGGAGAAGATCTAGAGCATCTCCGCAGTTTGCCAAATTGAGTTGTCATCTTTGATTTTTGGCAAAAACGTTAAAATACTCCTCCAACAGTTTGGTAAAAGACTTGACAATTTCGCAACTTGGGAAAACCAGCCTCGGCCTAAATATACGCATGCAGCTCGCATAGCATCGTTGTTTCTGATAGGTGGGAGGGTGAAAAAAAAATAACAAAAAGGTTCGATGTAAGTTTTCAAGAGGTGGAAGAGTATAAACATAATTTTGTTTCACTCTCGGGTTGATGTAAGTTAGATCTGGATTTGGCAAGTGAAATATGCCAAACTGTTGGAGATGAGCACTTTTTACATGGCATATCTTTTTAGAAGTTGGCAAAACACAAGATTTGCCAAGTAGAAGTTGACAAACTGTTAAAGATGCTCTTAGTACTTGTTAGTTGGTCCTCTTAATTTTACAAAATGAATAATATATGGAATAGTTCCAAGAATCAAAAAGAAAGAAGATCAAAGGGGTAATCGTGCAGGCACATGCATAATCTTTTGTACCTAACGAGCACATATGCATTTCGTATATTGATAATATGCTTGCCATTTCTCCGTTTGTGTTGGGAGTTCGAAAACGGATAGGAACCCCGAACAAAAGGAGTGGAAACTCAAGAACAATAGGAAGTGTGAGAATCTCAGCTTTCTCCTCTCTCAAAAGATGTGTCCCTTTACACGTGCCTCTCGGCCCCTTTATAGGGAGGCGGAGGACTTTACATTCGATAATACCCAACTAGAGAATATTCTCCATGTGAACACGTACAAAAATGTCATATGTGATCACGCCATTTTGCGTGACTACCCTCGGAAATTACAAGTTCGCCATCCTATTCACACCTCAACTTCTAATCTTCGTCATGCTATTGACTTAGCCCATTTAGAGTCTTCCTCTTCCTTGAAGATCACCAAGACCGAGCTTCCCAACTTCTAAGTCCGAATCAAGCCTTGAAGACAAGTTTCCCAAACCACTTCCTTCTTCCGTCGCCATTCCCACGAACGATCACAAAACCTCAAGAACACACATTACTTTGAATATTTCCTCAAGATCATCGATCGGTTAGGAAGTATCTGAATTATGCCCTTTCGAACTACGGTTCCTAAAACTCATAAAGAAACCTTCAGATTTTATGAACACGTCCGTGTCATCGAGCTCCTTTCACATGCGTCGCGAACTTCCTGAACTCGCGTTTTCTCCAAGTTCCGAGGGTGATGGGATTTAACCCAATTCCCCAAGAGTAGCCCCTCGGGATGCGGGTTGACTCGATAATCCGTTTCCACAAAAACTTTTCGAATTGAGGTAAAAACGTCACCCTTGAACGTCGGTGGATACACGCGTCTCCTGGGTCGAGTAACGTCTATATCAAGGCGTCTTCTCGAATCTACCCACCTCCCCTATATATAGAGGGCTCATGCGGTAACTTTATTTCACAGTTCGGAGCTTGTTGGACTCTCGAAACTTTTCGGATATCGTGCTTTGAGATTGATACTTTGCTCTTCGCAATTCTACATGTTTTTTCCTCAAGGTAATTTTTATGCCGTTCTCTCGGTTTCATTTGTTTCCACTTTTGCTTTTATTTCTTTTTCTTCTTTTCGCTTTAAGTCCTTGATCTTTGACTAACTCGTGGCTCGTACAAAAAGTCTTGCCACGACCCATGACTCGCGAATAATTAGCCAGAATTCCACCGATTATAGAGGGTACCTCTGCAATGGTTGCTGATCCTGTTCTTGAAACCTCTCGGAGCCCGAGCTCGCGAAGATGGTGAGATTGACTTGGTCTTGGCGAAGATATTTCCAATGTTGATGCAAGTATAGATGAGCTTGTAGCTCGAAGGACTTTACCCCTACTCGCTTCTTTGGTAAATCTTGATTACTCCTAAGCTTATTAAGGAATATGAAGATGCTAGCTTTTTCCTCCCGTGATGGACGTCCTCCAACGGATGAAGAGATTCCTACTCGTGAGGGCATTTAAATTGTCGCCTTCGTGATTTCTTTACTCGGCTTGAGGTTTCCTTTGCGACAAACACTTACCTTCTCTTCTTGATAGATTTTCGTGAAGATGCACCGACTCGAATTCTTTTATTGAGCTTTCAAAGTTCTTCCGATAATGCGAACTTTCGGATGTGAGATTTCCGCCGACATATTCGCCGTCTCGTTGAGCTTCACATTCGTGAGGAAAGTTATAAACTTGATAATGAAAAGTTGTACGAAGCTCATTATGGATGTTGTACTTTCAATACTGGTCGGAAGAATGCAAATCATAAGATCGAGTGAATTCAGCTTGCTCCGTACTACTAACAACAAGTGGCACGATGACCGGCGCAACACCGGTTTTATGTTGAGGTTGACATGGCAAAGGTGCTGGACCGCCCTGGGGCCTTTTATCCGCTTTATTGCCCAATGGGTCCTATGAACGCGATTTGCAGCCACGTTTGACCAAAAACCATGCTTTCGAAATGCCGAAGACTAGTTTGCCTTTGCTTGCCGAATTCTTAGTGGGCGTGATGTTCTCAAGAATTTGTTGCTGCTCGTGTATGGCCTTTAGCTCATGGTTGGGAACCGAAGGAGATAGTAGATCTTTTCGTGGATTGGGCTGCTAGCAAGGTTCCTTTTCCAAGATTTGGTCTACAACTTGAAGGTCAATCCTTGGATGATTTTATCTCCAAGTAGAGGCAAAGGTCTGTGAAATGGTTGGAGAGTTTACGCTAAATGAATAGCTTTCAAGAACATTGTGAAGCATAAGAAGCGAGTGAATCGAGTTTTTCTGAACTTGGTGCTGATTTGGCTTTTTGCTCGAGGCCGCCTGGCCCAAATAAGAAAATGCAACCTCCGGGGCTACTGGTTCCGTGGCTATCGGAGCTTCTAAATCCTGAAAAGAAAGCTTCAAGAAAGATAAGTCTAAAGAAGCTGCTGCCCCTGCTCCTGCCATTGGCCCTCTAGGACTAAGTCTCTGGAATCTAGCAAGAAAAGAGGAAGGTTTCAAAGGCACCTCCGTAGCTGAACTCGCTGCTGCTTCTAGTTTAGCTGACTTGGGGAAGAATAAGGCTAAGAAGGTTGTTAAGAAGGTTTTGCTTGTGATCGTGCGTCATGTCGCCAAGGCCTTTTCTGATGATGAAGCAGAAGATGAGCCTCGTCGTTCAGGTTATTTTCCTTGTATTTGTTGTAGACTGAGGTTCGAGGTCCATTCTATTGCTCGCCCGCTTCAAAATGAGTTTGTTGATGTTGAAACTTTTTAGATGCATGGCCTGATGCTCAAATTGTTTCAAGATCTTGTTACTATTGTTATTTCTGAGGTGGGCCTTCGAAGCTTGATCGTTCGATGAAGCTTCTCGAAATTCATGGAAGACTCGGAGCGTACCGTGGATCGACAGTATTGAAGCCTTATGAAGGACCACCACATTAATTGAGAACTGTGAAGAAATTCCGAAGACCGGATCCCCTCCGAAGTTGTGTCGTATACAACGATAGCTTCTGCACGTCTTTCCGGGTAAACTATTAAGTGTTGGAGGTGTGGGAATCGGTAAAGATGGTGATGCTCGTAGATTTTTGTGTTGTGGAGATCTCCGAACTTATTACTGAACATGTGAGTGAAATAGGAGGAGATGTTCTGAGGATAGGTCGCTTCTTGCAGACGAGACAAATGTCGTTGCTGAAGGTCGTGCTTCTTCTGCTCAGGAAAAAACTTTAGAGATTGTTGAAACAGCTGATAAGGAGTCGAGGACTTTTTAATTCTAAAGGTTACTTCTCTTACTTTCTCCAACTTTTCTTTTTCTCACTTTTTAGCCTCGAGGTTCATGATTTTCTTTCTGTTCAGCATTTGAGGAAACCATTCATAAACTTCTGCTGCCGATCTTTCTAAAGTCAGCACAGTGCTTGGTCTTAAAGCGGTTGTTGCTGGAAGACTGATGTCAGAGAAAATTCTTGAAACAGATCAGCATGCTGCTGATGAAGTTCAAAGCTTGAGGCAAAATCTAGAGAAAACTCAATCCTAACCGAGAACTAGAAGCTCAAATTGCTCAGCTAAAGAAGACTTGAGAATTTCTAGGATGAGAATAAACTCATAGATGCTGCTCATTACTGGGTTGAAGAAGGAGCACGATAAGCTTTACAAGCTTGTTCTGATGACGAAAAGATGTTATCGAGAATCTTGAAAGTTGGTTGATGAAGGTACCAATTCTATAATCGCTCTTCGTGGAAAGAACGCTGACCTTCTTACGAAAACGCTGATCTTAAGGCTCTTGGCTTAAGGAGAAAAGAATTCTAGATCTCGAACAAGCTATCGATGAAAGGATTTGATTATGAGCAAGGAGCTGCTGGTATCATGAAGAGTTTGAGCTTTTATTTGAAAAATACAGCGAGGCTCTTGGTCAGTTCGGCTCGGCCGCATCCTTTTCCAGGTGATGACTCTTTGATTATCATGGTGGATGTTGACCGAATTCAAAGCTCTTCCTGAGGTTATTTCTGGTGCTAGTGACTTTGCTGCTGTCTTCAGCATCGAAAGCCTTCTTAAATTCCTTGAGACTCATGACTGCGTCGATCTCAAAAAGTTTCGTGCTGAGGATTGAACTTTCCGGATGCCACTAGTACTCTCTTGTTCGAGCCATGAAGATGTTCAAGTCATCAAGAAGAAGTTTGCTACAAAGACTTTTGGGTTGCTAGTGGCCAGGAGTTCGCCAAAAGTTTGCTCGTGAAAAGCTTGACCAGGTAGCTTCTTCAACACTGAATTTCTTTATGATATCTCTGATTGTTCTTGTATTTGTCGCTTTCTAAGTTTTTCAACTCTGTATATTTTTAGAAGATGAAGGATGAAATAAAGACCGAGATGCTAAGCTTTGGGTTTAGACTCGAAGCCGGTGATGGTGATGGTGAAGATAATGATGATGAAGGCGACAATTCCACAAGTAGCGAAGGTGATGTGATGGCAGTGATGATGGTAACGAGGAGACAACAATGCTGAATAACATTTAATCCCGAAGGTTGTGTAGTAGCGAACAATGATTATTCGCTTGTGCTTAGGATCTTTGATAGGCTTGCGAACTCATCGCGTAACTTGCCATGTGGGTTCTGAACTTTTGTAAACTTTGACCTGCAGGTCCTAGAAGGTGGGCCTATGCAGGATGTGTTGTCCTTGTGTTTTCATTGTCAAGACATTGTAGTTAGCGGCGAATCTTGGCGTTTGTACAAGAAGCGCATCACAGTTTGGAAGTTTCTGACTTTTGGCTCTTTTGTTTTCAATATTTCTCGATGCATAGTTTCCAACTAGGTCATTTTTCCTTGCTCATGACAAATATGCTCTTGAAGCCTCTAGCTCTCGAAGTTCGTGAAGACGGAGCCCCCAAGCCCCTTGGGTAATGATTGTGACCTTGCTTATTGTTGACGTTTAAAACACATGTTGCGTTCGATCCGCAAGTGTACGGATCACGTGTCGCCATTCTTCACCGGGATGACCCAAGATATCAATCAGGATCGAAGCAAACTACCTAGGGTTTTCCAACTAATCTAACCGATCTAACCTACATGAGATGTTGATTGCATATGAGAGGTAAACCTAATAGATATGAATGATAGCATATGGGTTGATCACATCCACAAACATAGGCTAGGTAAAGCGCAACCAAAGGGGTAACTAGGCCTATCACCTTCTAGTTGTAGTTCAGCTAAAGAGCAACAAATCAAGCATCTCATCTAATAGCATCCTTAAATTCCTACCTCCGGCCTTCCTCCCAAAACATCCGCCTTTTGAAACCTTCATCCTGTCACGACGCGCCCTATTCATGCGGGAGTCTAGGGCACATCCAAGTGAACGCGTGTCTACAAACCATGAAGGATCACATACTAGATCTAATCACCATGATTACATAAAGTATGCTAAGTAGTCTAACCATGCATTAGACTAAGGAATAACATATTCACAATAGGTAGAAAGCATGAGCGGAGACATGGAATCGCTTAAAAGATCGATGACAAGATTATCATTGCTCACATGAAAGTATGCATTACACCATCACCACCGAGATCATACCTAAGATGATGAATGCATAGCTCGAACTCCACCATGGCACAACCATGCAAGGAGGCCATGGTGGCTAGGGTAGGCCTAGGCCATCTCTAGACAACCGAGGACTCATGGCGGTCGTCTCCCTCGATTGCTTCTAGGTTTCGCTGAGTTGTGATGAATGGATAGATTCCTCCCCTCCTTGGGCACCTAGGGGTTGTATTTATGCTCTTGAGGAGCCTTGGGGCGTGCTCCACCTTGCCTTGCACGAGATCTTCCTTGGGAGAAAGCGAACTTGGTTTCCATAAATCAGCCTCGTCCAGATTTTCCTGATTCAGCCCTTCCTTGCCGGCGCCATATCTCCCATGTCCGGACTCCAAATAATGCAAATTCGATGTCCAGATTGTGTGCCACGAAATTATCTCAACTTTGGTATTCATTGGCTTTCCTTGAAACGAAGATAAGATCCCAAAACGGCCTCGGAAGATAATCTGTCTGATTTCGGACTTGTCTGCGCAGCAGGTATTTCGGGGCCATATCTCCTAGCTCCTTGACCAATTGGGCCTTCCATATGTCCAAATCGAAGCTATCGTCAAGGCACACAACTTTGGTAGTCAAACTTTTGCCATTAGAGGCTGTTTAAGTCTCCGAATCTGCATTGGAAAGATCATGTTGTTCGGGCTGCGAGAATATCTCTCGGCTGAGTTGATCTCGTTGGTAAACCTCCAAGTCCCGGAGTTTTACGTGTTGATGCTTCAGTCCTTGGGATTTGGAGTCATGTTCATCATGTCTTGACTTGTGCCGGCTTCATGATCTTCTCCTGAAGTGCTTGATGAACTTATCCCGAAGTCTCCTCTTTAACGTTAATTTCCGTAAACAATAAACTCCAAAATCGACATGCAAGAGTGAACTTGATATCTCCGGGGTTAGTACGTTAGTTCGGATATTAAATTAGTTCCAATGTTGACGGTAAACTTATAGCTAGGTGTACCAAATTTGACCGTCAACATACCCCCATGCTTAAACCTTGCTCATCCTCGAGCAAGTCTAGGAAATTTGCTTGATCATGAAATCGGTGTTGCCCTTTCAATGTCTCACACTACTTAGTCATACATAACAAGGCATATTGCTCTCTCAAGAATTTAGTATTTAGGTTCAAGTTTTAAGCTACTTTGTCATTATGGAAGATAGACTAGCAACAAAGATCATGCCACAATAAAGTAAATATAATGCTCTCTTGAACTTAAGCAAACTTCAAACCTTTACCTTGTTCGATCATGAAGAGTTTTTCAAAAAGTTGCACATCCAACATAAGTGAGGTTCTCTTGCAAAGCTCATGGAAACACTCATCTCATCAAGTCACTCAAACCTATACTAGATTATTCTCAACCTATTCTACTCATATATGAGAGTGGAAGGCTTATGTGGAGCTTGGTAGGTAAAACAATCCTAGCAAAACATTATATTTGAAATATTGTCAAACTAGAGAGAGATCTATTGGATTTACTAAGACTTGTCAAAAGGTCATGGAAAATAATGTTGAAGAGGAGAGATGGAACACACACATTTAGATAAGTGGACATGTGCAAGTGGCAAGGATGATCCCAAGGCACAAATGAAGTCCTTGTTATCGGATTGCACATGGTTGGAAACTTGAGTATGGAGTTTGATCTTGAAGCACTCTAAAATTCAAATGAAGCTAGAGAACCGGGAGCTTTATTATTTATTTATTTATTTTCATCATTTTTCTTCTCTCTTTTTCTTTTCCTTTCTTTTCTTTCTCTTTTTCTCTTTTTTTGAATTACTCCTGAACTCTAGACAACATAGTACCTTACATAGCAGCTCCTCCCCATGCTTGGACATTGCTTGTCCGAGCAACGGTGTTATATATATTTTTTAAGCTAAGATAGGTACAAATATCTCACATCTCTGGAAAATACTTGAATTCTTCTATGACTCCTCCACGAATCTCGAGGCCTCCAAAAATTATCTTTTGTGGCATCTTGACTCCTTCAAATTTTCCTCGAATAATCCATACTCAAATATTGGGTTGTGGACAAGGAGGTATCACAAAAACATATTTGGGTTTAAGGGTGGATATCCGTGAGATTTGCAAAATTCCCAATGTGGAAACTCACAATGCACGATAGAAAGGCTAGCAAAAGATGTTACATGAAATGGAATGACCTTCTAAGTCTCATACCATAGAACATCAATCCTAGTTCAACTCATCAAAATATAAGTTTGCAATCTAAAGGTTTCATCATTAAAGATCATAAGTATATAGGCTTTGGTAGGTAGAGCCTTGCAAGAGTTTCACAAATGTAGATAGCATAGGAATTAAGTTTTATATAAAACAAAACAAGTTATCGTGTCTTTGGTCAACTCAAATCAAAGAGCAACATAAAGTATGTGGGTCTAGAATTTAGTCATTTAACCTCCACAAATTAAAGAGCTGGTATTTATTGAATTTAAGATCATTTAATAGAGAGCAATTAGTCAAGTCATATACAACATCATGTAGGTAAAACAAAGCGGCAACCTTCATCATTTTTCCACAAGCAAGATTACACCAAACTAATATCATCATGGTGAGCACAAGGTGATGGTAATCATGATCTAAACAAAAACTAAAACTAGGTTGTACTCCTAGAAGCCATGTTATTAACAATAGAGTTATACAAAGGTTGCATCTAAGGTTGTTGAAGCATATACAAATGTATAGGCATTTAGAAAGACAAGGACAAAGAGAGGGTTGAGGAATTGTTACCGTCCTTTGATGCTTGTGAAGTGTAGCGCAGCCTCCCCATGCTTAAACATTGTGCATAGCATGGAAGAAGGAGGATTAGCATCCCATGGCAACCGTGATCTTTGTACTCCATGCGGTCTTCTCATGTCCACCAAGTCCTCCCCATGCTTAGCATGTTGCTAGGCATGGAAGATGATGAATCATCCTTGTATTCTTGAAGTCCTACCGCCATATCAGAGGAGATCATCATCACTTTGTTGCCTTGATTGTTCTTCAACATCTTCCCTTTGTCACGAGCCTTAGTCCCAATTGTTTATCCTCTATCTTCACCTCCTTCCATGTTGTCCTTTATCGCTGCTTCAACTTCCACGAATTTTTCTTCAACTTCAGAACAGAACATGTACTGAACCATTGCTCCATTGTAAAGTGTCTTGAAATTATCTTTCCAACGAGTGGTCATTCACCCCAATCGGACTCGAACAAGAGAGTTACGCCCTTTTACTCCATCAATGCAAACTGTCCCGGGCTGATTTCAGAACGTGTGACGCCCAAAGATTTGGTTGTAACTCCTTGCAGGTCTCCTAAAATGTTGAATCTCGATGCGTTGGAAAGAAGACTTAGTGGAGCTCTGAATATCCAAATTTTCCTCTTTTGTACATCTCTGAACATGTGCTTAATCTTGATGAAGACAGCGTGTTTCTTCGGGATTTTGGAGGTGTTCGATGGTCTTGATTTTTCATCTTATCACGAAACTCATGGGAGTGATTCGCCATGCCTGCAAAACAACTCTAAAGCACAAAAGTACCCCAGGTGACGGTCGGGAATACTCACTCTATGCTAACAAACCAAAGACATCCCTAAGATCTTAACTTGTGGCATAGTTAATCTAGTGAAAAAATTAAAACCTAATGGGTGTACGTGTGCAAGTGTGCATGCAAATGATGGGATGGTATAAACAAAGACAATGTTTACACAAATTCTAAGCTCCATGCTTACAAGTGGTTTCCAAACTTCTCCTTACTTATAAAGATTTATAAACCAAGGTCAAAACACCATGCTCATCCCTAGATCAATAATTCTTTATAGTGCAAGAGAAGTAGGGCGCATTGCAAAGTTTATAAACCAACAAATGCAATATGATAGCAAGGCCTATAAAACTAAATGATGGTGGTCTCCAATCATGTCTAAACACCATGTTTACACAAGATTGCAAAAGGAGTAATGCATGTCGACAAGCATTAACATGAGATATGAAAGCATTCATCATAAAGTTTCACAAAAAAGTCCCAAGCTAACATAAAGTGAATGATGACAATGAGATGGATGCAACATGCAAAGGGTTAGCAAACGAGTAGTCAGTAAGGTTTGAAAGAGACTTTCGATGTGGTCTACAATAAGCAATGGACAAGCTTAGTTGAATTGCTTCAAAGTAAGCATTGTCAACAAGAAAATCACCCATCGAAAAGAATCAATCAACCAAACTAACAAGGTTTAAGGGTAGGTTATGGGTATCCTATATTTTGGCTCAAAACAAGAATTTTGAAGAGGAGTCAAGTATAGAAATTCTATCTAAGGTGGTGCTAAGAGTCTTTTTTAAAAATAAACCTATGGTTTTAGGATGACTAAAGGTGTGAGAGACTTTTCTAAGGATTTTATAGGGAGGCTAGTCAAAGTTTTTAGTAAGAAAAGAGGATAGGGATGGACTTGTCACAAGCAAACCTACCTCTAATGGCTATGGTTTTGGTGGGGGCTATGGGAAGGCTTAGGTTGGTTGGACAAAAAGTTAGATCAACACAAAACATGCAAATGCAATATGACATGGATGAACAAAACAACATGATATGGTGGTGGTCTAAAACAAAAGCAAAAGTTAGCCTAAATTAACTAGCCACAAGATTAGAGTCAAAGGATTGTGACAAACTTTAAATTTCTCTCTAAGAAGACACAAATAAAAAGACTCTAAACACTAATAGGCACACAAAAGGGTCTACAAGTTTTCCAAGATCAAATAACAAAGTGCTCCCTCAATAGTAATTAAAACATACAACATGGTGTTGTGGTATTTATTAGAGCAATGGTACAATGTTACTTGATGGTTCAGTTTAAAGATCTCAATGTAGACGGTCATATTATGTATATATAAAATAAAAGCGGGTTGCCTCCCATAAAAGCGCTTCATTTAAAGTCATAGAGCTTGACTTTCTTGCGTACCTTCTTGTTGTCGCTAAGCCATGGTCCTTCATGCAAGATTTGAAGATGTCCATGCAGCTTTGATTCACTCTCCATGCTTGACACGATCATTCATGCATCAATGGAAGACTTGCCCATCATCTCTTGCATCATCATCTCCTCCTTCTCCTTTGTTCTTGCTCTCTCCTTTCACGAATTTCCTCTCTGTCCAGATCAGACCCATGTAGCAAACAATAACTTATGCGTGGCATGAAATTATCTTTCCATCAAGTCTTCATTCACCCCAACGGACTCGATCGAGTGAGTTATGCCCGTTTACTCCAACGCTGCAATCTGTCCAAAGTGATTTCAGACCTGCAGCGCCTAATGTTTTGCCATATCTCCTTGTACAGGTCTTCAAATTCGTCGATCTTGGAGGTGTTGGAATCAGCACTTGATGGAGCTTCTGATTTTCAACTTTCTGCCTTCTTGTACATGTCTGACCAGGTGCTCAAAATCGATGAGAACAGCGTCATCTTGAGGTTGGGGAGGCGATGTTTGCAATTCCTTTAGGGCATGGCTTCTCTCCTCTTTCATTCAAGTTTCATGCCCTGCATGGTTAGTGAAACTCGGGTTTCTCCGACACATGCTCTTTTAAGGTCACTAGCTTGACCGAGCACAAAGCAAGTCCAAGTTTTGCAAAATATAAGGCAAACAAATGCATACATAACCACAATTAAAGTTGGATTAACAAAACAAGTTGATTAAATGCAGCATAAGTTATTGCTTAGTGCTAAGCTCTCATTAGGCAAAGGTTCATTAGGCATGTAAATTAACAAAAAGCACAACATAGCCTCTTTATTATTCTCAAGAAATTCTAGCCTATCTTGGTCAAAGGTGCAAGGCATAGAATCAAATCATACTATTGGATATGAACATGGATATAAAGTTATCATCTCCAAAAGTATCTTGAGAGTTTAATGTGTACCTCAACCTTGAGCTTTTCATCGTGAGTGGTCCCTTGAGTTGAAGCGAACAACTTTGATGATCGGAGGTGGCTCGCGTCAACTTTCTCAATTCCTTCCTTCGTGCCACATGTCATCAAGGTTGCTTTGTGTAGGATCACTCCTCTTCATTTGTGGGCTTCACACATGTCTTAAATGTCTTCATGTAGCTCCATGATCCTTCGTGTGAGAGCCCAAAGTATCCGCGCCATTGGATGTTGTCTTATGTGTGTAATCCATCATGGTTTGCTTCAAACATCTCCTTGCGTCGGATGTCGCCAACTTGTGTCTTCATTTGCCAATGCTCAGGGTCTTTGTTTTGTTCAAGCTTCTGAATTTCTTCATGTGTGGTCTAATGGAAGCATTGCCCAAAGCTCCTCTTTGTTGTTCATCTCCTCATCTCCACTCTCTTGTTCTCATCGTGTTGCTGCCTCTTCTTCGTGGATTTTTCCCTATGTACATACATAACAGAACATATACCAAAATATTGCTCTATTGAAAAATTTATAAAATTACCTTTCCAACGGGTACTCATTCATCTTAATCGGAGTCCATATGAGGGAGTTATGGCTGTTTCACTTCAGCTTTGCTTGCTGTCCAGAAATTTCAGGACGTGCAACCATCGGTGATTCGGCCATATCCGCTTGTAGGAACCTCCGATTGACTTGATTCTTGACTCGTTGGAAGCGTAACTCGTGGGCTTCTAAATATCCAAAGATATTCTGTTGTTCTTCCCATGAGGCTGTGCAAAATTGATGTGAACAGAAACTTTGATGATGTTGGCGAGCTTGATCTTGTGATCTTGGGGACAGCGTGATTGCTTCAATACCTATTGCTTGAACAACAAATCTCCACAAAACATTAGTCTTAAAATTTAATTGACACATTGACTTACCTTGTTTCATCATGCTCTTGTGTAGGGTATGTGGGCTCGATAGCGGATGATGGGCCACTAACAAAAGTTAGCACCTACCACTAAAGAGCGAATCTTCATGTTCAGTGTCTTGTGTTGAAGTGTGGTGGACTTCTCGAACAAGTTTTGTGTCTAGATTTTCACCTGCTTTCAAGGACACAAACAAGAAAACAAGCGTATATGCAATGATAAAATTAGGGTTAGTAAAAGATAGATGGATCACCCTAGGGTTCGAGTTCCAATCCCGACAGCGGTCGAAAAAAAAGGGCTTGTTGACGGTTCAAAACAGTGTCGAAGTTCGATCCGCAAGCGTCACGGATCACTTGGTCGCCTTCTTCACCGGATGACCCAAGGTTTGTCAATCAAGGATTGAAGCAAACTACCTAAGGTTCTCTAACTAATCTAAGTCAATCTAACCTAACATGAGGATCTAATTGCATATGAGAGGTAAACCTAATAGATATGAGTGATAGCATATAGGTTGATCACATCCACAAACATAGGCTAGGTAAAGCGCAAACCAAAGGGGTAACTAGGCCTATCGCCTTCTAGTTGTAGTTCCAGCTAAAGAGCAACAAATCAAGCATCTCATCTAATAGCATCCTTAAATTCCTACCTCGGCCTTCCTCCCAAAACATCCGCCTTTCGAAACCTTCGTCCTGTCACGACGCCCTATTCATGCGGGGAGTCTAGGGGCACGTCCAAGTGAACGTGTCTACAAACCATGAAGGATCCATACTAGATCTAATCACCATGATTACATAAAGCATGCTAAGTCTAACCATGCATTAGACTAAGGAATAAGCATATTCACAATAGGTAGAAAGCATGAGCGGAGACATGGAATCGCTTAAAGATGGATGACAAGATTATCATTACTCATATGAAAGTATGCATTTCACCATCACCACCGAGATTATACCTAAGATGATGAACACGTAGATCCAGAACTCCACCATGGCACAACCATGCAAGGAGGCCATGGTGGCTAGGGTAGGCCTAGGCCATCTCCTAGACAACTTCGAGGACTCGCGGCGGCCCTCGTCTCCCTCTGATTGCTTCTAGGTTTCGCCGAGTTGTGATGAATGGATCGATTCTCCTCCTTGGTGCACCCAGGGGTAGTATTTATGCTCTTGAGGAGCCTTGGGGCGAGCTCCACCTTGCCTTGCACGAGATCTTCCTTGGGAGAGAAGCGAACTTGGTTTCCATAAACTCAGCCTCGTCCAGATTTTCCTGATTCGCAACCCTTCCTTGCCGGCGCCATATCTCCCACGTCCGGACTCCAAATAATGCAAATTCAGTATCCAGATTGTGTGCCACGAAATTATCTCTAACATTGGTATTCATTGCTTTCCTTGGAAATGACGATAAGATCCCAAAACAGTGTCGGAAGAAAATCTGTATGATTTTGGACTTATCTGCGCAGCATATTTCGGGGCCATATCTCCTAGCTCCTTGGTGACCGAATTGGGCCTTCCATATGTCCAAATCGAAGCTATTCTTTGGTAGTCAAACTTTTGCCATTAGAGGCCGTTTAAGTCTTCGAATCTGCATCGAAAGATCATGCTGTTCTGGGCTGTGAGAATATCTCTCGGGCTGAGTTGATCTCGCTGGTAAATCTCGAAGTCCCTGGAGTTTTACAATTTACATGTCGATGCTTCGGTCCTTGGGCCATTTGGAGTCATGTTCATCATGTCTTGACTTGTGCCGGGCTTCATGATCTTCTCATAAAGTGCTTGATGAACTTATCCCGAAAGTCTCCTCTTTAACGTTAATTTCTGTAAACAATAAACTCCAAAATCGACATGCAAGAGTGAACTTGATATCTCCGGGGGTTAGTATCGTTAATTGGATATTAAATTAGTTCCAATGTTGATGGTAAACTTATAGCTAGGTGTACCAAATTTGACCGTCAACACTTATGCTTGTGATATCGGCCGGGGTTCTAAACCGGGACATATTGTAGAATTGCCCTTTTGATTTTATTGATTCTTTGTAATAAACTTTGAAATTTTGCATGAGATAAAGGCAATAAACTCAGTTTTTGAAAAATGACACCCTCCCTACGTTGCCGTTCTTATGCAAAATTTCATGAAAACTTGTTTATAGATTCTCTTTTTGGTGTAAGATGTAAATTCAACATACAAGTCGACAAAACTTGTTCTACGAGTTTTGTGGACTTGTGCCTTAACGTGTTTTCACCTCGGTTGATATTGCAACTCTTGGTTGCTTCAACGACCTCCTTTGAGTAAGAACTACGATTTTTGTTACGATTTGTGATTTTTGAAAATTCAAATGTTACGAGATGAGCTTATAGAAGTCATAAGTACTTTCATTTTCATTTGTTGAGATGGGCTTATTCACGAATTTATCGATTTTCACGACCTCGAGTTTTCTCGAATCTTTTTCATAGGTCTTTCATTTTCCGAATTGTCGGGACTCAAAGAATGATAAATTCTCAAAATACTTTCCTCATGCGAGGATCGTCGATTTGAGGCTACAACTTATTGTTGTCCCATTCTTTTCACAAAACCGTCCCTTCACTGGGATCTTGGCCACAACTTATTATTGTCTCGTGCCCTTTCATGAATCATCCCTTTACTCGGGATCTTGGCCACAACTTATTGTTGTCTCGAGCCCTTTCATGGAATGATCCCTTTACTCTAGTATCTTGGGCACAACTTATTGTTGTCTCGAGGCCCTTTATGGAATCATCCCTTTACTCGGGTTCTTGACTACAACTTATTGTTGTCTCAGCCCTTTCATGGAATCATCCATTTACTCTAGGATCTTGGCCACAACTTATTGTTGTCTCGGGCCCTTTCATCTCATTCAACACATTCAGAATTTCACAAACACACAATTTGGGGAAAACTCCTTTCATTAATGATAGAAGAGTATTTTACATAGGATCCCCTCGTTAAAACCTTGCCTCTCGATTTTGGGCCCCTTTGCAAGGAAAAGAGTATGGTCCTTTTGATTGAATAGTAAATGCATGAAGTAGAATTTTTGGTTCTCGGAACTACTTATAACTCCGTGATACGAGGTTTTACATTTTTCTTAGAATTAAAATCTCTGAAAAGGAAATGCAGTAAACTCTAACTATTCTCATGGTTTTCATGGGTAGTACCTTCCGAGGCCCATTCCATGAATGTGGTAGCTCTTCACCAGTTTGATACATTAAAACCTCCTAGCTTGTTTGTTTCTTTCACAATGTATGGTCCCTCATGATTCTTGAAGCTTTCACAGGTTTTCCAGTTCTTCTTCCTTTGCACCAAATCACCGACTTTAATATCTTTTCTCACTATCTTCTGTCTCTCCATGCCTTGGTTTCTTTCTAGTATTTCTCAATGTTTTTAGCCTCTAGGATGTTAAGTTCAATCATATCTTTTCTACTTTCATTTCAACTTCATGAATTTCCTTGGCCCTTAGAACTCTTAAGCTTTCATTCTTGATCTCCTCGGTGTCATTGCCTCGACCCATAGAGCGGTGCAAAAGGTGTGAAACCCATTGCCCTTGAAGTTGTTGTGTTATGAGACCGACTACCTTGACATTTCATCCACCCATCTTCCCTTTTCTAATCATACAAGCACTTCTTGATTCACGAGGAAATTAACCCATTTGCTCTTTCTACATTAGATTGTGGATGATAGATTGAGAGAACTTTACATGAGTTCCCAAAGTTTTGCAATATTCCTTGAAGTTATAGCAGTCAAATTGTTTCCCATTGTCCTGATCGGTTCCTCGAAACTCCAAATCTACAAATTATGTTCGCGGAAGAATTTGAATTGTTGATGCGTGTTGTTTGCCAATGCCTTTGCTTGACCCATTTGGTGAAATAATCAATGCAACTACCGCGAACTTACAGTTTCCACAGTATTGGTAATGGTCCCACAGATCCATCCCCATCTTTGTAGCGGCCATGAAGGTGGTATTAGCTGAATTGGCATAGAAGGCAAGTTTTGTTGATTCATTGTTTTACGGCAAGCCTCACACTCTTGTACAAGTTTCTTTGCATCGAAGTTTATCGAGGCTAGAAGAATCCCCTACTTTATTGCTTTTGCCGGCCAAGGTGCTCTTGTTCGATATGTGCGCCACGAATCCTTGAATTTCTTTGAGGAGCTCTACTCCTTTCTCAAATGTTATACATCTTAGCGTGGTTCGGTGATTCGGTTTGTACAGTTCTCCATCTATCACGGCATAGTCCCTTGACCTTTGCTTAAGTCTTTTTCTTCTAGTTCATCTTGTGGTTCATAGTGACCTCTCAAGTAAGCCATGATCTCGGCTCTCCTCGTGATTCTCAATTGTATTCACACTTTTGGGCTTCGTTCTTTGGTCAAAGGTTCTTTGATGATTTCAAGAACACGTCCGGGGCATTAGTTGTTTTGTCTGGCCTTCACCAACTTGTCTACTTCATTGTTTTCACTTCTTGGGATGTGTTGAACTATATATCCCTTGAAGTATTTCTCCATCTCCCTCACCTTCTACGGATACTTGACCAGCTCGGGGTTTCTTGCCTAACTTTCCTTTTCAACATGTTCCCGAATCACCTTCGAATCGACTTGACAACAAAGGTTTGTTGACCCAAAGCCTTCATTTTCTCGAGGAGATAAGAGAAGAGCTTCATATTCTATTGTGTTGTTTGTAGAACGTGTCTCTTCCGGGAATTCCAATCTCACTGCGTATCTTATTATAACTCCCGATGGAGATGTTACAATCATTGATATTCCAACTCCTCTTTCACACCAAGCTCCATCATAATGAACAACCCAAGGTACCCGTACTTCTTCATCGAATTTAATGTTGCGATGTCCAATCCACGACAAAATCTGACTTGTGATTTTATGGCATTTCTTCTTCGAAGTCCACTGTACTCGATAGTTCTGCCCACTTATTGATTCTTCACAGAAGCTTCCTTATTGGTGAACAGATCATTAAGTGGCTAATTTGTGATTACTCTTATTCGTGACCTTGAGTAATGCCTTAACTTCCTTGCGACCATGACTATGGCATACGCTATTTTCTCGAGCTCAGAATAAAGCAGTTTGGATCCCGACAGAGCTTCCAAAGCAAAGTATACTAGAATTTTCTTCAACTTTCCTTCATCTTCTTTTCTTGCACTAAAATGCACTTCGTGAGTTTGAAGTAGACAAATCAGAAGTGGCGATTTTGGCTCGGTGAGCCTGACTTGGTCATATTTGATAGGTAATCTCGAGTTCTTGGAAATCTTGCTTCTGACTCGAGACCACTAGAAATTCTTGGAACTTGAGAATCTGGAAAAAAGGCAAACTTCTTTCTGCTGCTCACGGGGATGAATCATTGTAGCGTGATCTTCCTATCAACTTCGCACATCTTTCACTAAAGTTGGCTCTTGCATTTCAATCGTTGCTTTGATTTTGTCGGGATTGCTTTGATGCCTTTTGTTGATACTAGGCATCCCGAAACTTTTCTCTTTGAATGTCAAATACACACTTCTCGGGTTGAGCTTGAGATTTGCTGCTCTCAAATTTGTGAAGGTCTCTCGGATCTCGATGTGTTCACCTCTTTTGATGCTTTTGACAATTATGTCATCTACATATGCTAGGATATTTCTTGAGCGAGAATGGTGAACAATTGCTATCATTCTTGAGAATGTATATCCCGCATTCTTGACCCTCGGCATTCTCACGGCGATAAGTTTCGAATGGTGTAATGACACTTGTTTTCTCCTCGTCTTCTCTTCTCACCCTTACTTGGTAATACCCTAAAAACATGTCTAGAGTGACAACATTTCACTATTTGCATCATCATCAACTACCTTATCCACTCTTTCTAATGGGTAATCATCCTTCTTACAAGCTTTGTTTAGATCGCTGAAGTCCACACATTCTCCATTTACCATTCTTCTTCTTTCGACAGTATTGGCCAACCATATGTATACATAACTTCCTTATCACTTTTGCATCTTGAAGCCTCACCCTCTTCTTCTCGCCTTAACTTTTCTTGGACATCTTCCTTCGTTTTTGCTTTTTGAGTTTCCTCTCATCCGTGTCGAGGATACGTTCGATGATATCCCAATCAACACCTGCAAGTCTTTTGCTGACCAGCGAAGACATCTTTGTTCTTGCTCAAAAACTCGATGAGCTCTTTTCTTATTCTAACTCGGATGAGCCCCTATTGTTCCTCATATCGGCATATCATCCGGATAGACTTTCTTGTTCACCATCCACACTTATCTCAACTTTTTCTTTGTCTCTCTTAGCTTGCGTATGGTTCTTTCTTTTCTTTTGGAATCTAGGAGATGAACATTGTTACGCCTTGGAGTATGGCCCTTCCCAATATCTCTTGCCTCCTTTCGATCGTGAAGCTGTGATAATGCCCCTAGAGCTGTGATTTTCATGCATAAAATTGTTGCCTTATTACAATGTCAATTTATTGATAAACTCTCTTAGAAGATCGCGGGATACGGATGGTACATGTCGACCACATCAAATGTGAGATGCTCATGCAGGCGTTATCGAGATCTACGAAGGATCTTGGCAAAGCTATTTTTCCCGTTGGTTTGATTGACTTTCCTTCCTAGCGGGTACTCGGTGGTTGCAACATGTGTGGGCTCAAGTTCATCTTCTCAAAAGTTTTCATGAACAAGATATCGGCGAACTTCCGTTGTCTACCAGGACTTTTCCGATTACCCAGCGTTGATATTCACTTCAATGACCATGGCATCGTTATGATCGGTGGACTTGTCTAAAATCTTGCTCGGTAAAGTTATCGGTGCCTTGGCCCATTCTGGTCTCTGACTAGGCCATCATTGATGGACGGTGTTCACGAGATCTGAAGTAGTTATTCCTCTCGTCTCTTGGTTTCAAACTCCATTGCGAGCCACCGACTATGGGCATGATTGTTACGAAGAAAGATAGTGCCTTTTGAATTATTGTTCCTTGAACTTGATTCTGGTTTCAACATGTTATCTGGTGGAGGTGGTAGATTTCTTGGATCGTTGGGCTGCTTTGAATGTTTGGATTGTTTGAGGCTAGCGGGAAAAACTTCTTGAAGGTTGCCATGCCATTGTGGTTGCTTTGGAAGGTTGACTCTTTTGAGAAGCTTGAATAGCTTGCATTGGAACGAGGCTATTTGATGGCTGCTGGGCCTAGTAGCTGTTGTTGCTAATAGTTCATGAAGTTGATTGGGAACTAGCGATGCAACGACATCATCCTCTTTTCTTGCTGAATTCTTTCTAGGTTAGTTTAGTCTGGCAAGCTTGATTGCTATGATCTTTCCGTGATATCTGCAATAGAAGTATGGATCTCTTGGATCATGATTTTGAAGCTTTGGGTGTCCTCTCTACCTCATGATGGGTGACCACCCCCGATGCTTGGTCTATTGTCTGGTTGTAGTGTGATGGAGGGTTTTCAACATTGTTGATGTTTCGTGGTGCATAGAACTACGATGTCCAGCCCCGGTTCCTAGATTTTGCCTTGATTTCTTTTCGACAACTCTTCTTCTCTGATCTTCATCGATTTGATGTATTTCTCCAATTCATCAAAGAGTTTCTCAATGGTTTGTGGCTCTTCTCTCTCATGTGAAGCCGTTTGTCACAGGAGTTAATCCCACGATCAATGCTTGAATCGTGGTTTTGTCATCACTTTGGCGTTTGAGATTTTTCTTTGCATGAATCTTTTACGAAATTCGCCAACGGTTCTTTGTCTTTCTACTTGTAGTGATATTCGATGCTTTTGCAGTCGTTTCGAACACTTGGATGAATTTTGTCTAGAGATCAATCCACTACATATTGAATGTGGATGCAATAGAGAATACCGGTTGAGGTTGGACCTTCATGTAATAATGAAAGATTTGGCCATGGCGATATCGTCCCCATCGGTGAATTCACGGCAGTAGCTCATGAGAAATTGTCTAGAATTCCCATACCCATTGTACTTGGAAGAGACACCGGCTTGTACTTTAATGGCCATAGTGCGGTTTGCAACGAGAGGCGATTGATTCTACGAATCTGAGACTCCGTTTGTAAGAAGTTTTCCTTTGACGTTCTTTTCGTGGGCGGAGTTACGGTATGGCGATTCGCACGGAGGAATTGTTTTCTTGCTCTTTCATTTCGTCTATCTCTACTGCATTTTCTCTGCTCTTTTGCTTGGTTTAGCTTTTCTAGCTTCTTGAGGCCTTTCTTTTTGCTTCCAATTGCATAGCAAACTTTTCTTTTTCTTTTGAATCATTTGCACTTTTTGTTCTTGCTTCCAATTCTTTGTCTCTGACCTCATCATCCTCTTTTGTGCTTGTTTACAGGACTTACCACTTTTTCTTCTCTCGGCCTTTTTGAGTGCCTCTAGCTTGCTCTCTCTGATCTACGTTGTTGAGAGTGTGTCATTAGAACACCCTAGTTCTCTTCCTCGGTGTGATGGTCCTCTTGATGGGTCAAGCTGCAACCTTCTTAGACTTCTTTGGTGGTGGCATCGTGGGTTCTTTATTGGCTTAGAACACGGTGGGCGCCCTTTGGGTTGGAAAAACGGATAGGAACCCCAAACAAAGGAATGGAAACTCAAGAACAATAGGAAGTGTGAGAATCTCCAGCCTTCTCCTCTCAAAAGATGTGTCTGCATACACCGGGTACTAGCAAGGAAGGAAGAAGGCGGGATCCTACTAGAATCCCCTGTATTCCTACTGGGACTCATCTCGTGTAATCCTACTAGGACTCCTACCTTGTAACCGACTAGGTACACCTTACTGGACTATATAAAGGAGGTGGTACCTAGGACCTTAACTCAACACAATCCCTCACAGGGGACAACATCCGGATCCAGGAGCAATAGTACACCAAGCAGACGTGGGTATGCTACTCTAGCTAGAACTGTATAAATCTTATGTCTTGTGTCCTCGCAGTGCATACCTTGAGTTCCACGGACGATCCCCACTATCTACCCTCCTGCACCTCATATGGAGGTTGCGGATATAAAACTCGACATTGGTGCCCAGGAGCGACGTCATGATCATTGGCGGTCGAAGACCTCAAGATCAATCTCACGGTGGTGGCACCGGGCACGTGGTTCGCACTTCCCGACATCCACTCGGAGTTGGTTCGGATCGACAAGCTTCAGTTGCCAACTCGAGTATTCAAATCAGCTCTAGCTATTCTTTGTCATGGTGACCGAGGAGAATCAAATTTCTTTCCACCTTGGAGTCGAGTTATCGCTACTGCATCGGCGTCAATGCGGCGATGCATGTATGTGGCCTCGTCAAGAAAATCCATCTTTGCAGTTCAGAACCAAGCGAGCATCGTGTCCTACCATTATGGTGCGGCAACAAATTCAATTTCTTTGTGGAATTGCTACTGCACGAGAAGACTACCACAAAACCACAATATCTTTGCTTGGTGCACACAAGTAATGTCTGAGTACAACCACATCGACGTCCGGTAACAACCCGTGTAACGACTACTTTACTCATCTCGACTAGTAAACTGGCGAGGCGGCAGTCAACAACTAGTCGGATCCACCTCCGACCGGTCGATTTCAGCAACAACCGTCGGCGGCTCCATTGCCGACCGCACGCTTCGTCGGACGCTCATCCACGAATCAAGCTAAGTCACTTATTTCAATAATTATTTTTCTTTGGCTTGTTTTCACTATCGGAACCAGCGAATACTACTTAGTGCGCCTCTCAACTACTTGCCGGAGCTACACCATGCCAATTATTCCTTAGGGATGTTGACTGATCCGCCACGGCTTGGTGCACCAAATTAGGAGGCTCTTGCCACGATGTTTTTTGTCTTGAGTCTTTGGGCGCATAGCTACACCACGAGAGAGGCACTTGCACACAACACACTCAATCTTGCTCTCGCCATGCGAACAACGAGCATCGCGATCTCTCTTGTCGCCATGCCGACTACCTTTGTCTACCTCTTAATGGTCTCGCTTCATTAGCACATGCCTCAATGCAAAGCCTCGGCTCTTCTATCATGCCTTCACACCCACACGGCTATGGCTAAAGGAGACCCCAGGAGACCGTGTGCTTAACGCATCGGTAACTACTTGGCTAACTCATAACAAGAGCATGACACATGACATTTAAATTTATATTCATATTGTATTTGTCACTAGTAGATTCAATTTCTACAAAATGCTATGTAATTTACGCATCTTTACTTTTAGGTCAAGTCCGGTGGCGACTTTCGATCGCTGCAGCATTACCTCCGCCCTAGTTCCCATACTGGGGCTACACGCCAAATCACTACTCGACAACGACTCGGGTAGTCTCGCCTAACTCTCGGCTGGGGCTCGGCACTAACAACTACTCACGTGGCTCCTACGGCTACATCGGGCGATGAGCTCGAGAACGCTACAAGAGCCGGATGATGACTTCAAAAACGAAGACCCTTGGATTGATTCTTCAATCATTCCAAGGCTCGATGAGGCTACACCCATCGTTGATTTTTCAAAAGGCAGGCGAGAATCAAGATTGACCCTCGGCCGAGTCCGACTCAACCTAAGGCTCTGGGGCTACTCCATATGGAGTGCGATTACATGTCGCATGCGATTTTCGCAATCGCACTTCACGTAATCTCGACTTCAAGGCGGATGGTTGGACCACCTTCGAGCCCTCGTAGTACCATTTGAAGACTTCTCCAAAGCGCTCGGGGCGCTCAAGAACTACTCGAAAAGGCTTCAAGACTACCTCGAACTACTACTCGACTACAAAGTGCTTGGGGCTTATCGGGCATACACCGGGTACTAGCAAGGAAGGAAGAAGGCGGAATCCTACTAGAATCCCCCTGTATTCCTACTCGGGACTCATCTTAGTGTAATCCTACTAGGACTTCTACCTTATGTCGACTAGGTACCACTGGACTATATAAAGGAGGCGGGTACCTAGGAACTTAACCAACACAGTCCCTCAGGGGACAACATCCAGCGTTAGGCGCTGATACATCAGGGCGAGGGTACGCTTACTCTAGCTACCCAAACCTTATAAATCTTGTGTCTTGTGTCCTAGTGCATACCTTTGACTTCAGATCTGGCGATCCCCCACAATCTACCCTCAAGCGGGTACCTCATATGGAGGTTGCCGGATATAAAACTCCGGCAGTGTCCCCTTTACATGTGCCTCTCGGCCCCTTTTATAGGGAGGCGGAGGGACTTTTACATTTGATAATACCCTCGGGACTAGAATATTCTTCACGTGAACATGTACAAAAGTGTCATATGTGATCACGCCATTTAGCGTGACTACCCTCGGAAATTACAAGTTCGCCATCTGTTCACACCTCAACTTCTAATCTTGATGTCACGCTATTGACTTAGCCCATTTAGAGTCTTCCCTCTTCCATGAAGATCACTTGAAAACCGAGCCTCCCGACTTGGATCCGAATCAAGCCACGAAGACAAGTCTCCCAAACCGCTTCCTTCTTAAGGCTGCCATTCCCTGAAATGATTCACAAAACCTCAAGAACACCGTTACTTGTGAATATTTCCTCCGAAGATCATCGATCGGTTAGGAAGTATCACGAATTATGCCCTTTGTGAACTACGGTTCATAAAACTCATAAAGAAACCTTTGGATTTTATGAACAGTCCGTGTCATCGAGCTCCTTTCACACGTCATGCGAACTTCACGAACTCGCGTTTTGAAGTTAGGGTGATGGGATTTAACCCAATTCCCCAACATTCAGCTATTTGCTTTCGAGAATTAAAAGATGAATCTTGGATAATTTTTCTATGACTTTCAATCACCTTTCGGTGTTGTTTTCAATCATGGCAGGTTTCAATGTTTGGATTACTTGAGTTGCTTCTATTTTATGTTGAATACTCTTTTGTTTGAATTAGAGATGAAGATTCTATCTTGACATCTATTTATCTATCTATAACAACTATATAGATGGAACCCACTACATCATCATGGATAGACTTCTCTCAACATGCAAGAGGTCCACGTCATCATCCACTAGATCTTCTCTCTCAACATGCAAGTTGTCAACATCATCATCCACTAGAATCATGAATTTATGTCTTCTCTTTTACGTGGTTAATAGTAATCATACATGCATTGTGTTAGTCTTTGCGAGTACCATATTACAAATTTCTAAGTAATTATCTCTCAATGAAATGAATGTGTCTTCATCTACATTGTTGTTTGCAAAAAAAAATGTTGTGATGTAGTCATTTTAGTGTTTCTACTTTCAAAATGCATCTTCAAATTTTATAAAAATCCCACGACTTGGAGGTATCACCTAGTAACCTATATAGATGATCCACACTAAAGGTATTCTCACAACATGCAAGTTGTCCATGTCATCATCCACTACAACTATCAATTTATGTCTTCTATTGATTTTCACGACTAATGACATTAGTACATGCAATGTATAATCTTCTCGAGTATCATGCTACAAAATTTCCAAGTCATTCTCATAATGAATGTGTTTTCATGAATAATATTGTTTGCAAAAGAATATTTCGATGCAATCACCTTTGTGTTTCTATTTTCAAATTTCATCTTTAATTTTATTTATAAAGCAATGCGGTATCACCTCAACTATATAGATGGAACCAACTACATATTTCTCTCAAACCTCACTGTGCCACGGCAGCACCCACCCACCATGCAACAAGCCACATCATCACCTAACACTATAATTCATTAATACCCCACTAAGATGCATTAATTCCTATTTCTCTCTCATGTTGGTGCAAAACATCTTGAATTTTTGGATTATTCTAACTGTCCGAATTTGATGCACATCTTCAATTCATTAGATGTATGTCTTATTGGTGTTTTCCATCTATTCAGAAGTAACATAGAAATTTATGAGTATGCTATTTTTACGAGCAACTAAACCACCACAGTGATTCGTAGTTTATCAAAAAACATTTTCAAATTCCGCAGCTAGGCGCGGGGAATCACCTAGTTAATTGATATATACAATATCAACTTGCCTGCACCAATAATATCTCCCAAAATGTGTGCCGTTGGAGCAAGGACAATGAGTTGGAAAAAAGTTAGTCATTTCTTCGGAATCCGTAAATTCGATGTAAAGAGCGAATGAAAGTCTCACGCCTTATTGTTCCGGTATTACACATCATCCTTATTCAAATAGACAGTTTCATTTCGGCCGCCAAGGTAATTGCAGTTTTGTGTAGTGCGTTAGGCTTCAATAATATAGTTCCATTGTCGAAAAAATCATGTTAGTGTAAATTTAATTTGATGTGCCCTATGCAGATCAATCTGTGCACGATCAAGTGTGCTTTCAGTGCAAAACAAGTCTCGTCTTTCCACATTTATAAATTTGAAGAAGTCCATTTTTATCATCAAACTATTGGCAAAGTTTGGTTTGACCATCGAACTCCAAAATCAGGAATCTTTGACCATCAAACTCTTGAAACCATTCTTCTTTGGCCATCCGTGGCGGTTTTTTTGCTGACATGGCTGCCACGCGTGGCGGCGGGCCCACATGTCAGCCCATCTCTCCTCTTCTATCCTCCTCCCCTCTCTCTTTCTTCTAGCCTCTCTTCTCCTCCTCCGACTGACCATCGACGTGGCCATCCCCGCCTCACGGCTGCCCACGTGCTTCCAGGCGACTCGAGAGCTCGCCGCCGATAGCGCTCACCAGCGAGGGAGCACCAGAACACGATGTTTTCAACCTTTTGTAAATCACCTTATAAATCAATGCGAGTTTTCAAAATCTCCACCGCCGAGCTCGATCTTTCCGTGGACATCATCATCATCTTTTCCCTTTTACCCGGGTCACTCGGGGTCACCCGACACCATCACTCCGGCCCGCATCCCGCGAGCACCCGAATTCCCGACCTCGCAATCACCGCCGACCGGGGAATCGCTCGACGTCGGTCGGTGCTCGAACGCGAAAAATCCACCAGAATCTTTTCTTCTTTTCTCCCAATTTTTTCCTTTCCTAAAATTACTCCTGTTAAATCACTCGCTAAAAATATTTTCAAAATCTTTTCTTGAGGTTGAGCTCAATTCTTGGTTATCCATAATCTCTTGCATGATGTAATATCTCCTTAATCCCTTTGCTATTCAAATCAAGTGCCAACAATTTCCCTTAACATTTGCTTCTCTCTATCTAAGCCATCGCTATCAAGTAGCTAATCTTTTCTTTCACACGTGCTCTCATGCATGCACAGACCTTGCCTCCATCCATCGCCACCTAGCTTGGTGACCTTGGTCACGTACACCAGCATACACCATGTCAAGCTAGCAACACAGAGTGACAGAGGCGCCAGCTCCTTGCCGTGCACACCTCGTCCTGTTACCTCTAGCAGGCAGGCAGCAACACACACCAATGTGGCAGGAGCAAAACAACGTAGGCAAAGCTCGCACGCCGGCCTGCTCCTCTTTGCTGCACGCCACACCTGGCCCAGCTCGAACGCACGCCCGCGCTGCCCGCGCACGCTCCTGCCAGCTCGCCCGCCACCACGCCCCTGCCCGACAGGTCTAGTCCAACAGCGCCGCCGGTAGCTCGCCGCGAATCCCGCGGCCGAGTCCACGCCAAGATTTTTCCCGAACCGCCATTGATGGCGCGTGAGCTCGCGTGCTCGGCCCGGCCAAGCCACCGCCTTCCCGCCTATAAAGGGCCCTGCGCCTCCTACTCCTCGCACCGCCCAACTCCTCCCGCCCCAGCCTCGGCGCCGCCCCTAACCAGCTCGGTCGCCGCCGCCCGTGGAGCCTCCACGTCCCGACCAAGGTGAGGCGGAATGGGTTGCCCTCGACCTCCTCTCCGTTTGCCCCCCCGGCCGTCCCCATGGCGGGTGGCGCCTTCCCCCTCCGCGGCCTCCTGGCTCCCCTCTCTTCGGTTCGGAGGAAGAAGGCCATCTTCCCCATAACCCCTCCTCTATTTTCTTTTCTACCCAAAGCCCTCCCACTTCTCTCTCTCACGGTTTCATTAAGAGCCCTGGTTCTTAAGTTCTTTACAAATAGGTCCTTATTCCTTTAAACTAGCCCCTAAACATCCTTTATCATATCATTTTATACACCATATTATACCAAATTAATCCCAAATTTCACCACACCTTTCCGGATTATTTCCATAATCATTCACTAATTCCCATAAATAATAGTTTATTTCCTCCTTTTATTTATTCTCTCCTCGAGCTCGGTAAACCTTGTGCTTGTATTGATTGCATGCTTGATTGTGTGCCTATTGAGCGAGGAGGAGCGGGAAGAGTTGAGCCAGTCTCGGCGGGGAGGAACACACGGGAACTTCCGAGGACTTGAGGCGGCAAGTTCAATCTCATCCTTTGATGCATGCTTTGATCCCAGTTTATAAATACAACCCTATGACCCTTTTATAAATTGCATATTGTTTTTAAAACCGGTAGGATAGCCACCCTTGATTGCTATGATTGATCTTTGATTGGCCTAAATGATTTCTTTAAAATGTGTGAGTGCTTTAAAATGGGAATGGGATATTTTGGAAAAGCTGGGTAGGCAGGATGGGTGTGTCGGGAGTATGGGTGAGCTCGTACCTTTGTGGTTGAGCGTGTTGGAGATGTCCATCTTGTCGTTAAGGACGGGTTGCGTGACATCTCACACTTATCGTACTACCACTCGGCCGTTGTATGTAGCGGCATAAATCCACTAGTTAATCTACTTGCCATCGAGTGCGGGTGAGCGGCGGAGATCAAGGAGTAGAGTGCTACATGTGTGATGCATACGGTTATAACCCCTTGGTTGCTCCGTGGTGGCTCGTAGGGTTAGCTAAGGTGGGTAATGGCTTTGATAGGATCCGCCCGACACTAAGGTGTTCGTGGCGGTACCCTACTTGTGGGTAAAGATGTACAACCTCTGCAGTGTAAAACCTATTCGAATAGCCGTGTCCACGGTATTGGGATCACGGTGGGGTCACAAAACTAGTGTTTGGGTTTGGGATGATTTTCATGGCGTGAGTTGATTTACGGAAAAGTGTGTGGTGTGTGCACAGGCTCTGACGAGTCCGGTAGTCTTCATTTGGTTTTCACAAAACAAGAGTTACTTGAGTTATAAAAATTGTTTGCGAAAACCTTTTCAAAACAAACCCTTGCATGTAAATGCGTTTGCAAAATAAACCTTATCTGATCCTTGATATATCATGCATGATCGCTTAGCCCCTCAGTGGGTGGGGTTGAACTTGTTGATCGTATGTACTCACCCTTATGATGCTTGTTTTCGGAGGAGGATCCGACTTCGTTCGAAGGCGTCGAGTAGTTGCCCTAGTGCATGTCGGGGTCCACAGAGAGCTTCCATGGCGTGGTACTCGATGAGGCCTTAGAAGCCTTGCTATCGTAGTTTGGTCTTTAGCTTTTGTGTTGTTTCTCGTGGCGTTGCGCCACTATGCCGTGATGTAAGGCGAACCACTGTTGTAATAAATGTGTTGACCTCACAGGGGGTATTTGTCATCACATTTAGTCACCTCGATGAGGGGCCTTGTATCGAGGTGGGTTGGCCGTGGGGAGCGACCCCTAGGACCGAGACCTTTTCTAAGCCTTTCTCTAAATCTTTTCCCTTAGCTCACCTTTCCACAAATCTCTTACCTTAACCCTTGCACGGTTCCGGATGGCTAACTTGGAATGGAGTGGGCGTGCCGGCACAGCCTCCCTAAGTTCTTGCTACTCGGCCTAGGCGCAGTAAGGGACCCAGGAGTACATCTATCGGAGTATGAACACAATGGCACCTTCGGTGTAAAGTGATGATCTTCGTGGGAAGGAGCACACTCTACCCCGACATAGATCCTTGGTTCATCTCCACCACGGGTTTCGCTTCAGACACACCCCAAAGGCCGCCCGAAAAGCCTGCGGCCGCCTCAGTGGTGGTAAACACCTTCGGACTCAGGGATTTTTCCCACCCTGGAGGAAGAGGCGCTCATGGATCGCCGGATGAGAGGACTTGGAAGAAGAAGAAGACCTAGAGATCGATTTCTCACTGTCCATCTACCTCAATGGCTAGACCACCTCTACATGAGCAAGCCCGGCAGAAACAGCAGAGCAGGCGGAAGAGCGGAGCAAAGGATAGAATTAGAAAGGATAAAGACAACCATGGCGGAGGTTTAGCTAGCTAACTGGAGCGAGATTACGCGGAGAAAGGAGCACAGTATTCCACAGAACCTATGGGATGAGCTCCACAAGGCGTGGGAGAAGAAAATGGGTTGATGGAGGATGAAGAAGAAACCCAGGATAAGGGAACCCAGACGAGGATGTGATGTTGGAACAAGATCTTCCCAGAAGCGTCGCATTCGACTGAGGAAGAATCCCCATAAGAAGAGTATGGAGTGCCTAGGTGAGCTATCGTCATAATAATAAGTGTACCCACAGTGTACCCAACCTTTGTGAATAAATAAAACTATCTATCTTTTGTACCCTACCCTTGTTCAACTCTACCCTTGTTTTCGGATGGAAGATGGATGGACCCAAGGCGTGTGCAGGAGCTGGTTTTGCTCTTCTTATCAACTCACTGGGCGCCTCGGTATCCGGCCCAAGGTACTACGATGAAATGCGAGCAACTCGGCACTCTTATTTGTAGGGTGGTCCTCTCCATCGCCCGAAGCACCGCTACTAGCGTCGAGCCGTGGCGCGTGCCGCCAGGTTTTCGACATCGGGATATCCCTTGGCCCTCAGGAAAACTCTCCGTTACATGCGGGATCTCGAGGACACCTTGTCTCCACCGATGAGATTATCCTCCCGCCAGGACTCGGTCTGGCGGGCCCGCATGAGAAACACAGGCAGCGCCGCCACCAAGAAGATCTTTTGTACCATGTAGTTGCCTACCTCGTCTCCTGGATAAACTCTTTGATGATCAAGCCAAGTTCCGAGAAGTGAGCAAGCGGAAGTCACGATGAGGATGCACCAAGTTCGAGTAGCTGGCGCAGGACCGCCATAAGCGTGAAGCCTTGCCCATGAGCCTCGAGGATCGGATCCAACATACGGGAATGGACCAAGTGGAACACCCGTTCGTGAAGCACAAGTCCTAGTTGGGACACCCCTCATAGGATGGGGAGGAGTTCACGAGACTCAACACCGTCTGTGGCAACCAACATCAACCGTGAAGGAACTTCCAGCCCCAAGAAGGCAGGAACCCCGGGATGATGGCGGTGATGAGCTGCTCATTCCACTGGAAGCACCTCTGGAAGATGGCTCGCCCAGAAATAGCATGCCCAGGCCCTTGCCAAGGAATGAAGCCGTGTTGGTCCAAGCTTAGAGTCGCACCCTTAGCTTTTGTCGTGGTACCAAGTCGTGTAGTGTACCCGTGTTGTACCGGTCGAGTAGTTCGGGATGTATCCTCCTCTCATGGTTGAAATAAAGTTGTTTGTGCTTGTTTGTCATGTGTGCTTGTTGTGTGTGCTTGTGGCGAGTCGGATCTGTCTTTTCAAAAGCGTCTTAATCAACTTAAACATCACCTAAAATCTCATAGAAACCCGCTCCCCTACGGATGGTTTCAAGGCGTCCCAGGGCTTCAAGGCTCGGTATGGACCCAAATGCGGAAGGATCGCATCTTGAGCGAAGGGCGCCCTAACGACCAAGAAGTGTATCGGGGCGAAAATGGAGGAGAAAACATGGTTCCGCCACCACCACTGCCGTAGACTGGCGCAAGTGTTGGCCAACGGACCACATTCTTTGGAAGCCATAGCCAATGCCATCACCCGCCCAAAGCCCGTGTTACGGGCATGAATGAAAGCGATAGAATTTCTCGGACAAAGCCACCACGTTTGGCGGATCGAATCCCTTGGATGCGAGATGGTGAGGCCATCCTAAGGGAACTAGAGCCATTCAAGCTGTGAGGATCGAGACAAAGTTGGCCACCGACTCACTGGAGCAGCCTTAGGTGGGAAAACTCTTGTCTGACCAAAGATCCCTCCACCATCACTTGGGATGAGTTTGTGGAAGAGTTTCTCGCTACCACATCCCGAAGCCACCTGAGCGCAAAGGCGGATGAGTTAGTGAACTCCGCCAAGGCAACAAGTCCGTGGAGGAATACACCTACCGTTCATAGAGTTGGCTCGTTGCCCGAGAAGTGGACAAGGACTCAAGCGGAGATGTTCAAGAAGGGCTTGACTCGGGCAGGACTGCTTACCCCTCGGATCTACCAATTCACTTATGAACATGGCCATCCTCACGAGAGCCAAAGCGAGAAGAAGAAGAAAACAAGCGCAAGTTCATGGAGCACAAGGCTCAGCCGGGCGTTCCCGAGGCGAAGCTTGGTCACCCCATGTCCGTTCCAAGCCCCATGCGATCTGAACCGGTCACAAGCCACGGGCTCTCAAGGCCCCAGAACCCGGTTCAAGCGGTACAACAACGAACACCATGAAGCCTCCACAAAACAATACCGGCCAGTCACCCACAACAACAACAACAACTCCGGTGTGTTTCAAGCGTGAGAGGACACTTCATTGCCAAGCGCCCGCCGCCAAAACTTGACCTTCTCCAACTCGGTGAGCAGGCGGACTGAGCCAACCGCGTGCGATTCGCAGCAACAACAACAACCGGGGAGCGGCCCGGTCTTATGGCGAGCCGCGTCAACCACATCAACGCGGAGGCTCAAGAAGCACAAGGCGTAGTGCTCGGTGAGTTCCTGGTCAGCTCAGTCTTGGCAACTATATTATTTGATTCAGGAGCATCACATTCGTTCATATCTTCAAGTTTTGTGGAAAAGCATAATATACCTACAGTACTACTAAAAACACCCTATTAACACACGGAGGTGACATCAAGTGTCAAGCTGGGTTGCTCCTCGGAGAATCATTTTAAGTGGGGTAGAGTTCCTAGCGGACTGGTAGTCTGAAGTCCAAAGGATAGATGTGATTCTTGGGATGGTTAAGCCTTCACCACGGCCTTATAAGTTGTGCCGATAAGGTAGTACACCTAACCAACCCAGATGGAGTGCAAGTAACTCGTGCAGGAAGCAGACCGGACATAATGGTTTTAGCATGGAGCCAAGTCCTAGAAGAAATCCCAGTGATGCGGAATATCCGGATGTATTTCGAAGAACTCCCGGAATGCCACGGATAGGGATATAGAGTTTGTCATCGACCTCATCCGGAACCTCTCCCATAGCCAAGAGACCCTATAGGATGGCAGCCCACAGTTGGCGAGTTAAAAAGCGGTGAGAGAACTTGTGAAATGGGTTCATCGAGACCAAGCTCGTCACCATGGGAGCCCCGGTGCTCTTCGTCGAAAAGAAGGATAAAAGCACGAGGATGTGCGTGGACTATCGCTCACTAAGAAGTCACTATCAAGAACAAGTATCCTCTCCCGAATAGATGATTTATTTGACCAACTAAAGGGGGGCCAAATATTTCTCGAAGGTCGACTTAAGGTCGGGATACCATCAACTCAAGATTAGGGAGTGACATCCCAAAGACCGCCTTCGTCACCGTTATGGACAATATGAGTTCACGTGATGTCCTTTGGACTCACTAACGCACCGGCATACTTTATGAACCTCATGAATAAGGTGTTTATGGAGGAACTAGACAAGTTTGTCGTAGTTTTCATTGACGACATACTTGTTTACTCCAAAAGTGTGGAGGAACATGAGCAACACCTTGAGTGGTCTTGGAGGCGAGGCGCACAAGCTGCGCTAAGTTCAGTGTGAATTGGTTGGAGAAAATATCCTTCCTTGGACATATTCGGAAGGAGTAGCGATGACCACAGGAAAGTCGAAGCAGTTTCAAGCAACAACCAACCAATGTGGAAATCGAAGCTTTCTTGGTTTAGCGGGATACTCTGGGAGGTTTATTGAAGGATTCTCCAAGATTGCCCGACCCATGACGAGTTGCTCAAGAAGGAGAAGAAGTTCATGGTGAGTCGTGTGAGAAGAGTTTTCGAGTTGAAAAGAAGGGACCCAGCCCGGCTAACCTTGCGGACATTCAGCATTTTGTCGTCTATTGCGATGCATCCGACAAGGACTAGGATGTGTCCTTATGCAAGATGGGAAAGTAGTGGCGTATGCTTCCAACTCAAGCCCGAGCGAACTATCCCACCCATGATTTGGAGTTTTGCGTAGTAGTGCATGCCCTTAAGATTTGGAGACATTACGATTGGAAATAAGTGCGAGATCTACACGGACCACAAGAGCTTGAAGTACATTTCACCCTGACTGAACCTAAGGCAAAGAAGGTGGTTGGAATTAGTCAAAGACTATAACCTAGAAATCCATTACCACCGGGAAAAGCCAGCGTAGTGGCGGATGCCTTAAGCGAGTCTTATGGAAGCGACCTAAGAATGCCCAATTACAAGAGGAAATGGCACGACTCAACGTGCACATTGTTCCCGAGCTCGTTCACCAACTAAGTGTCGACCCACCACGGAAGACAAAATCGAAAAGCCCAAGAATCCGATAAGGAGTGATGAAGATCCATAAGCACCGGGGAGAATAAGGCCCCAGACTTTAGGGTGGACGATCACGGTACACTATGGTATAAAACAGGATATGCGTGCACGAAGGCGGAGATTTCGGCGGACCATCATGGATGAGGCACACAACTCGCGTATTCCATCCACGGGATCCACTAAGATGTATATGGATTTAAAGCGAAGTATTGGTGGAATGGAATGGCGGACATTACCTGATTCGTGATACTTGTCGGATTAAGCGAACACGAAGCCAGCTTTGCAACCCTTACCCATCCCGGTATGGAAATGGGATGAGATAGGCATGGACTTTGTAGTAGGCTTGCCCAAGACACGAAAGGATATAATTCCATATGGGTAATAGTAGACTCACTAAAGTCGCTCACTTCATACCGTCTAATAATTATGACGGAGAGAAGTTGGCCAAGGTATATAGCAAACATAGTGAAGCTGCATGGAGTACCTAGCGGGATAGTTTCGAGATAGAGGACTCGGTTCACCTCTAGGTTTTGGGAAAGTTTGCATAAATCCATGGGAACCAAGTTGGATTTTAGCTCGACTTATCACCCAGACGGATGACGGACGAGAGGGTGAATCGGATCATGGAAGACATGCTAAGGGCATGTGTCCTCACCTATGGCAAAGATTGGGAGGAGCTTACCATATGCGAGTTTTCATACAACAGTTATCAAGCCCGGCCTAGGCATGTCACCATTTGAAGCCCTATGGTGAAAATGCAGAACCCCATTGATGTGGTCGAAGTGGGCGTGCCTTGGTTGGACCCGCACTTATAAAGAAGCCGAGGCAGTGGCGAGATCGAGAAAAATTGAAGGCTGCCCAATCCGGCAAAGAGCTGCAGATAGGAAGTAAGCTTCAATCCGAGACTTTGCTTATCTCAAGGTTTCACCTATCCAGGGGACTCGAAGATTTCAAGTGCACGGAAATTGGCCCCTCGGTACATTGGACCGTACAAAGTCTTGAAGAGAGTTGGAGCGGTAGCATATCGGTTGAAGCTACGGAGGAAATGGCGGATATACATCCGTGTTCCACGTTTCTCATTGCGAAGGTGTTTGAAAGTGATCGAGAAGAAAGCAGTGCGGTAGAAACAATTGATTTGCAGCGGATCTTAGGTACCGGAGGTGCCCGTCAAGATTTTGGACACGGTGGTCAAAGGACAAGGACATCGAAATGGGTGTGCGAGTCAATGGGCGGAACAGAGAAGAAGCCACGTGGGAGCGAGAGGCCGAAGAAAGAGTTTCCCACTTGTTTAAGAACGAATCTAGGGGCGAGATTCATTTTAAGTGGGTAGGTTTGTAACACCGTTTTCAATAAATCACCTTATAAATCAATGCGTGTTTTCAAAATCTCCACCGAGCTCGATCTTTCGTGGACATCATCATCATCTTTTCCCTTTTACCGTCATGCGTCACCCGACACCATCACTCGGCCGCATCGGCGGCCCCTTGCCGGCCTCGCAATCACCGCCGACCGAATCGCTCGGCGTCGGCGTCGGCAAACGGAAAATCCCGAATCTTTTCTTCTTTTCTCCCAATTTTTTTCTTTCCTAAAATTACTCCTGTTAAATCACTCGCTAAAATATTTTCAAAATCTTTCTTCATTGAGCTCAATTCTTGGTTATCCATAATCTCTTGCATGATGTAATATCTCCTTAATCCTTTCTTTCCAAATCTGCCAACAATTTCCCTTAACTTTGCTTTCTCTATCTAAGCCATCACTATCAAGTAGCTAATCCTTTCTTTCACGTGCTCTCATGCATGCACAGACCTTGCCTCCATCCATCGCCACTAGCTTGGTGACCTTGGTCACAGCGCCACCATGTCAAGCTAGCAACACAGGTGACAGAGCGCCAGCTCCTTGCCGTACACCTCGCCGCCTAGCGCAGCAGCAACACACACGCAATGTGCAGCACCGCGGCGCTCGCCGGCCTGCTCCTCTTTGCTGCCGCGCACCTGGCCAGCTCGCAGAACGCGCTGCCGCGCCGCACGTCGCCCGCACTCCTGACCGCCGCCTGCGCCCGCCACGACAGGTCTAGTCCCAGGCCGGTAGCTCGCCCGCGAATCCGGCGAGTCACGCCATTTTTTCGAACCGCCATTGATGGCGCGTGAGCTCCGTGCTCGGCGCCAAACCACGCCTTCCGCGCCTATAAAGGGCCTGCTCCTACTCGCCTCGCCGCCAACTCCCTCCTTCCCGCCTCCGCCGCCCCTAACCACCGTCGGCTCCGACCGCCGCGCCCGTGGAGCCGCCTCACAGCCGTCGACCAAGGTGAGGAGGCGGAATGGGTTGCCCTCGACCTCTCCGTTTCCCCACCTCCGGCCGCCCCATGGCGGGCAGCCCCTCCACGGCCGGCCTCCGACTCCCTCTCTGGTTCGAGGAGGAGGAAGAAGCCATCTTCCATAACCCCTCCTCTATTTCTTTCTACCCAGCCTCCCACTTCTCTCTCTCACGGTTTCATTAAGAGCCCTGGATTTCTTAAGTTCTTTACAAATAGGTCCTTATTCCTTTAAACTAGCCCCTAAACATCCTTTATCATATCATTTATACACCATATTATACCAAATTAATCCCAAATTTACCACACCTTTCCGGATTATTTCCCAATCATTCACTAATTCCCATAAATAATAGTTTATTCCTCCTTTTATTTTCCCTCTTGAGCTCGTAAATCTTGTGTGCTTGTATTGATTGCATGCTTGCTTGTGTGTATAGACGGAGTGAGCGAGGAGTGAGCCCGAGTCTCGGGGAGAGGAGTCCGAACCACGGGAACTTCCGAGGACTTGAGCAAGTTCAATCTCATCCTTTGATGCATGCTTTGATCCCGTTTATAAATACAACCCTATGACCCGTTTTATTTTGCAAAAACCCCAGGATAGCCACCCTTGATTGCTATGATTGATCTTTGATTGGCCTAAATGATTTCTTTAAAATGTGTGAGTGCTTTAAAATGGGAATGGGATATTTTGGAAAATGAGTAAAGCTGGGTAGGCGGGATGGGCGTGTGTGTCGGGAGTATGGGTGAGCTCGTACCTTTGTGGTTGGCGTGTTGGAGATGTCCATCTTGTCGTTAAGGACCGGGTTGCGTGACATCTCACCCAATTATCGTACTACCACTCGACCGTTGTATGTGGCGGCAGCATAAATCCCACTAGTTAATCTACTTGCCATCGAGTGCGGGTGGCGGCGGAGATCAAGGAGTAGAGTGCGATCGTGAGTGCATACAGTTATGAGATAACCCCTTGGTTGCTCCGTGGTGGCTCGTAGGGTTAGCTAAGGTGGGTAATGGCTTTGATAGGATCCGCACTAAGGTGTTAGTGGCGGTACCCTACTTGTGGGTAAAGATGTACAACCTCTGCAGTGTAAAACCTATTCGAATAGCCGTGTCCACGGTATTGGACGAGTCACGGTGGGGTCACAAAACTAGTGTTTGGGTTTGGGATGATTTCATGGCGTGAGTTGATTTACGGAAAAGTGTGTGGTGTGTGCAGGCTCTGCGGACGGGAGTCGGTAGTCTTTTGGTTTCACAAAACAAGAGTTACTTGAGTTATAAAAGCATTTGCGAAAACCTTTTCAACAAACCCTTGCATGAGTGTGTTTGCAAAATAAACCTTATCGATCCTTGATATATCACATGCATGATCTGCTTATTAGCCCCTCAGTGGGTGGGGTTGAACTTGAGTCGTATGTACTCACCCTTATAACTTGTTTTCGGAGGAGGATCCGACATTCCGAAGGCGTCGGTGTGCCCTACACCCAACCGTGCACAGTTCGGGGCCTCCACAGAGCTTCCATGGCGTGGTACTCGATGAGGCCTTAGAAGCCTTTGCTATCGTAGTAGTTTGGTCTTTAGCTTTTGTGTTGTTTCCTGGCGTTGGCTGGTGCCCACTGTGCCGTGATGTAAGACTGAACCACTGTTGTAATAAATGTGTTGCCGACCTCCACAGGACTGGTATTTGTGTCACATTTAGTCACCTCGATGAGGGGCGCTTCAAGGTTAGTCGCCGGGCTTGGCTCGCCGAAGCCCTGGCCCACGGCTCAGCTCCTCCTCCTCGCCTCCTCCTCCTAGCTACATGCCTTGTCAGCCATGGCCCCATCTATAGGGGTCCTCTCGTGCTGCCTTGGCGCCATCCTACCTCCTGCTCCGGAGATGGGCACAGCCGCCCTCGCCACCATGCATGTATTCTTGCATCTAGGGCGTGCATGCTCGGCGTGAGCTTTTGAGACTCGAGGTTGCGGCCGACGGATCGCTCTCCCAGCCACTTCCAAAGCAGATCGCTTCGGTTGCCGTCTTGAGAGCCGCCAGCGACTCTGGGCGCGCCTTTTCCGCCGGCTCACGGGCCGACATGGGCATCGATGGAGCTCCGACAGACAAGCCGCCGGCTAGAGCTCCAAGGCGCACTTCCTGTCGCCTTACGGCGGCGGCGGGTGAGCCAGTCTTGCGCCTTTCCAGTGAGAACTCTGCTCCGGTCGAGATGGGCGGGCACACGGATGGTTAAGCCTCGTTGGCGTGTGGAAGAGGAGAGGAAGAAAATGAGGCGCACAACGTGGCATTCACATCAAAACGCCTAAACGCATGGTCAAAGTGAGCGGTTTCAAGACTTGATGGTGAAGATTCCTGGTTTTGAGTTGATGGTCAAAACCAAACTTTGCCAATAGTTAACGATCAAAATGGACTTCTTCTTATAAATTTCACCACCGACCAGCATTCCACAATACAAACATCTTTTGATTCAATCTCAAAGGTTAGGAAGGACTTGCATGTGATGCAATCATCATTGTTCTTGCTTTATTTACGGACTGATCTTGTTGTCAGCAGAATCTAGTTACTTTAGAACCACTTTTCCTTTTATCCTGGATAATGCGCTGTAATAAGCACCTCTTGCGTGATGGACACATGCTATGCTCTTTTAACGGACAACTACAGTACATTTTGGTATCTTCAAACACACTACACACACATGCCCCATGCAACCCTCTGAGCACACTAATTTATGCACACACACGTAACGTCTTTCCGGATATCTGAGTCGTGCAACACTTTGTATGGCGCGCCACACTTGCATTGGCTCCACGCATACATCGAACTTGCCCACCGCGCTGCTGCGACCTCCGCCTGCCTCCTCTCCCAGAGCTCCTCCATCAGAGAACCTGCTCCTTCCCGGCTCTGCCGCGCCTCAAGATCCCTGCGTGAGGAGGAGCCCATGGAGCTGGTCAGTATCGTGGCTGTAGCAACCAAAGGCGGCGCGCCTCCATGCCCGATGAGATGACCGCGGAACTCGCCTCCGCTCATTGTGGGGCCTCCGCCGAGAACTCACCACCGCCACCTCCGGAACTGCTTCCGCCACCAGGAACTCTTCGCCTTTCGCATGATCTCGAGCGAGAGAGGAGTATCAGCGGATCATTTGAAGCTCTAGTCTGCCTCAATCCCAGTAAACAGTTGGTGTCGCGAAGCTCCACCGCCCAGTCGTGTCGGAGCTCCACACACGGAGAGGTCGGCGCGCGAAGATCGCGGCGGATGGACACTGCGGTGGAAGATGGGGGCGTGGTGCTCCTGCCTCATGCGGCGTGAACCAAGAGAGAGATAGAAAATCTAACCTGAGATGGGTGCCAGCAAAAAAGCGGACGGAGGAACGGTGGAAGAGAAGAAGAAAATGAGAGAGAGAGGAGGTAGTTATGGTGGAATAGAATATATGTTTGTTGGGATAGTGGAGATATAAAGGATCGAGTGAGAAGTGGATATAAAGAGAATCTGCTAACCGGTATTGTTTGAAGGAGAAATGGAGGATGGCAGTGTGAATGGTCTCACTCTGGTGATGGGTGCATCGCCTTGATCTGGGCGGTCACCCCCTACGGTGCTCATCTCGTCGGACCCCGAGCTCGCTGAAACTCAGCTCTTGCGAGTGCGCGCTTGCCACGGATGGGCCTCGTCGCCCGCTCCTCTCCCGCATGGGGCCGCACCGGGATGCATGGTGGCGCACATCACCGCCATCCATGGGTTGCAGTCGGTGATGTACCTATCATCCTCTGCTCGCATGAGTGCCGATGCGGCCGCGGTCATTGAGCTCTCAAACTCCGCAGGCGTGTCGAGGGCGCGCTCGATGGAACTCGCCCGACTCGCTCAACCTCTAGCTCAGCTCCGCGCCAGTTGAGATTGGGAGAAGACAGAATGATAGGGAGGAGGACAGAAGATGTTTTAAAATATTGAAATCATTATTAGAACTGTTGTAGTAGTATGATTTTGGGGCAACAAATTTTTGGAGAACTCCTAATACATAGTTTAGTGGAGAATTTTTGGGTCTTTTGAGTTGCTCTAAGGTAGTTTAGCACATGCTATGCCTTTGTGTACTAACAACAGCCTTTGGAGTTCTTTTCAGCAACAATTGAGACAAGGATATGTAGCATGTGCTAGTTTAAAGGTCATTGATACAACAAATGTTGGTACAAAGCGGTAGAATAGTGATGGTATTAGATTCCAATTTGAAAAGAAAAATGTGAGATCAAATGCCGTAACAAGCAGTCATCTCATGATAAACTATTGACCAGATGATCTAAATTTCCCCTATATCTGTGTTCATGCTTATGTGCTTGATTATACAGCGCTAGTATCAGTGGTATTAAAACTTAATTGGTGTATGTGTGTGTGTCTATACAATATATGTATGTATGTATATGTATGTATGTATGTATGTATGTATGTATGTATGTATGTATGTATGTATATATGTATGTATGTATGTATGTATGTATGTATATATGTATGTATGTATGTATGTATATATATATGTATGTATGTATGTATGTATATGTATATGAAAAAGAATTAAATAGGAGTTGGAGGAAAGCTATATCTTGTAAGATATGGCTTTATCATCCTATCTTAATGTTTAGTATTAAGTCTATTGTTTTGATTTCATTCCATAGACACACCGCATCAGTTTTTATTTTAAGAGTTAGAAACAACAACATGATACATTTATTTTGTAGGTGTTCTCACTACATACTAATTTAATTATATTTGTGTTATAGCATCGGGCTAGCTTCTCTCAATAGCTAACCAAATGTGTTTTGTTTGTGTTTAAACATATGGTGTTGTCTTCCCCTAAGAGGAAACTTTAATTTGATCTTATATGAACAGCGCTACAAACTTGGATAATAAAATCACTAACCGGTAGGAGGGGCTTTAGTCCGGTTGGTAGAACCTTGGGTCTCTGTCCAACAGGACTAATGATGAGACAAAGCCCCCTAGTCGTGAATGAACTTTGGACTAAAGCATTGAGCTGCACCTTTAGTCTCGGTTAGTGTGATCGTGACTAAAGGGTCTTCTCTTTTTTTTGTTGTTTTTCAATTTGGCGTATTCTAATTCTGTCTCACCCTTATATATCGTATATGTATTTTTACTTGTATATGTATACTGTCTATATATACCATACACACTTAGACTTATATATAAATATATATCTACATATATAAACTTATAAATGTATATACATAATAATTTATACACATCAAAATAAATAGTATTTCTTAAACTAGTATATATACATCAAAACCCTAAACCCTATAAATGTATACATAAAAATATCATTAGTTCAAATTCTAGTCTCAACTTTCCTCGGAGGTGAGTCGGTCAATTGGATGGTTGTCATAAAAATGTTTTCCTTTTGGATCAACCACCTCGTCCATGAGGAATCCCATGAGAGCTTCTTGAATTGCCAGAGAGATCCTTCTCAATGAGTGCGTCCTTTTATAATCTTTTGTGCAAATAGGTTAATATATTACCGAGCGATTAAATATATAAAGAGGATAAAAATGATGTATTATTAATAGGTTTATTTTACTTACACTATCATGTCGAGTTGTCGAGAAAGTGTATGTGCTCACGCGTAGTACCCATAAATTATTTCCTAGTTCTGCTCAAACACTAAAGTGGAGGAAGAATATGAAATATTAGTGTTATACATTTTAAATATTCCCAATAAAGTTGTTATTTGGATTACGTCGGAAAATTAGTGACCCATCTAATTTCGTTGAAATGGTCCTCGGTGTTTGCAATGAACATGGTCCAAGCTCGAGGGAAAATAATAAAGACAATGTTAGTATAAAGCTAAATATATATATTGCACTAAAGAAAATGTCTTAGATAGAATTATTACTCGTGAAATACTTCTTGAAGGTCTTGGTATTGTGAGGATCTTTTCTCAATGAATCCCACATTGATGTTGCTTTGTCGATGATTATCAGTAGAACCAGTGGAAGCGTATGCATGCTCATAAAGATTAGAATTGACTAAATAGAATTAACAAGGATAATTAGATGACAATCGTACTTACTTGAAGTTGTAGGAAGTATTATACAATTCTTGTAATGAAACTCATCGAGGTCCTAAAATTGTCTCGATTGTTGTTTTTCGTTGGTCCCGGATCTCCTGGTTAACTTTTGATGGGTCCATGAAAGCAACACTTGTATAACCCTTCCTTCGCATCTTCGTAAGTTGCAGGCAACAAAAAGATCTCCAAATGTTAATTAGTAGATCGACAAATGTAATAAATTTATTAATAAACATATGAAAATATGTCACTTCGACATCGCCATCATAAGATCGGTATTCATGGCTTCCAATGGTAAACTTCATAGATATCATTGAATCGAGGATCTTCTCATTTTGAAGGGCAAAATCTTGCTCACGAGCATACCAAACATCTCGCCATCGGTGACTTCTTCAAGTACCAATCATGAAATCTGCGAATCTTAGTTGGGAGCTTGTTGACCAATTAAAGCTTCACTAAAGGTTGTCCTAGCTCAAAGCGCCATCTAGGTATGAAATTTTTATGGGTAGGTCTTGAAGGCGAGAATACCCTGTGAGCATCCTGTTTGTTCATAAATTCAATGACATGAGCAGTTGTTCTTGAACATGTTTTCAATAGATGCTTGTTCTTCTGCGGGGCACAAAAAGTCAATCAGTTATGTCGATGCATCTATTTGCTTCTCCTTGTTCTTGTTTGTGGCGTCCACGTCGCAGTGTTGCTCGATGTAACTATTGGGACCTGTTGGGTATTTTAGCGACACATGAAATAAATCCATGCGCCGCATCTGGTTAGCTTTCACCTCAGTATTCCAAGGTGTCGAATCAGCGTGTGTGTACTAAGTTCGTCGGTGATACAAGGACACACCGAGATAAGATGCAAGGATAGAGAGGATTCCTAAAGATAGCACTATAGATGAGATTAAAGGTCGATCTCTAGATAGAACTTGGCAGTGCAAATAGCCGACTTACGACTCGATGCAGCGGATCTATGTGGGAGGAGCTCGATATCCGAGGATCAAGGGCGGGTCACCACCTCTGGTGCCTCTACCTAACCAGGATAAGCCCAAGCGGATGATAGCGGTGGCGTCTGGCGTCCCAGCGTAGTTCTGCGTGTGCGGACTACGGTACCACCTTACTAATAGAACTCGACCAGAAGGCATCTCACTCACTATAGGTACTACAACATACTAAAGGCATACAAGAGAGCACTTGGTCCGTGTACTATGCTTCAACATATCGACTTACGTGACGAGCATAAACCCGGGATCTACACAGCGGAGGAAAAAGGCTACTCATGCAACCTAGCATAAACTATTAGAAAGGAATCACAAACACTTTATTCTAATCGAGCATGCAAGCATATCCACTTTATTCTAAATAGCGAACATGCATACAAGCGGATATGAGCACTTATGAACCTATGCTACAAGATCGAAGGTTGTGTTGAAGAACACAAGCCTCTAAATCAAGAACAAGCGAAGAACACAAGAACATATCACCTATGCATGAATGCTACTTTAGTCTAAATAGAAAATGAAATACTTACTTTACTCTAATTGAAGAACAAGCATCCATAGGATACTCTCTCTCTCTCTCTATCTCTCTAATCTACCAAGGAGGCCTCTCCTTTGAAGGAAGCTCTCATCCTTGGGTGAGATGGTGTGTCTCATAGCCCCTCCCTCTATTTATAGGCCTAAGGGGAGTGGGGAGGAGCCCAAGGCCTTGGGCCACCTATGGGTGGTGACACGTGTGGAGTGGGGCCAAGTTGGTGTCTTGTGTGAGAAGGAGCTTGGGCGGCTTCTTCTGCGTAAGCTCACAGATCTTGTGGTGTAAGCTTCGAAGCTACTCATTGCAGCCACACATGTGCATGTGCCCCATGCTGCTGATGTGGCGTGGACCCGCGGATGTGGGCCCGGTGGTCCCCCGTGATGAGGTGGGCGTGGCGTCATCATCATTTGTTTGTTTATTTCATATCTCGTGCATCGAACTCCGATGTAGGCAAATAATATATCCATTTAATCATCTCGACGAGCCCGTCGCAATGGTGCATCTAAATTTGGCATTTGAGGTTGTTTATGATGACGTTCTATATAAGCCATTAGATCTTGCTCTCAATGTATCATTTATCGTTTGTGTCCTGCAACAAAGCTAGAAACACCAACACTTGTGGAATTTGTTAACTCCTATTCTACTGTTGATGCCCATTTTTTTATTTATGCGGGAGTTGATGGTGTAAAAGTGGTATTACGTAGTCAACAACACACTTGACCTTTGCTCGTCCCTGAAGGAGAACAAATCAAGGTGGACATGATATCCAAGGTATGAAGCAAGCATAAGAGATATTCCAAACCATGCTTGTGAACTTTGTAGTGTCTATCATGCCATCTTGGGTAGTTGAGGAATGGGGTAATGAATCAAATCACCTCTTTCATCATGTCAAGTAACTTGGGGTTTTGCAATAAGTTTTCAAAACAAACCTTTGTAGCTCCTCATTTGATTCTCTCATGTCCTTAATGTGTATATGTCCTCAGGCATTAGACTTGCCTTTCTTTCATCCTACTTCTAATGATGGTTGTATGTGGAGCTCGGGGTAGGATAAAGATAAAGCATACTTGCATCACATATATTGCAAAGTCAAAACCGGATCCAAGGAGAAAATCAAATCATACAATCGGATCAAGATGTGCACATGTGAGATGTGATGGATGTATGGTAAGGTGGACACTAGGCGGGCAGGTACTAGTTATTACCATCAAATTTATTGGAACTCCTTTTTGCGATCCATCTCTCTCCTTTTCCTTCTTTATTTTGGACATGGGCTATCCTCTTTCATGCCTTAGGCATTTTTTTCCTCATGCTTTGAGCATGGTGTTTTCTTTTCTTTTCATAGCCCATGTCTCTTTTTCAAGAATACTTTTGGAGAGAGGTCACACATGGAGCTTTATTTTGTGGAATGGATGGATGATACAATGCTAACTTCGGTGTAGAAGCATAGCAAGGGAAAGCAGTGCTGAATCTTGATCATGAAAGCATGAAAAGAATTCTCACAAGGGTCACAATTTGACAAAGCTCAATGCAATGACAAGCGACATATGAGTATAAGGTTTTCAAGATAACTCATCATATGGCTTTGGTAGGACTTTGGCATATCAAGAGGAGCTTTGCAAAGGGTTTTCAATTTTCAAATAAAATTCCCAAGCACTCAAACATTTAGAGAAGATCATATCATCAAACCATATCTCAAACCAACTAGATGAGCATGAGTTCCCTAATGATATTTGTTCACAAGCAACAAGATGATAAGCATGGAATAAAACAAGCCAACCATAGGAAACATGTATAGCGGTGAGCAAGATTCCATGAGTTGACTTAGCAGATAAAAATTGAAACTCATTCAAACTCATGAATCAAGAGAGTGAGATAAAGGGTGCACATACCATTGCTCTGAAGAATATGAGAAACAGGAAGAGTGGTGGTTCACGACTCATGGGGCTCTCTAGTTTACCTTGTCCCTTGTCGAAGCGATGTTGTCTTTGTGTGGGAGATCTCAAGTGTGTATGTCGATGATAAACTTGGGAGATCTCCTTGTCTTGTACCACAATGCAAGATCATGTCAACAATGGAAGAAAAGAACAGGACTCAGGCGACATTGAAACAAAATATTGACTTGGTATCAATCAAGCTTCATGAGATTAGGCGGCATAAGCACCATTTATCACTAGAGATATACTATGACTTGGACTCAATCATACCTTGTCATTTTATATAAAGGTGCAGTAGGACATGACATTTCACCATGTAATCTGATGAATACAAGCAGGCTAAGGTTTTATTCACGAACATGTAAACTTGTCCTTGTGTCTCGCCTGATTTGCTGATCACGATCTTTGAACAAATAAACCAATGTTAAAGTATTTAACTAAATCGGCTTGGCGCGCATAAGATTGAGCTCTTAGTAGCATGGCTCTCATCATCTTGCGATGACATGAAGGATATCTCTAGATACTCGCTGTCTGATCTAATCGCGAGGTGGCGTCTTATTCTCATGGCGGCGAAAGAAGGAATTGGTGACCAATGATTCATCATCACAGTTGATTCTGTCCATTAAATTAGATGAGGACCTCTATGCGGTTAGATGCAACAGTCATCACTGTGCATGGGCACTATGATCGGAGGAAGTGTAATGATGTTACATCTGGCGAGCCGCTTATTGTCTCGGTGGCCTTCACTGTCGAGCATCGAATGTTTGGGTTGTTGACAAAGCGTCTGGCAGTGGCATTCCTTATGAGAGTCGATCTGACATCAGGGGATACAATCACTTGATTTTGGAACTATGAAGCAAGTCGTGTAGACCATGCGTGTTCACGCATGTCGAGTTTTATGGACTCGAGTCCTCCAGGCTTCTGGCATGCAGAATTCTAGGATGTCATCTCGCCACTGGGCAAGCCCTTCAGATCTTCTCTTGTTCATGGCTCCATGAGTGGGGCTTGGAAAAGCCTCGTCGGACACGAGGTGAAGTTTGTTCCTCCATCGACATGCTGGGGCTTGGCCCACACTCGCTCGACAGAGGGCGTTGTCCTCATGCGCTTTATGTTCGTGAGTCTTGGTCGTGTGGTTGCAAACCATCGTCCTATGCATGACGTAAGTCTTCTCTCAAGATGATTGGAGGTCTCCTGAGTATGGTCCGATAAAAATACATTGCGAGGGACCAAGCTTCGTGAAACATAAACTAAACATGTCATCGGCGAAGATCATCAAATGTTATTTACATGGAGGAGGGTCGGCTCTATGACTGACTCTCAACATCATCATCGAATCGATGAGATCTTCTCGTCGGCGTTAGACCTAATCGGCCTCGCTCTAGCGCTAGACCTTCTCGGCTCCATGTCATCTATGGTTGGGTTCCAGGCTCCGATGTCTCGCCGGCTTGCTAGACCTTCACTCGATCTATCGTTGTCCTCGTTAGGTGCTAGACTCCTCGAAATGGTGTCTCTGACTTTCTCGGCTCACTATCGTCTTGGGGTCGCTAGACCTTCCTCCGGTGTCTCATCTCTTAGGTCGCTAGACCTTCCTAAAACTCTCATGCTTTCTGCCTAGCTCCCTGGCTATTAGTGCTCAGACCTCCTCATGAGCTTGGCTCCAGACTTCTACAATGCATCCTACATTCTAAGATATGCACGGCATGAATTCTACTCTACAACCATAGCTCAACTAAATGCCCTCTTGCTTATGGTGCTCCTCACCTTGTCTATGAAGTGATACATCCACTGATCATACTGTCATTTTGGTGGCAAGAGAATCTCCGACCACTATTGAGACCTGCGGTCAAAGATCGACTCTTTCGAGGCCACATCGCCATTCTGGAGCGATTGCAAACCTTCACCATCTGCGTCTTGACACCATTAAATGCGTCCTTACACCGCTATAGCTCTGCATATGTGACCTATTCAGTATTATATTTACACCCTAAGCAAGAATGGTCGTAGGTTCGATTGAAGACCTTCAATGGCGTGCCTCGCAGGTCTGCTGGCGCACAGATCAACTTTGCATCTGAGTACCCTTGGTGGTGTACTAAAACTAAGGTCATCAATACCTTTGTACCATGCTCCATGGGCAATGGCCTATGGTCGTCACAGGCACCAAATAGCCTTCACGAGGTCGGTGCCTTAATACTAGGTCTTGCAATCCTTGGTATGTTGGCTCGCCAACCTAGTTGGGCGCCACGGATATGAGACCTTCAGGTGATCTGTTAGCTCTCGGTCTGGACACCCAGATTTTCGTGAGATGAAGCCTCAGTGGTCGCACCTAATGTCAAGTATCTCACAGGTACGCTTTGTGAGACCTTCTTGAGGTGGCTATGGGTGGCCTGAGTCTTGTGGATATCAATGTCTCTATCCATTGTTCAAGATTAACATCTTCTTATGGTTTCATTGGCTTGACTCAACCTCTTCATGTGATGCACGTTTTGATCTGAGGTATCTCTCTGGACATCATCAATTTGAGGCCTCTTGAGGTCGGCATGCCTAAAAAGGCTCCTTGAGTCGGCTGCAGACTCCTTGCAGCTGGGAGATGGGTGTCTTTACACTTCCTTTCGATCAAGACACAACTCTTTCTTCTCTTTTTGAGCATCAAACCCTCATCTTTTCTTCAATGCTTGGGACTACTCTCACAGGCTCTTCCCTCTTGTTTTCTTCATCTTCACATTTGGAGCGTTTCTCACAAGTATTACTCAACCTACTTTTCTTCTCTTTCTTTTGGATCATCATAGCCATCAGATACGATGCTCGGATACTCGGAGTGCGTCCTTGATGCTCTTTTTTCATGGCGATCTATTGAAGGCTTCTATGGGTGACTGATCTTGAGAAGACTACAAGCATTGCTAAAATGATTCTTTTTCTTTGGACAATGCATGCTATTCGACCCGATGACAAGATCATGACCATAAAGGTTTGCCTCACATCGCTCGGGCTTTGAGACCATTTCAGGTGGGCAAGCCTCAACAAGTTGGCCACAACCATACTCATCCTCAGGGCTTCCCAAAGATGTGAAAAGCATGCAATGCATTCGCCTTTATGGATAGCTTTCCATGTTGTAACTAACTAGAATAGGTTTCCCATTATCGACTTGGACTCACCACCAGTGAATATAAATGAGAAAGATCCCAGGACATCGATCTGAGACATGTAATCTCAGAACAATAAGGAAGAATGGGCGTTTTTATCCAGCCAAATTAAACTTGTCCGTGTCTCGAGATTTCCTGTGTGCTAGCATCCATATCTTCTCATGAACAAATCCAGTTGTGCTTGAATCCTCCCCACACTTGTTCTTGTACACGGTCTATCTTCAAACAAAAGGAAAAACAAGGGACTCTCTTGGTTCAAGAACACTATTCAAATTCAAAATAAATTCACCATGAGACCTAGCTCAAACAAGGCCGACATGCTTACCTTCCATTTAATCAAGCGATGACTTACCCCATTTGGATTCGAAATTCTGCAAGGTTAGTCGCATATACAACCAATATCCATTGATTAACTATAAGGTTCATCAATCAAACTCGACACCATGTCTTGTTTGATTGAAAATTTTTAACCTAAGCACCATGTAATTTAAAACAACCTATGAAGCACGTAGCTAAACATGCACTCAAACCATAGCATTACAAACATAGATAAAGGAAGCGCATGATCAAGCTATCTTCAAAGGACTAAACATGAGCATGATGGTGAACATTGCAACCTCCGAAACTTTGTTTAAAGTCAAAAGTGACATACCTAAGAGGCAAGACAAGAGCTAACATCATCTCAAGATTTGGATGAGAGGAACTATACTCGATGCTCACCTCCAAGAGCATTGCTACAAAACTCAAGTGTGAGATCAACTTCCTTTGTAATGTTCCCTCACCAAAACTTACCAAGTGTTGTTGATGTAGCTCACATGTTCTTAGCATCACTGTCCATTGTCCAATCTCCACGAAGGTTAGTGACCAAAATACGAAGGACAACTTATCCTAAAAACATGCTCTTGCTTTTTATTTGAAAAAATAAAATCTAATCCGAGGCTATCTCACGTGCTGTTTACGGTCATAAGCATGAACTTTCTGACTATCATTGGTGATGTCTGTCTCACCACCAATTGTTGATGTGTTGAACTTCATGCAAGGTTAGTGCCATAGTGCATACAATCTGCAATGCTTATGGTAAACATGCATCTACAACCAACCTTCAACAGGAAAGGACCAAAAGGCTTGTAGTCCTCGTGGTGCTCAGTGCACTAAGCATCGACTCGGAGGCATGATGCGCATGGTTCATGAGTGTATCAAGAATGAAACTACCATGCTCATCAATGGATCCTTTCCTTTGGACTCCAGTCGGCGCCTCATAATCCATGGCCCATGATTTCTCCATCTCGGACATTTCGATGTTGATTCTCGATCAGGTCGAAACACATGTGTGGGCAAGAGGCTCAAACTCGATCGAGGATGATGATGGTTCATTCACAAAGGTGAAGGATCTTAGTCATACTCTTGAGGGTAGAAAATTCTACAACCTCAATGAGCGGGCTCGGGCTGCGGAGATACATGCATCATCTCCTCGGTGGTTTTGCTTGAAGAGGCTTTGTAGAACTTTAGAACAGAAGGTGGCGAGGCTTCAAGCACCATCTAGGCTCCCTCGCATCGAGAAGTTTTTTCTAGCCTAGGAGATCAAGATCGAGGACATCAAAGATGTGGAAGTCTAGATTAACCTTGATCTTGTCTACTAGGTGGCCGGCCTCCTCGACACTCAAGAATATGGGAGGGCTCTTGAGTTTGTCGGATGGTCTTTGCGTGCGTTGCCCAACAAAGTGCTGTGCCATGGCAATGTTAACCTCCATAGTGGTTAAGATGGGCTTCTACGATAATTCCCCATGGAACAAGGCGATCGTAGAGGGTGAACAAATCAAAGTGCTTGAAAAGTTTCCACTCTAGTCGACCACTTCTTCTCCATGGCCTCCATGATAGATGTTTCATTTGGAGGATCGGGGCAAAGGAGTACAAGTAGGCCTAGGGAAGGTTACGTCAAAAATTTCTAGGTATTTGGACGAAGCTCCTTCCTAGTTGGACATCTAAGCAATTCGAGGTGTTTTGAGATTTTCAAAGGGCATCCTCGAATTGATAGAGGAACTCTTGAGGTTGAATTTCTTCTTCCTCCATTGTTCTGGTTAGTGAGGGGTTCTTGGTGAATAAGAGGATGTGGAAGGTGATGGATCTTTGTGAAGATCCTCAAACCATTCAGTTAGGGGGTTCTATTGGTGGGGAAGAAGAGTCTGAGATCTAGGATTTCTCCTTACTTGGAGTTTTTTGTGAAAAGCGAACCTCCATGATGCTCTAAGCGGCGAATGACTCATGCAGATGTAAGACACATCTTGGGAAGAGACAAGGTCTGGTAAGCCAAAGACATGAACCTAGCCCATGCACTATGACTCCTCTCTTTTCGAAGAGTGTCCAGGGAGGCCATATTGTACCATTGCTCGTCCTCATGAGAGAGGAGTTACAAAGTCATCAGTTCTTCCCAATTATCACTCCCTACGGTGTGTGTTGTTCGCTCCCATGAGAGAGAGAAACAACTTCCACTTCACGGTTTTCTGTCATGCACAGGATAACCAAGCGTGAACACATATCCTTAATTCTTTCAAATGAATGTAGGGTCTTCATTGATCGCTCAAGAAGGTCTATCTGAACCATATCTATAAGGTTGGGGTTGAGTTCATGGTTGGATGAAGAGTTGATGGATCATTGAACTCATAAGTTGAGGTGGAGAGATCGTGAAAGGATGGCCTCTCCATGGTAACAGGGTAAAGGTAGAAACAAAAGAAAAACAAAGATACGAGGACCCCGAAGATAGATCCAAGTTCCCGACAGCGGCGAGCTTGTTGGGTATTTTGGACGAATAAATCCTCAAGCGCCGCGGATACCGTTGTAAGCTTTCACCGAGTATTCCATCAGGGTATCGAATCAAGGAGTGTGTGTACTAACCCGATACGGTCAATCCAAGGACACACCGGATAAGATGCAAGGATAGAGAGGATTCCTAAAGATAGCACTATAGATGAGATTAAAGGTCGATCTCTAGATAGAACTTGGCTTAGGTACCGATAGCCTGACTTAACAAGCGACTCCTGCGGATCTATGTGGAAGGAGCTCACTATATCCAGCTATGGAGGATCAACGAGGCGGAAGAACATCACCACCTCTGGTGCCTCTACTAACCTTGGGATAAGCGAGCGGATGATAACCGGTGGCGTGTCTGGCGTCCAGCGTAGTTCTGCTATAGTAGCCAGGACTACGGCACCCATACTAATAGAACTACGACTACGAAGAGAACTAATCTCACTCACTATAGGTACTACTAGCTTATACTAAAGGCATATGAGAGAGCACTCGGTCCGTACTATGCTTCCAACATATCTGAGCGACTTGCGTGAGACGAACACAAAAACCTGATCTGAAAAAGGCTACTCATGCAACCTAGCATAAACTATTAGAAAGGAATCACAAACACTCTTTATTCTAATCGAGCATGCAAGCATATCCACTTTATTCTAAATGAGCGAACATGCATACAAATGGATGTGAGCACTTATGAACCTATGCTACAAGATCGAAGGTTGTGTTCACAAGAACACAAGCCTCTAAATCAAGAACAAGCGAAGAACACAAGAACATATCACCTATGCATGAATGCTACTTTAGTCTAAATAGAAAATACGAAATACTTACTTTACTCTAATTGAAGAACAAGCATCCATAGAGATACAACTCTCTCTCTCTCTCTCCTCTAATCTACCAAGGAGGCCTCTCCTTTGAAGGAAGCTCTCATCCTTGGGTGAGATGGTGTCTCATAATGAGCCCCTCCCCATCTATTTATAGGCCTAAGGGAGGTAGGAGGGCCCCAAGGCTGCCTTGGGTGCTACCTATAAGGTGGTGACATGTGGCGAGGAGTGGGGGCCAAGTTCTTTGTATCTTGCGTGAGAAGGAGCTTGGGCGGCTTCCTTCATGTAAGCATCTTAATGGTGTAAACTTAAGCTACTCATTGCAGCCACACATGTGCATGCGCCCATGCTGCTGATGTGGTGTGGACTGCGCCAGATGTGGGCCCCGGTGGGTCTGCATGATGAGGTGTGGGCCCCGGTGGCGTCATCTATCCTTTGTTTGTTTATTTCATATCTCGTGCATACGAACTCCGATGTAGGTAAATAATATATCCATTTCAATCGCCCTCGACAAGCTGCAATCTAAATTGGCATTTGAGGTTGTTTATGATGACATTCTATATAAGCCATTAGATCGATTTGCTCTCAACTGCACTGTTTAAGCACGTATTTCGTGTGCTCGCAACAAAAGCTAAAACACCAACACTTGTGGAATTTATCGATAATAACTCCTAACACTATTGTTGATGCCCATATTTTATTTATTTATGTAGGAGTTGATTGTGTAAAGTGGTACTTAATGTCAACACCGCGTTGTCTCTTCTTTGATAAGACTTGTCCACCAAAGCGGTCATAGTCCGTTTTCAACTCTACCCTTCTCTTGCTTTCTTCCTTCTAGCGTGAAAGCCTTGAGTCTCTACCAAATGACCTTTATTTTTTTTGGCCTCAGCGGTTCTGTCGAGTTTCTTCTCTCACTTTTACAAACCGCGACTTCTTGTTTTGAAATCTCGTCTGCATTTCTTCTTCATCCTCTCCATGGTAGCTTTGTTGGCTCGGGCTTTTCGTTCTTGGTCGTTTCATTTTTCTTTGGTGGTTGCAGACTTGCAAGATTGTGCTCGATACCTCGTGGCGCGTGCTCTGCGGCGATTGTTCTGAGGTGAATTAGGAGGGATGTCATCATCGTGATCATCAGCGGAATCATCGTGATCACTGGAGCTCACTTCTCGGATTGTATGGTTCTTGCGGAGAAGGTGGCGAGCGGTAGTGATGACCACGAGATGATTGTGGAGGCTCGGGGATCTCGAGATCCATCGCTCATGGGGATTATGGCGATGTAACGTTTTGGCCATAATATGATACCGTGTAGCGCATCCTTAAGTGTTTTTCCCCATCACCTCACAGGATATCTAGCTCTAGCTCCTCAAAAGCGGGTTGACAAATGTTCTCTATGCTAAGCGAGGTGTAGCCAGTGGAATCGGCATCTGCGTGGCTTATACATCTGGAAAATGCAAAGCACTTAGTCGCCACTGTATATGTAGAGAAATAATAATTAATTAGTTATTATTAGGATGAATTATACCATCATTGTGAATGTCATCGAAATTTCTAAGTCATATGCATCAATTATTGAGCTAATAATAGCATGAATTATACATACCTTCATTTTGATGTTGCTTGAATGGCTTATTGTAGCTCACATGGGGTGTGTGGATGTCATCTTGTTGGCCAGTTAAAACACGTGTCGCGTTTGATCCACAAGCATACGGATCACGTGTCGCCCTTCTTCACTCGGGGTGACCCAAGATATCGACCGTGGATCGGAAGCAAACTACCTAGGGTTCTCCATCTAACCTCCGATCTAACCTAACATGAAGCATTGATTGCATAAAGATCATACAAGCATGAAAGAATGTATGGATCACATCCACCTAGCCATAAAGGTACACAACCAAAGGTAACCCTAGCCTACAGTCTCCTTGTTGCCGCTCGGCCAAGGTGAGAAACCAATCTAATCTTACAACATGAGAATGAGTCATCTACTCAACATTACACATTCGCTCGCCGCTTTCTCCTTCACCGTACTGTCACTACGGTAGATAATCATCACGAATGACAAACCTCATCCGTGCACTACTACGATGTATCCGTAAGAGATAAACTAACCACCACGATTAGATCTATTCCTACTAAAGTCATATGCTAGCCTCACATATGGATAAAGCACACATCAAGTAGCTCAAAGTAAAGACAAGATATGATTATATCACCATCGAATGTTGAATGTACAAACGCCTTGATGAATTCAAGGTGTGGCTCCGGAACTCCACCATGGCTTCACCACGCAGGGCCAACCATGGCGGCTAGGGCATGGCCTAAAGCCATCTCCTAGGCAACTCGAGGACTTCGGCAGGCTTCCTTGGGTGTCTCCTTCGATTTGGCTCTCGGTGAATGGATGTGGCGGCCCTTGAGGTATAAGCTTTAAATAGACCGAGGAGCATCTAGGTCAAGGGGGAACCGAGCCCAGGGGAAAGGGTGGGCCGGCGCTGGGCAGGCCGGCCCGGCCGTTGGCCGGTTCGGCCCGTCTCGCTCCCGACGCTTCTCGTTCAATTGTTGACTTGTACGCATGTGGGCCCTTGACGTCGTCTTCTCCACGGTTTAGATAGGGATACTTGGACGTCAAGCTCCGGCATCTTACATTCCGGGTCCCTGAGATTTACGGCTTCATGCTTTGGTCCTTGGGTTGTTTGGAGTCTTATTCACTTTGTGTCTTGACTTGTGGCCGGGCTTCATGATCTTCTCATAAAAGTGCTTGATGAACTTTGCGAAAGTACTTCTTTAACCTTAAATCCTGCGTAAACAACATACTCCAAAACCATATGCGAGTGCGAACTTGTCATATCAAGGGGGTTAGTATCGTTAGTTAGGATATCAAATATGTGCAAATGTTGACAACTCATAGCTAGGTGTACCAAAATCGTCAACATACCCCCATGCTTAAACCTTGCTCGAGCAAGTCCAAGATCTTGCTTAACTTGGAAATCAGCATTGCCCGTCAATGTCTTCCTCGCACTTAGTTATACACAACAAGACATATTGCTCTCTCAAGTATTTAGCATTTAAGGTTCAAGTTTTGACCGCTAATTCATCATGGAAGATAGACTATCATTAAAGAACATGCCACAATAAAACAAATATGGCTCTCAAACTTAAGCAAACTTCAAACCTTTACCTTGTTGCATCGTGAAGAGTTTTCAAAAGTTGCACATCTAACATAAGTGAGGTTCTCTTGCAAAAGCTCATGGAAACACTCATCTCGTCAAGTCACTCAAGCCTACACTAGATTATTCTCAACCTATTCTACTCATATATGAAAGTGGAAAGCTTATGTGGAGCTTGGTAGGTAAAAACAATCCTAGCAAAACATTATACTTGAAATATTGTCAAACTAAGAGAGATCTATTGAATTACCGAGACTAGCAAAAGGCCATGGAAAATAAATGTTGGAAGAGAGAGATGGAACACACATTTAGAAAGGTGGACATGTGCAAGTGGCAAATGGGTGATCCCAAGACACGAATGAAGTTCTCTATCGGATTGCACATGGTTGGAAAAGATTTATGGACTTGTCTTCAAAGCTCTCTAAGATTTAAATGAAAGCTAAAAGAACCGAGGAGCATTTTATTTTTCTCTTTTTGTTTTTTCTTTTCTTATTTTTCTTTCTTCTCTTTTTTCTTTCTTTCCTTCTTTCTCTTCTTTTTCTCTTTTTTATTCATCATTTTTATGCTCCTCCGAACTTTTAAGCAACATAGTACTTGCTATAGCAGTCCTCCCCATGCTTAAATGATTGCTTATCCTCGAGCATAGAAGTGAGGGACCTATGGCTGCTAGAGAAGTACAAAATCCTTGTGTTCCTTTATAAATCTTTTGAAATCTTCAAGGCATCCTCCATGTCAAAACTCCGCATGGTCTTGGGTGCATTGATGAGTCCTCCATATGTTATATGTCTTGAAATCTTGCCACAAAATCTTCAAAAATTCGTTGAAAGATGATCCATACTCAATTTGGGTTGTGGTCAAGGAGGTAATCACAAAAGATGTTTTGGGTTTAGGGTGGATGCCCAGCGAAGTTTGTGAAATTTCAATGTAGAAACTCACAATGCATGGACAAGAATGGCTAGCATGAAAAGATACATAGGAATGACCGACTTCTTAGTCTCGCATCACAAATCAATCCTAATCCAACTCATCAAGATATAAGTTTGCAAACTAAGGGTTTCATTTGAAAGTACTTGTATGTGTATAGGCTTTGGTAGGTAGAGCCTTGCAAGAGATTCACAAATGTAGATAGCATAATAATTTTAAATAAAAACAAGTACAAGGCATAGGTCATTGGTAAACTTAAATCAAAGAGCAACATAAAGTATGTGGGTCTAAAATTAGTCATTTAACCTCCACAAATGAAAGAGCCGGTATTTAATCAATTTAAGTTCCTTTGAGAGAGAGCAAATAGTCATGTCATATAAAACATCATGCAAGTAAAACAAGGTGGCAACTTTCATCATTTTTCCATAAGCAACGTGCATACAAATGATATCATCGTGGTAAGCTCAAAAGTGTTGGTGATTCATTTATTGAAAACTAACAAACCTAGGTTGTCCTCCTAGTAGCCATGTTATTGATCGAGAGATAAATACAAAGGTTGTTTATGGTTGAAAGCATATATGTGCAAGCATTTAGAAGGAGATGAACAAAGATAAAGTTAAGGGTGAGTTACGTCCTTTTGATGCTCGTAGTGAAGTGCAGCGTGGGCTCCCCATGCTTAAGCATTGTGCTTAGCATGGAAAAAGAATGATGAGCATCTTGTGGTGAAGGTGATCCTTGAACTCTATGTGGCCTTTTCCTTTTCGTCCTTCAAATCCTCCCCATGCTTAGCATGTTGCTAAGTGTGGAAGAACTTGGATTCGCCCATAATTCCCTATTGCCATGTGTTTGAGAATCATCTTCACTTCCTTGCCTTTGTTACCTCAGTTGTCCTTCAACTTCTTCTTATTATCATCAAGCCATGGATCCAATCCTTCATCATATCGTCATCACCGACTTCCATCCGTCCTTATCGCTGCCTCATCTTCTACAGATTTTCTTTACTTCCAGAACAGAACATATACTGAAACACCCTCCAAGTTGAAGTTCATGAAATTATCTTTCCAACGAGCCATCATTCGCATGAAACGGGTTCCAACAAGAGAGTTGTGCCTATTTTACTCGGTGATGCAATCTGTCCAAAGCTGATTTCAGACCACGCAGCGCTCAATGTTTCTGCCATATCTCCTTGTACGGGTCTTCAAAATTGATGATCCTTGATGCGTTGGAAAGAGGGTTTGAAGGAGCTTCTGAATATTAACTTTTCTTCCATTGTACATCTCTGAACATGTGCTCAAACTTAATGGAAACAGCGACTTCCCTCTCAAGCCTTGTAGATGACTAACGATCTTGATTGCAATTGGTCAAGAACTCATGGGAACACTTCGTCATGCCTGCAAAACAAATCAAATGCACATCCTACCCCTGGGGTGATGGTCGGGAGAAACAATTGCCAACAAACCAAATACATCCCTAAGATCTTAACTTGTGGCATAGCTTACCTAGTAAAAAGAAAAGAGAACCTAATGAGTGTACGTGCGTGTAGGTGAAAAAATGCAAATGAAAGGAAGGGATATAAACAATGACAATGTTTGCACCAAGTTCTAAACACCATGTTTACAACTGATTGCTTTATTTCTATATATCCATAAAGATTTAACCAAGGTCAAAACACCATGTTTACACAAGATTACAAAAGAAAATGCCTCGTGAAGCATTATCATGGAAATAAAGTATTCATCAAAAAGTTTTGAAGAAGCCAAGCTAACCTATGCATGATAGAACAAAGGGGTTGATGCAAATGCAAAGGGGTTAGTATAAATGGCAGCAATATTTGAAAAGGCTTTCGTCGTTCCTCAATAATGACAAGCAAGTCACTTTATGAGAGGCGTAGTCTTGTCAACAAAATCTTTTATCAAAAGACCTAATCAAATATGCTAACAAGGTTTTAAGGTAAGGCTTATGGGTATCCTATATTTTGCTTAAGACAAGAATTTTGAAAAGATAAGTCGGTGAAGAAATTCTATCTAAGGTGGTTTTGAAAGAAGAAAAGAAAACAAGGGTTAGATTTTGATGAAAAACAAACCTATGGTTTTAGGATTACTAAAGGTATGAGGGTTTTCCTAAGGGTTTAGGATGAGGCTAGTCAAAATTTTAATTAGAAAAGGGATAGAGATAGACTTTGTTGACTTGACATAAGTCGATCCCCCTTTGTTGGCTTGGGTTCTAGGTGTGGTTTGATAGGAAGGTTTAGGCAAAGATTGTTGTTTTTTCAAAGAAGGGTTATAAAAATGAGATGCAACATGCAACAAAATGCAAAGGTGGAGAACAATGTGGAATGAAGTGCAACATGATATGAATGAACAAAAAGATATGACATGATATGGTGGTGATCTAAACCAAAATGAAAGTTAGTCTAAGTTAACTAGCCACAAGTTTAGAATCAAGGGTTGTCATATTTCATATGTCTCTAAAAGACACAAAGAAAAGACTCTAAACACTAATAAGCACACAAAATAAGGGGTCTACAAGTTTTCCAAAATCAAGTAGCAAAGTGCTCACTCAATATCTATTAAAGCATATAATATTTGGTTGTGACATTTATTAGAGCAATGGTACGATGTTACTTGAAGTTTTCAAATAAAGAACACAATGTAGACTTGTCATAGTTTATATAGATATATAAAAGATCGGGTTGCCTCCCGAAAGTGCTTCATTTTAAGTCATAGAGCTCGACTTTCTCACGCACCTTTTATCGTCGTGAAGCCATGGTTCCTTGTGAAAGTGAGAATCCAAAGTAGCCATGCAGCTTGATGTTGCCTTATGAAATTGGTTGTGGTTCGCCCAACATCATCATGTGTTGAGTGGTGCCTCTTGTGTCTTCATTCATCCATGCTCCGAAGGTTTTGTCTAGTCCGTAGCTTCTGAATTTGATCATGTACGTGTTGTGGAACCGTTGCCCATCTTCTTTATTGACACCATGTCCATCTCTTCTATCTTGTCGTCATCGCTTGTTGCTGCCTCTTCTTCATGGATTTACCCTGCATCCAGAACAGAACATATACCAAAATATAGTTCTATTGAAAAATTTATAAAATTACCTTTCCAACGGGTACTCATTCATCTAAATCGGAGTCCGAATGAGGGAGCTATGGCTGTTTCACTTCAGCATTGCTTGCTGTCCAGAATTTCAGCACGTGCAACCTTCGGTGATTCGCCATATCCGCTTGTAGGAACCTCCGATTGCCTTGCCGCTTGATTGGTTGGAATGTAGACTTCATGGGGCTTCTGAAAATCCAAATATATCCAATTGTTTTCTGCTGAGTTGTGCAAAACATCTCAATGACATCATTATCTTTTGTCCATCGATCCGGAGATGTACGTGTGGTCTTTATCTTGTAGACTTTTAGGGCACCATGTCGCGCATCACTTGGCTTCAAAGATCATTACCATCGCTGCATAAGCATGATGGCAATGGATCCTTCTATCGTGCTTGACATGGTTTCTCAAACCTATAGCTCAAACAAACAAACCTCCAAAAGACATTAGTCTTAAAACTTAATTGACACATAGGCATACCTTGTTCATCTTCGCTTTGCTTTGTGTGGGGCTCAATAGCAGATGTTGGGCCACTAACCAAAGTTAGCACCTACCACTAAAGAGAAATTCTTTTGTAGCCATCAACTTGGTTGAGCGAGGTTGGACTTGTCAAGTCCAATGTTGAAAACTTCTCGATCGCTTTGTGTCTAGGGTTTTACCGCATTCAAGGACACAAACAAGAAACATAGGGTATATGCAATAATAATAAAATTAGGGTTAGTTAAAAGAAAGATAGATCACCCTAGGGTTCGAGTTCCAATCCCAATGGCGCGGAAAAAGGGGCTTGTTGACGGTTAAAATGTCGTGTTTGATCCAAGCGACGGATCACGTGTCGCCTTCTTCACTCGGGGTGACCCAAGATATCGAACCATGGATCGGAAGCAAACTACCTAGGGTTTTCCATCTAACCTACCGATCTAACCTAACATGAAGCATTGATTGCATAAAGATCATACAAGCATGAAAGGATGTATGGATCACATCCACCTAGCCATAAAGGTGCACAACCAAAGGTAACCCTAGCCTATCATCTCCTTGTTGCCGCTCCGCCAAGGTGAGAAACCAATCTAATCTTACAACATGAGAATGAGTCATCTACTCAACATTACACGCTCTCCACTTTCTCCTTCACCGTATCACCACGGTAGATAATCATCACCAAACGACAAACCTCGGTCAGTGCACTACTACGATGTATCCGCAAGAGATAAACTAACCACCACGATTAGATCTATTCCTACTAAAGTCATATGCTAGCCTCATATATGGATAAAGCACACATCAAGTAGCTCAAAGTAAAGACAAGATATGATTATATCACCATCGAATGTTGAATGTACAAACGCCTTGATGAATTCAAGGTGGCTCTGAACTCCACCATGGCTTCACCACAGGCCAACCATGGCGGCTAGGGCATGGCCTAAGTCATCTCCTAGGCAACTCGAGGACTTGCGGTTGTCGGCTTCCTTTGGTGTGTCTCCTTTGATTTGGCGGCTCGGTGAATGGATGCGCCCTTGGGTATAAGCTTTAAATAGACCGAGGAGCGTCTAGATCAAGGGAACGAATCGAGCCGGAGCAGATGGGCGGCGGCTGACCGGCCAGCCCGCTTCAGCCGGTTCGGCCCCGCTCGCCCCGACGCTTCTCGTTCAATTGTTGACATGCACCCTTCGCATGTGGGCCCTTGACGTCGTCTTCTCCACGGTTTAGATAGGGCTACTTGACGCCAAGCTCGCATCTTCGCTGAGTCCCTGAGATTTACGGCTTCATGCTTTGGTCCTTGGGTTGTTTGGAGTCTTGTTCACTGTGTGTCTTGACTTGTGATAGGCTTCATGATCTTCTCATAAAGTGCTTGATGAACTTTGAAAGTACTTCTTTAAGCGCTTAAATCCTGCGTAAAACAACATACTCCAAAACCACATGAAAAGTGAACTTGTCATATCAAGGGGTTAGTACCGTTAGTTAGGATATCAAATATGTGGAAATGTTGATGGTAAACTCATAGCTAGGTGTCAAAATCGACCGTCAACACATCCATTGTGGTACCATTGGTCGTCGCCCACTTGAACTCCTTCTATTGCCCCTTTTCTCTTGGGGACCGGCTGTGGAAGCACAACCGCTTTTATGAGCGTAGGATCCACTTGTACTTGGGGCGCCTCAGTTGGGCCATCTCATTTATTGTGGCACCCACTCATTCAATCTCTCATGTTTTCTTCGTGTTCTTTAAGTCTTTGCTCTATCACTTGGCGTCTTCCTCCTCTTCGCTCTCTTCTTCTCTGGCTCGATAGGGTGGCAAAGTCTCCCTAAAGGCAAATTTCCATGGTACCACCACTTAGCCTCGCAACGTCCCGAGTGTTCTGGATTCTTGAACACCATAGTGAGCTCATCCATCTCTCTCACAACCTTCACTCTCCCGCTTTGACATCTTCAATTATTTTCAATATTTCAAGTGCAGCCTCTCGTAACGAGGGTGGGAATTCAAGGTACCATCTTGAGTTAATTGTGCCTCCATGAGCATAATACCAATTCTTCACCGCCGGGCCACTCATAGACCGCTGGTATGGTACCCATTGCGAGAAGGTCTTCTTCCATCTTCCGCCACTTGGGAACCGCAAGTATGTAACCACCTCGACCAAGATGATGGTCGTGCCCTTTCTTACCACGACTTTTCTTCCCTCGCACTCGCCTTGGTGAAATCTTCACTTTTCTTGTATTCCACAAAGGACGCCCGGTTCTTTAACTTGGGATATTCAATCCAATTTGGAGTTCGATTCTTCTTGATATAATCTTTATCCGATTCTTCGCTTCAACTGAAATTGAGTTGCCATCCTCGTGAGAGTCCAACTCACATCATTTGGTTCAACGCCTTCAGAAGTGTGAAGTGTTTTAGGATTTCATCCCACAACAAATTTTTCACTGATGCGGAACCACGTGTGGATTATCGCCTTTTCCTTCCATTCTCTGTGGTGATGGCACGTTGTCCCTTACAATGGCCCGCCTTTGCGACATACACGTGTCCTTGATCTTTTTGGAGCACATGGTTGGCCAACCTCGACACTACGTGATATGATACATGACATGGCGGTGAGTACTTGTGTACGCCTCTCTTTGTCTTTTTGATGTTGAGCATGAAGCCTACAAGTTGCGTAGATTCGTTATTTAATTAATTATGTAAGAATTGAGGTTAGAGAAATAATAATTATGAACTTAATGCATGATATATATATATATATACACCTCATGGGAACATTCCATACTATTATTCACAAGACTTTCCTCATTGTTTCCGGCATTGTCCTCATTATTTTTGTTGTGTCCTCGATGGGGCATCCTCCTCGATCGGAGGTATGTTCAAGAACCATGTCCGACTACACTCCTGTCGATGAAGGTTGCAATGGTATTTGTACCACTAGCAATAATGTCGGCCATAAGGTTGTCATTATTGTCATCCATCTAGAATAAACAAGAATTTTCTAAGAATTTCTGGAATAAACAAGAATTTGCTATGAATTTATGGAACAAACAAGAATTTTCTAAGAATTTCTAGAATAAACAAGATTTTCTTTGAATATCTAGAATAAACAACAATATTCTAAGAATTTCGGAATAAACAACAAGTTTCTATGAATTTCGGAATAAACAAGATTTTTCTATGAATTTCTAGAATAAACAACAATTTTCTAAGACTTTCTAGAATAAACAAGAATTTACTATGAATTTACGGAATAATCAAGATGTCTCTATGAATTTCTGGAATAAACAAGAATTTACTAATAATAGTTTGAATAAACAAGAATTTTCTTTGAATTTACGGAATAAACAACAATATTGTATGAATTTCTTGAAAACAACAAGTTTCTATGAATTTTAGAATAAACAAGAATTTTACTATTAATTTACTATGAATTTCTGGAATAAACAAGAATTTTCCATTAAACTAAGTCGAAATATTTCTACTAACTTGTGGACTAACGATGCTTGTCGACTTGCGGCCGGTGTGGGGAGAATGACGCAGTGACGGAAGTCACTTGTTCGAGCCGACGCTGGCGGTCATCGGGTTCGAACTATCAAACTATGAAATTGTGTATTAGAAAACAATTAAGAACTCAAATACACAAATAAGAATTTGGTCCATAGTCGTAAGTGTCGAAACTAATAAATTTATATGTATGACTATATATATACACAAAATATACAAAGCATTACAATTTATTTCTAATTAAATTTTCTTTCCATTCCTATAAATTTAAAATTTTCAATGCATATCTAAATTTTTATAACTATACATATCAATTGATAAACTAAATCAAATAAATTAAAAATTAATTAAAAATACTTGCGGCAAGCATTACGAGTTTGCATCGCCAAGGCACCAGCGGCACGGCGGCCACGGCGCCATCGCGCACTCGACGGCGGCCCCGCAGAGGCGGCGGGCGGCGGCACGGCCTGACCGGCCGGGTGAGGGGCGGCATGGAGAGAGGGACGCGCCGGCCGGCGGCCGCGGTGGAGGCGGCGTTGGGGAGGAGATGGCGTCGGGCGAGGCGCGCAGCGTCGAGGAGCCGCGTGGCGGCGTGTGGGGCAGCTGGGGCGTGGGGACGGAGCGGCACGGCGGGAAGGCAGCGGCGCGTCGGGAAAGGCGGAGCGCGCGTGGGGGAGAAGCGCGGCGAGGAGGCGGCGTGGCTGCAACGACGGCGATTTGGGGGCGAAATGTGGCTAAGTGCCGATCCGGAAGGCGGGCGGCTTATATACTCCCTCACCCTTTTGTCACGGTGGAGTTTCCAATGAGACAAAAGCCCTCTTTAGTCCCGGGTTGTGTTACAACCCGAGACTAAAACCCCTCACTGTGTGTGACCCATGACAAAAGGGGTGTTTCATGAGTGAGCCCCTAAAAGCAAATTTTGTTTTAGTCCGGTGGTGTTCCACGAGACAAAGGAGGACCAATTTCTGTGAGGAAGTTAACATTTCTCTTTTCCTTCCTCAGACTCATTCCTTTTGCTTGGAACATTTAAAAATCGTTAGTTAAAATATTTGTGTCATGCAAAATTATATTTAGTTCAGAACAAAAAATACCTACTTTTCTATGCACATATTAATTCAAGAGTTGAAACAATTCTTTCTAATTTTCGTTTACAATTTTCATATATATGTTCCAAACATGCTTCATTTAAAATAACTAAAAAACTCAATTGAGTCAGTTTATGCATCATTAATTGAATTGACTGATAAATGACTTTGTGTCAAAGTTTGACACCATTCCGGATCTTTTCATGGGTGGACTCGGTCAACGTTTAATTAGGGTGATGTCGAAAATAAATTAAATTAAAATATTAGTAAACCAACTCGGAAAAATCTCAAACTTGGTGAGTACTTCATGAACATGTTGATGATTTGAAGACAGTACGTGAGTTCATAGATATGTGTTTCAAGTACTGGTTTAAATGCTAGAAGCTGACATATAGCACACGTAACCTCCGATCGACGAGAAAGCTTTCAAGCAAGATGTTGACATTCTCTCTCTCTCTCGAAAAAGGTGTCTAAGAGCTAGTATATATATATATATATATTGGAGCTGACCTCCCGAGAGGTGTCACCGAAAACACTATGCTTGGGCAGCTTGCTCCAATCGGAGGTAGGAGGTAGTGCAATATATGTCGAATGCATGGTATTCATCGAATCCCTAAGCGCAAATTCAATTACATTGAAAATAGTACCAAACCAACTCGAATGATAAACATGCTTCTTGAACATGTTGATGATTTGAAGACAATACGTGAGTTCATATATATGTGTTTCAAATCTTGGTTTAAATGCTAGAAGTCGACATATATAGCTGCGTAACCTCCGATACCGAGACAAGTTCAAGCAAGATGTCGACATTCTCTCTCACTCTGGAAAAGGTGTCTAAGAGCTAGTATATATGCCGGAGCGACCTCCGAGAGGTGTCATCGAAAACACTATGCTTGGGCAGCTTGCTCCCTATCAGTCTTGGAGGTAGTGCAATATATGTCAATGCATGGTATTCCAGAATCCTCTAAGCGCAAATTCAATTAAATTGAAAATAGTACCAAACCAACTCAAAATAATAAACATGCTTCTTGAACATGTTGAAGACAATACATGAATTCATAATAAAGTAGCTAATTAATAATAATTAATAAGTTCATAAAGGTTCACATAGCTAGCTAATTAATACAAGATCATATAATAAGTGCGGTACAAAGCTGATCCATGCATGCATAATGTTCTTGAGCACGCACTTGTAGATATGAAATATGGTTAATGTCTCGCAATCATCGTAGAACTCTCTCAAAATAAGCTAGAGCGTGATTAGTACACTCTCCTCCGCTTCGGGAGGAGTGTCAAACAACACCGCAAACATCAAACAATGGAGCCTCGGGTTACTGGCTTGTAGAAAGTTAGAATTGCTTGACTCTTCCAATTGTTGGTGAAAATGGCTCCCCACCATAGTAATCCACCCCAACTCTTTCCACGACTTGATTAAGAATCGCACGGAAGCTAATTGAAGCATAGGTAGAACAGAGTGATCACACAATCAGATGATGATGAGATATAATAACCTTATGAAAGTTCAAAATATATATGTACCAGAAACAAATTAATTAAGAATGAATAAAAAATATATATATATATATGTATATTATACCAAAACTCGATGAGCCCCTGCAAAGCCTCTCAAGTCGAACCACATTGCCTTCACCCGCCTCAAGTTGCCTTAATTTAAAATAGAAAGGTCCGCACGAAGCACCCAACATTATTCGGAGTTGTAGACAATTCTCCCTCTCTCGGGTTAACCGAATAGGTGATGTTGAGCCCATTTGTTGCAATGAGAACCATCGGGTGTGCACGCCCATCGCAACCGGTAGTCTACATATCGTGTACGGTGAAAGAGATATACACTCTTGCCATGTTCTCATCAACACGCTCGGTTTGCCTTTGGAGGAGTAGCACTCATATCATCGATAATATCTCACGAGCCATCCGATATTGTTGATAACCTACAATAATTATATATGTAACTAAAATTATAGATTTTCCATGTGAAATGAAAAAAGTTCTATGTAAAGCAAATTAATTTCAATTATTATATTACCACGTTGGCTACGTGCGGATCACCCATTTGCAAGGTAATCTGCGGTGAAAGTGCAGTGCGATGTCGAGGCAACGGGTCCTCCCAAACACCGCCACCAAGACCTCCACGGCCAAGGCCACGGCCACCACGCCCGCCACGGCGACGGACTATGCCACGACCACGGGTGCCATTACCAACGCCACTTGACGACGACATTGTTAGCTCAAACTATATCCAAATCAAAATAACACACATTATTCACAAAAAGTAGGATTAGTTTACATATATAGATTGGATTCAATATATGCATAAATAGAAAACAAAAGGGGATAGAATTCAACACTATTATTAATGTACATAACCTTTATGAACCAAACTCAGACAACCCGGATATGAACTACTAGCGGTCTCACATCACCATCATATACACTGGCTCTCCCACTTACGACTACATCACCATGCCCTACATCTCCTATCTAGCTACACATCTCCCCACTAGAGATGTCACCTAGTAGATGTTCAACAGAATAATAGACGTAATGTATATCAAAACAAGAAAATAAGAAAATGCTTACATTTATTCTATATAAAAATAAAAAAATACTTAATAAAAGAATTTAATCTTCTATTTCCTCCTATAGCTACCTAGAAATAAAAGCATTTCTAAACCATGAAAGAATGGAAATAACTACATTTTCATTATGTTTATTATTTTCTTTATGAGCATATATTTTATAAACTATATGTACAAGTAAAATTCAATTTTCTCTCTATATGAAAAACAAGAAAATAAGAGAATGCTTAATACAAATTTAATGAAAGAAGGAACAATGCAAGTACCATCCTAACTACATTTTCACGATATATACAAAATCTCATCTCTAAGCTCCTCCTACCTAGCTACAAATTAACATTTCTATTTTCTCCATCTCTAAACCATAAAACAAAATTTAATCACAACAAATGAAGGGAGGATGAAGATTCCAACCTTGACAACACTTTGGAGGAGAGAAATCTTCACAAATTAATAAAGAAAAAATCACAGCAACACCTTAGGCTTGAGTCACTCAGATCCCAAATCCGGCGACCTCGCCACGACACGCGGCGTGGATCCGCCCCACCCTGCCGCCGAGCTCAGGCCGCCTTTGCCACGAGCCTGCGAAATCCTCCGCCTCGAGCTTGCACCTCGACTGAGCGCGAAGCCGCCGGTGGTGACTGCATCCTGCAGGTGCCACCGTCGGCGGAGGCGTCCACTGTATGTGTCGCTCTTGCGGCGGAAGCCGCCTTCCACATGGGCCAGTCGCGGCGTAGAAGCCACGGACCAAGTAGTCGGTGTGGCGGAGATTGGGTCGTCCGCGGCAGCGGCGGCAATGCCCGACGCGTGGCGGCAGCTTGGGCAGCGGCAGGGCGCCCGGTCCTCAACTGCGCAAGGCCGAGAGCTGCGTGTGGGTGCGAGGAGGCCAATTTGGCGCGAGGAGGAGCGCAGGAGGATTGATGTCAAATCAGATGATTTTGCGAGGGGAAGAGCTTCGCCAAAGGTACCGAGACACCAGGGTCGATTGGCGAGGAAGTTGAGCCTGTTTTTCCGAGCCTGTTGGAACGGTGGATTTGCTGTTTTCTATTTTTCCGATGGAAAACGATATAAAGGATCTGTTGGAGTTGCTCTTAGTCATGACATCTTCACCCGCGTTAGGTGGCGCTACCGGTCCCCTCATGGAGAAACCTTAATTATTAAGCACATCTTTGCATGGTTGCCTCATCCGCTCTATAAATAGAGCAGAATACATGGCAACCTGAAATCATCATCTGGAGCCGGTGCCACAATGCAACTAGCGCCCATGGCTCCCCTTTTTCTGCTAGCACTGCTTCTCGTGTCTAGGTCATGTATCTGTAGTAGTGATGAGCAAGCAGACGAAATCGGGTACATGGTTGTGCCAACAAGCTCCTTGAAGCACATTCCAGACGGCGCCGTTTGCTCCGGGCACAAGGGTGAGTAATTAATTAAATTAATTAATTAATACTATACATATAAAATATGACTTCTTTGATGTTTAATAACGAACGATAGTGATGCCATCCTCCAACCGCACCTGGTTGCCGTTGCACTGGGCGCACGGCCCCTGCTCGCCCAACAATGGCACGCCGGCGATCATGGTCGTCGACAACATGCTCCGGTCGGACCAACGCCGCGCGGACTACATCCGAGCGCAGCTCTCCAACGGCGTCGACGGAGAGGTAGGAACCAACGGCCATGAGAGCACTGCACAAGTTGTGGACGGTTCAGTGGTTACCCAAGCGAAGTTTGGAAAAGCAGAAAGGATCTTCCGATACGGTAAGAATTGAAGCTCTTATTTGCTTCCAGCCTCACCGTTATCACCGTACGTGTACATCATGCTGCATGTCCTTAATAATTGTCAGAACCCGAATTCGTGGGATCTTGCGGCGACCGGCGGCGGCAGCTCGAGCTCATCAGGAGGAGTGTCCCAGACCTTGGTAGTGGACACGAGCAGCGACATCCCGTGGGTGCAGTGCCAGCCGTGCCCAGCCCGCAATGCCACCTCCAGAAGGACCAGGTGTACGACCCCAGGAGGTCCAGCACCTACGCCCCTGATCCCCTGCGGCTCCCCGACCTGCGCGCAGCTCGGCGCCAGCTACGGCAATGGCTGCTCCGGCTCCGGGCAGTGCCAGTACACCGTCAGCTACGGCGACGGCCGAGCGACCGCCGGCACCTACGTCACCGACAGGCTGGAGCTAGGCCCCAACACCGTCGTCCCCAACTTCACGTTCGGGTGCAGCCACGCCGTGCGGGGCTTCTTTAGCGACCAGACCGCGGGAACTCGCCCTCGGCGGCGGCGGCCAGTCTCTCCGGGCGCAGACGGCGGCGACCTTCGGCAACCCTTCTCCTACTGCGTCCCAAGCCCGAGCACCAGCGGCTTCCTCTCCTGGGCGGGCCGGTCGCCGCCGCCAGTCTGTTCGGGCGGACGCCGCTGATCAACAACCCCGGAACCCGACGTTCTACCTCGTGCGCCTCCGGGGATCGCCGTCGCCGGCCGGAGCCTCGCCGTGCCGCCGGCAGTGTTCGCGGCCGGTGCGGTGATGGACTCCAGCATGGTGGTCACGCGGGCTGCCGCCGACGGCGTACGCGGCGCTGCGGTCGGCGTTCAGGGCCGCCATGAGCGCGTACCCGCTGACGGCGCCGAGGCCCGGCCTCGACACCTGCTACGACTTCCTCCGCTTCCCGGTAGTGCGGGTGCCCAGGGTCTCCTCGTGTTCGACGGCGGCGCCGTCGCAGCTGGACGCGGCGTCGGTCATGCTCGACGGCTGCCTGGCGTTCGCAGCCAGCCCCAGCGACCGCGCCGTCGGGTTCATCGGCAATGTGCAGCAGCAGACGTACGAGGTGCTCTACGACGTCGCCGGCCGGTCCCTCGGGTTTAGCGCTGGCGCGTGCTGAGGATCAACTGCGTACTGCAGGTTGCAGCTCCATCGTCACCTTCTCGTTCTACGCGGGCGACAGATGATGATATATATTTGGGGCATATTTATTTCCTTAAAATCGTTTCTTAAATGCTTGCTTATGGAGAAGCAAGTTATTATATACTTTGTTGAATAAATATCGATGAAGAAAGTATGATGTTGTAAGCTTGTACCTTTCTCTACATTTAATTTAAGAAGCCACCTTGTGATATCCAAAATCCCAAAGATAATGGTATTTTTGGAGCAAAAGGAATTGAATAAATTAGTCTATTAGCCCGTGCTCTCACATCGGTACGGTTACGTTTCCAAAGCTATTGTATCTGAAAATTATTTGCAAAATAGATTATTATAGACTCCAAACCAATAATCACGATTATTTTTACCTACTAATCTCTTATTTTAAAATATTTGAACATAATACTTACATGCATGTTTACTTATTATCTTTGTCCAGTTGATTGATGTTTATTAGTAGCAATTGGTCTATGCACTTTTTAATTTTTATCCACATTCAGACTATTTTTGCGATGTCAGGAATCTGATAGTGGCCGCAATGTTACTGCGCGAGTGCGGCCGTGTATAGGCAAGGCAATGGCGGATGGATAAGGTAGGTGGACGATGAAAATGCGTGCCCTGACGCCGAGTGCGACGGCAATCAGCATGAGGCACCGGAGGAAGGGAAGAAGCAAAATGTCGTCCTTTACAAGCCCGGACCGGACCGGGCGTTTGAGATTTCTAGGAGCTTTGTACAGCTAGGTTACAACAGATATATACCTCTCACCGTTATGTATTCAACTACTCTGTTCACCTCTCTGTATGCGAGGACATCTTGTTTGATTAGTCCCGCTAATTGGTCAGCATTGATTGCTATATTCTGAAAAACTCTGCGGCACCTCTCATTCCAAACATTCCAGATTGTGTAGATGATCACCTGCAGATGCTTGTTCCTGTCATCGGCGCCTTGTCGAAGCAACCATCGCCACCAGCGTCACATTGTTCTTGCAGATGGTGTTGGCACCTGGATGTTGAACCAGTTAGCGATTCGTTGCCAGACTGTCTTCGTGTAAGAGCACTTTGCAGCCACGTGAAGGTGTGTCTCTGAACTTGTGTGGCAAAGGGTGCAAACAGGGTTTGTCTGTCCACCGTGCCTGAGGATACAGTCCGCTGTTGGAGCTTGGATTGCAGCAACAACCACGTGAAGAAACGACATTTGTTCTCCACCTTGGCCTTCCAAATTGTACTCCATGGCCCATCCTTGACAGCCCCCATGAACTGCACACTGTAGGCCAACTTAGCCGAGTATTTGCCGTCTTCGTGAACCGCCAACTAATTGTGTCCTCCTCAGAGCTGAGTTGCACTTGAGATAGTTGCGACCAAAGATCAACAAACTGCCGCAGCCCAACTTTAGAATCAAATGTGCGCAGCCTCGCATCCATCTTCTAGTAGGTAGAGCTGCAGCCACCGTATGATTCTTGCGCCATTCTAGCCTGAAGCATTCAGGAGCAATGTTTAGTGCGCGGCCAGTGAGCCATCTAACTTTGCAGAAACTTGTCTTTGCTCCATTCCCAATTGTGATGCAGTGCATAATTTGAAAAGGTCCCATTCAGTTTCAGTGAGTTTGATTTCCATCGCTGCCCATGGCCTGGTCAGCTCTGTCCATTTCAGCCATGGCCACCGTAACTGTAGTGCCCTGTTGAAACACGACAGATCTTTGATGCCTAAACCTCCCAAGTGCTTGGCCCTGCATGCTCTGATCCAATTGACCGGACAGTGACCCATCCTTGGGTCGCCCTTTCCTTTCCATAAGAAGTTCTACGAATGTGGTCAATCCTTTTGATCACCCGTTTGGACAGCGGAAAAGATGTCTTATGGTAAACTAGATGGAGGTGAGAACAGAATTCACCAGCGCGAGCCGCCCACCCAGTTAAGCAGGCGTCCCTTCTATCCTGGCAGTCAGCCGCCAATCTTGTCTATTAGAGCTTGCTCATATGCCCTTCTAGTTTTGCCAATGTGCAGCGGCAATCCCAAGTACTTGGTCGGTAGATGTCCTACCAGCGCTGTATCTATGATGTTTGGATCATGTACATGGCAGATTTCTGCATGTTTGTATGCAAGCCTGTTGCTGCACCGAAAGCTGCTAGTATCTGCTGCACATGTGTGATGTCAAGAACTGTCGGTCTGATGAACAGAGCTGCATCGTCAGTGTAGAGACTCGTTCGCATTCTGATTGGATCAGCGCCGATAGGGACTAGGAGGCCGTGCTCAGTAGCTTTGTCTAGTAATCTCTGCAATTGGTTCCATCACTAGGCCAAATGATTTGTGCTAACGGTTAAAGGGGTTTGTGCTGGCGGGTGGAGCAACCGCCAGCAATCCGAGCCAACAGAAATGGCGATCTGTGTTGGCGGGTGCCATGCCCGCACAGAGACCACTCCTAAACAAATAATATTATGAATTAGAGGTAATACCGTAATAGTGTATAACTGACTCATATTTGGGGACCACTCGCATTGATATGAGATGAGGAAAAAAGTAAATACAAAAGAAAATTATGCTGTCCCTGTCCCATTTGGAAAGCAAACCAAAAGAAGCCAATAGCGCACACATGCAAATGGCATAAACTTGTTGGTCCCTTAATTTATATTGAACAGTGTCAAGAATCCAATAAAGACGCAGGCACATGCATATAAATTTTTGTACCTAACGATCGAACACAGATGCATATCGGATATTAATAACATGCTTGCTGTTTCTCTCTCAGCTATTTGGTTTAGAATTAATGATGAAGCTAAGGATAGGTTTTGCTATCACTACTAGAGAATAGACTTTATATCTAGTCTCAAGTCCATTAATACGGATATTTTACACTTACTAATAGGTGCATTAGTACCGGGTGGGGAGGAGAGCCAGCGTCCTCTTGTGACCTCATTAGTACTGGTGGGAGTTGAACCCGATACTAATGGCTCGCATTTAGTAATGGGTAGGTAAAACCACCGGTACTAAAAGGTAGACCCGTTTTAGTACGGGTGGAGGGAAGTCTTGGAACTATTGGGTCATCCTTTATACCGGTTGAGATTATGCTCGATACTAAATCCAAACAAGCATCGCGCGGAGGCACTGGGAGCGGATCGATCGAGGCGTGGCGGGCGGGGTCACGGCTGGCGCGGCCAGCCGGGTGGCAGCCAGCGCGGTGGCGGCGTGGCCTCCGCGCGACACGTCCAGTGTGTCTAGGCGGGTGGCGCTAGTGGATCGAGGAGGACCGATGTGCTTCTCTTGTGTTCTTAGTGGTGTTCTTGTGATTTGATTTTGATCTTGTAAGATCTGAGATGCATTTCTGTTGTTGTATTCTTATGATTTTTATTTGTAAAATCTGTGGTGTATGTGATTTTGAGGTGTGAGATGTGGATTTTAGTAAACAACTCGAAATAAATAGCAAAAAATCTTTTAGGGAAGGAACCCCACCAGCAAGTTGCAATGCTACACGGTCGATGGGGTTTTAACCCACGACCTCCCCTTAGCACATAGCCTCTATTACCACTACCACACTCTCACATGTGTCCATATCTAATTTTCAATCTACTCGATATTATACTACGAGTGTAAATTGCTTCTTTGAGGCTCTAAACGGCTTCAAATTAAAAGTTGAAATTACAAAGTTTCATAAATTTTGATATGTACAACTTTCATTTTGGACTCTCCATTCGAGGTCGTTTAAAATTTGAATTACAAACTTGAGACATTCAAACTTAGTTTTTCATTCACAATAGATTTCAAATAAAAAGTTGTAAACTACAAAGTTTCATGACTTCTCAAGATCATAACTTTATTTGAATGTTTCTCCATGAAAATCGCTTTGAAAAATTCAAATTTTCAAGTGACTAGATATTCAAATGTACTTTCATTAACAAAATTAATTCAAAATAAAATGGTTCAACTACAAATGAAGAAACTATATAAAGATATAGATTTTGTGAACAAAAGTTTCATACCACTTTGTCAAATGAAGACAACACCCAAATAAAAGAGTTGTACATCTTGAGAAGTTACAAAACTTTGTATTACAAACTCTTTGATTTGAAATTTACTGCTTTTTAAGAAAGGGATTTCAAGTTATAAAAAGTTGCAAAACTACAAAGTTTTCTTTTTGACTGATCAAGATCATAAAGCTAGGTTTTGAATAGTGGCTCCATAATGTTATCATCAACTATGATTATCTAAATTTCAAGTGACTAGTTGATATAGTTGAAGTACTTTCATTAACCAAAAGTAATTCAAATTAATGGTTCAACTACATAGGTTTTCTAGTTTTTCTAATTTCTTCTTTTGTGAGAATGAAAGATTACCCTTTGATTTAAATGAACAAAAATAAGAATTGTACATCTTGAGAAGTTATCAAACCAAATATTCTGTATTAAATATGGTTTATTTTAATTAATTTCTTACCTAAATTTATTAGTTTCCTCTTTATTTGTAACTATTATATACTTAGGCGGGTGGAATTTATCTATTCCATATATCTTTTTGGTTTTTCCAAATGAATAAAATAATGAGAATTTTGCCTTGTGTCCACGGTGGTGCCTTATGTCACCCGCCACCGTGTCATCTCTGCGACGGGTGACAATTACGCCCGCTAGTCACTGTACCCTCACCGGCTCGTGCCAATTACTCCCGCCAGCTTTCTTGATGTTATCTTGCGAGGATAAACAACATCGGAGAAAGGGGATCCTGTCGTAACCCACGACGATGCTTGATTGGCCTCCCGGTGTGCCATTCAAGAGCATTCTCGATGTGGTGTTTGCCCATTGGATGCAGATTAAACCCCTCTAGGTTTCTCGATGAACATGAGAATGTTGAATGGCAGCGATGCTGATGCGAGATAGGATCGAAGAAAATCTTGAGGATTTGATTTCTACTTGCGAACTGAAATCTGCAGTTTTTTCATGAACTGGATTTTTATCTGACAAACTGAAAGCCTGACAGACATGAGACAACAGAACTTGACATTCAGAGTTCTCATGACTTTCACGTGAACTGATAGGTAGTTTTTCAGGTTCACATTCATGAAAATATGCTGCTGCAAAATGATGTTTGACCGCAGTACTAGTGATGGCTTCTGATCGTTATGGCGGACCTCCATCATTGCTGCTGCAAAATGATGTTTGGGCTTCTGATCTGCTGGCAAACAGATGATGCCCAAGTCTGGCTTGTATACATGACAAACAGATGTGGTGGAGTTGCCTCCTACAAGACCACACTTGGTATTATCCATTATATTTTATAAACTTTTAGGAGCTGCAACACATTATACACCTCGCACTCAGGCCTATTTGGATTTTGGATACGGGACTAGAGTTACAATTCTTGGAATTTGCAGCAAATTTCTGCTAAACCTTACACACTCCTAGACTAACCTTCCTTCTCTAAATAATAATTCCATTTATAAATATATATTTACATTACTCTGACTGAGGAGAGCGCACTTGTATGGTTGCGCATCACAATTTTATACACATACATTTCAACAAGAAATTGACATATGAATTGAATTGATTCAACCCTGCATCGGCTTATAATAGCTCAAACAGGGACTTGCTCCAGTCAGGGTCCTTGAGGTTCTGCAGAAGGTACCCTGGAGCAGTTGAGCATATATCTCAAGATAGGCTTCGACAAATGTCTCTTTCCTTCACTCCTTAGGCCACAAACCCTGAAGAAGATGATGACCCGTATATCTCGTTCGCCTGAACCACAGGGACGTACACAACATCCGTCAATGAGCTGTGGGTGCGGCCGTAGAAAACGTACACAAACACCCCCATCACCAGCCACACCCCCACTCGCATCCATGTGCCACCGCTGCAGTAAGACAAGGGTGAATCAACAAGTTCAGGCTTGTGAAACCATATCTCAGTTCAAACATGTAGTTGAGAAGTTGGAAAGGATCACACACTCACCCAAGGTTTATCAACAAGTATGTGTTTATCAGAATACACATCACTGGCAGCAACGGAACGAATGGGCAGATGAATCCTGCAGCAGCAGCAGCAAGATATTAGATATGTAAAGGCCAAGTAAACTTACAAATATTATCTCTAGCCAGAGAGTGGTCAAGTGTGCTGTGACGCAAAGTACCTCCAGAATGGCCAAAGGAGTGCCTCCCATCGTCTTGATCAATCCAGCAGAGCACGCCCAGACCAGTTAGGAGGAGCAGGCCACCAAAAGCAAAACAAGCATCTCACCAGGCTGACATGGGCATATGTTATTGTTGAGTGTTTTGCTCGTATGCAGGATAGTTCACTGTGGGAGTTAGCATAATAAGCTGAGTAGTTTCTACTTACAAGGGAAGGAATGTAGCCGAGGCTGAAGTTGTGAGGACCAGAACCCCTATGCAGACAGCTGCAATGCTGCAAGCAGCGGTCTTGCGCCGCTTTGTCTCATCCAGCTTGCCTATAGATCACCGGGCAGGTTCATTAGTTACCTTAAGTGAAATAGAAATTTAGAGCATTTTAAGTCAGACATGCAGTTGCCCATACATACTTGCGTATAGCTGCTTCTCAATAAGTGGGTCCTTAACTGATTCTACTACAATAACATCGCTAATTTCAGATGTCCCTTGTTCATGATCCTCATCTCCAAGAGCACCCCTCAGCTTTTCCTCATCATTTTCTTGGCTCAAACGGAATGATGAATGCAGGGAAGACGGCAGAGGTACCTCATCTGGAGGAACATACCTGAGAATCAAGATGGACACTGCAACTATAGTGAATGCGAGAAGCGTTCCTACACTGACCTGCAACCAAAAACAAATCCTTTTAGCTTCAAGCTACATTATTTATTAATGCCTATACAGGTCTCTGCCATGTTCTCCCAATTCTGAGGGGAGAAGGTTCATTAATTAAATTAACCTCAAGATGAAGTACATATATAAGCTCAAATAACAAGTGATTTGTAAATCCATACCATTCCAGCCAGTTGAGAGACATCCATGAAGAAAGCGAGAGAAGCTGCGCAGATGCCAGTCACAATTGTGCTTTTGACTGGAACTTGTGTTGTCTTGTGGACATCAGAGAAGAATGATGGTAACAGGCCATCTCGTGCCATGGCCATCAATATTCTTGGCTGTGAGGGAATAACCATGTGGAAGTATAAATATCCATATACATATGTTGGTTGATAGAACAAATTAAGCAGAACTGATGATCTATATCCAGATCATAGGCCAATATTATTCAGATGTTGTCTAGAAAGGGTGCAGAATACAAAGATAATATACAGTTAATCATTTAAAGCAGGACTTATACTGTTGGCTCTTTTTCCATTGACCAGAACTGCAGGAAAAAAATTGAATGACACATTGATTAAGATATGTTTGTACCTGTGGCAATATAGATCCCATCAAGGTTGAACAGAGAGCAAGAACAGCACCAGTTGTTACAAGATACCTATAACAATACAAGCACAGGAACAGTCTCAGTGGGATGCACCATATCATCCATGGTGAAATGGGAAGCAGTGCTTACATTGCCCAGTGCATTCCATGTCTTGAAGGCTGATGAGATAGGAGTATCTGGGTCCATAGCGCATGGTACCAGACCAACAATAACAACTGAAACCAGCATATACAAGGAACAGCAAATCGTCAATGCTGTTCCGATTCCCAATGGCAGATCTCTTTGCGGATTTTTCACCTGTCAGAAATTAACATAAGATAATTAGATGTTTCATTTTTATGAAAGAATTAGATTATTCATTTGATGCCAATGATCCAGTAAATAAGTGCCAAATCAATCAGGGAAACATGATGTTTCCTAACCTCCTCGGCAGTGCTGGCAACTGAATCGAAGCCTATGTAGGCAAAGAAGACAGTTGCTGACCCAGCGAGCATTCCATTCGCTCCAAAAGGAAAAAATCTGAAATCAATGTAGTATAACTGTGTAAGTACCCTACCTGCAGGCTTGAAGGAAAGAAGAAGAAGGAACCAAAGTATCAGGATTTTAGCATTACCCGCCAGCAACCTTGTAGCCAACCCATCCTGTTTGAAAGCCGATGTAACTACCAGCTATAATAACAAATAGCATCACAAAGCAATTCAGTACTGTCACAACTCCTTGCACAAATGAACTCTGGGGAAAACAGAGGAAAGAGTATCAGATATTATATTGTCAGGAGTTGATAGCTATTGCTGGATCAGAGAAGGTAGCAACCTCTTTGATGCCCACGCAGCAGACCAGTGACAAGGAAAACCAGGAATGCAGCACAAGGATCAACAACAACATCAAGCCATGGGATCTCATGGCGTGCTAAGATCCAGGGCAGACTATCTGATCCTCCGAAAAATAAGGCCTGAAAACAAGTGGTTAATATTGTTACTGTTTGCAAAGATAGATGTGAAAATTCAACCATTCATCAATGCCATGTAAACAAGTCAGATGCAGGTCCCACTTACTAAATTGGGAGATATGCCACGGGCAACAGCTGATCCACCAATTGTATATTCCAGTATCAGAGCCCAACCAATCAACCATGCAACTCTGGATAATGAAAATTGAATAATGTGAGAACAGCAACTCAACAGCACAAGATATGCTCTGAAATGAAACACAGTTAACACCATCGTATCAGTAAATTACCCTTCGCCAACGCAGATGTATGAATAATAATGGTAGGCACTTCCTGCAGACGGACAACGGCTAGCAAGCTCTGCATAACAGAACGCCGAAAGCGCAGCAGCTATTCCGGCTATCAGAAATGAAAGAGTCAATGCTGGTCCCGAATGCTCCCGAGCAACTGTCCCAACAAGAACATACACCCCAGCACCAATCGTTGAACCAACACCTGAGAGATAACAAGATAACACAGGCACCATGATCAACACCTCAATTAATGAGATACTATAATTAGTGATAAAGATGGAAGATCTTTTGGCCTAAAATGTATAGTTAGTCCAGCAAACGAGCCATCACCATAAGCTACAAATTGCAGATAACAGAATCATGTTAACATTTCTATACCTTGCGCTACATTATGAGGTAGATGATTTACATGATTAGCAAAATTCATGCACCGTGGCCATTTACATAATCAGGGTAAAAATGTCAGGAACAGTAAGACCAAGTGAAACCACCCACCTTAACAACACTGACCCAGCAACAACCAAGTGGAACAGGCACACCAAGAACTAGACAAAGCAGTATCCATTTCAGAATTCAGATTCTTTTCAACCTTTGCTCATAAGTAAGAATCAATGAAACATGAATTGAAAACTTTCTAACTGAAATCTCATAGTACCATAACTCTAGCTCTAGTTCAGTACCAACAGCTCTCGAATTCAGCAACTCATAGCAATTTAACCTGCGGCGTTCACTCTGATTAAAAAACAAACTCACAAAAACAGAACACGTTCTAACGCTGAGAAGCAACAGGATCCAAGCACAAAAGACCCAGCAGAGCAAAGCTCGCATCTTTCCGAGTTCCGACAAAATCCCAGCAAAGATCCACCAAAATTTAACCAAACAAAGCTCAAAGGAAGAACTGAAGAAGAAGCAAGAGCTCGAAGAGATGTCTCTACCGATGGCGACGAGCTGGGTAACGGAGAGCTCCTTGCGGAGCTGTTGGCTGCTGCCGGGGCGCGCCCGGTCGGAGTCCACCTGCTTCCGGCGCATCAGCGCCCGGACCCCGCCGCCCATCCCGCCGGCCGCCCCTCGAACCCCGTCGGCTCGCGCGCGGCACCAGCGACAAAAGGCGCGCTTTCTACCGCGCCGTTCGCCGGCGGGAGCTCGGGGCTCGGGGATGGAGCTAGCTGCCCGCCCCGCCGGCCGCCGAGCAGGGGAATGATTCTTTGGAGATGATTGGGGAAGAGTCTCGCAGTTGCTGTTCTTGGTCTCTTGGATGGCGTGCCGGTGGTGCGTGTGTCCTTTATATGGTGCGAGAGGATCAAAGCCGGACTAGTAAATTCCAAGCTTATCTTTCAAAAGAAATTCCAAGCTTTGATTAGCCTGACAAGCAACGCGTACACTAGGAAGGATGGAAGAAGAATCTATAGCGGCTTGTGTACATGATTAGGATGGTAATCTTTTAATCAACTCTTTAGCTCTCTGAGGCTAAGTCCAACAGAGAAGGCATTTGCATTTTGCCTTCGCTACTGTGCCTCTGCTTCCAGGCCTCAACAGGACAGGGCATTGCGCGAGGCAAAATTCCAGCGGAGAAGAGAGGAGATGCAATTGCATCTCCTCTCTCTCAAGGCATCCTCTGCGTCAAGGAGTGAGAGGGATGGCGTGCGTGGAGAAGGAGGAGGCGGCGGCCGGGTAGAAGGAGGAGGCTGCGCCAGAGATCCGGCGGGAAGGAGGAGGCCGGATCGGCGTCGTCGTCGGCGGAGGCGCGTGCGGCAGCCGGAGATCAGCGGAGGAGCGGAGGGGCTCAATGGCCGGCGTGGAGCTCCATGCCGCTCCTCCACCTTCAAGCCCTTAGTTGCTCCTCCGGCCCCGCGGACCGCAGCCGCTCTGGCAGAGCGGCGGCGTCCAGCCGTGGTGCCCGACGCGCACAGCCGACGGAGGGTGACGCGGTCGTTGGGTCTTCCTCATTGCGGATGAGCTGGCCAGCGGATCGAGCTTCCCTGCCGGCCCCTCCTCCCGCCGCCTCCCTCCCTTCACAGGCGGCGAGAAACGACGGCGGAGCTCCGCCGCCTCTCTCGCCGACTCCTCCTTCTCCTCCAGCAGCGGCAGGGCTCGGCTCCTCCTCCTCCAGCGTTGCGGGATCGAGGTCGCGGTGGCGGAATCGAGCACGCAGGCGCGGCGACCTCGAGTGGGGAAGCGCGCCACGAGGTGGGATCCGGCGGCGACGCCCTTTCTCCTCTGTGCCGCCGTCCTCTTGGCGTGCAAGCAGCCATGGAGAGCCGGCGAGGCAGCCCGACGGGATCTTCCTCCTCCGGCTCTCTCCCCTCCTCCCTTCACAGGCGGTGCGAGAGCGAGAGGCAGCGATTTGCCTCTGCACCTCTGTTGTTGGAGGCGAGAAAATTTGCATTAGAGGCATCCACTTGTGCAAGGCAAAAGAGCGAATGTCTCTCCCATTTTGCAATTCCTTGTTGGACTCGGCTGACTAGTCTCTACATATATAAAATATAAATGCGAGCACGATGGCAGTTGATCGTCAATTTGTATTTCGATTAGTTGTTAAGGTGGTGGTGTTGGTTTGTTACGAGGAGAAAATCTGCTTGATTGGTTCTTTGGTGGTGGTTTTTACGAGAGAAAATCTTTCGTTTTGGTGGGCGATAAACCAGACGAACAGGCGTAAGCCAAGTTCATACGCGTTGTCGATTTGAATTTGTTTAGTATGAGGTGTACTATATACTTGTGGTTCTCGAAAATTTTGTAATTTTTTTGTCACTACGAGTCTGAGACATCCAGGCCCTATAGCAGATTTGATAAAAATACAAAAAAAACAAATGATGTCATTTGAAACTTTTGTAGGGTTCGATAAGTTATTGCATTACAAATTTGCAACTGCAAAGTATACGTGTACTGGTAATGACGTAGCCAGAATCTACTACGCTAACCCCAATACGCTTTCTCTACCTAGCATCGACCTTTTAAGACACTACGGGCATGTTTGGTTCCATAAGTGAGTTAACTTAAAGTGCAAAAAGTACAAAATAAGTCATCTGTGAAACCAAAGCGGTCATGAAGTGGTGTGACTTATAAGTACCATAAGTAGCTCCACCCTAATTAAAGTGACTTATTTCCACTTTTTCACTCTAGTACCACTGTGGTGGAGCCTTGACTTATAAGTCACGCAACCAAATAGATCGACTTAAAGTGGCACGACTTATAAGTGGGTGACTTATAAGTCACCCTACTTATGGGAACCAAGCAGAGGGCCGGCCGTGTTGGCGTCTTATCTCTACTCCTAAAAAATACGAAGTGGAGACAAAACTTGGTAGTACTTTTTTCCGCCCGCTGAATCGCCTCCCCATCGTCAGCTCCGCTCAACTCCCGTCCCCTCCGCCCCCTCTAAATCCTCGCGCCTCGGCCCTCCGCTCGCCATCCGGCCCACATACTACCCGCATGACCCGCACCCTCGACCCCAATCAATCAAACCCTAACCCATTGCTCCTCGGGAAAATTTGCTTTGGGAGACATCATTCAAAGTTGGTCTTTGCTACAAGCCATTAAAATTTGATGTCTTTGCCAAAACACACTATTCAAACATGGTAATTGATGGACACGTATTAATTATTATATTCGTTTTAATAGAAAGATAAAGGAACTTACACTTTTACCCATACGCTCTTGAATGGATTGACATCGGTGGATCGGATCGGACCTTGCGAGTTGCGACTCGACGTCGCCTGCTCCTCTCGCGTCGAGTCGCGGCCATGTCCAGCGAGCCGGAAAAGCGACACACGAATCACGTGAGGAGAGGAGGTGCCGAGGTGGAAACGACTGTAGCTCGGCGATTGCCGCCGGGCGCACTACCCGCTGAAGGCGAACCGCCGGCGGCCGGCGGCGTCCTGCCGCCGCCGAGGGGCGGGCAGCTGCGGCAGGCGCTCCCGTGCAGGCGCTCCTGCGCTGCGGTGATGGAGCGCCGCGGACGGGTGGAGGCTCGCCATGGACCGTCCGCACACGATTGAGGAGGAGCTCAGCGCATGCGCGAGCAGGGATGCGAGGAGACGACTCGGCCTACATGCGGTCACGGGCAGCTCGGCCGGCTGGCGGCCGGGTTGGGAAGGCGAAAGTGGCGGAGTTGAAGAAGCAGAAGTGGCGGACCGTCGGGGCAGACGAAAAGAAGAAAGGGTAAATGGTGAATTCTAGTAGCTTTCCATTAGAATTGAATATAATAATAGTCTCAATGTCCTACAGCAAAGTGACACACAATTGCGGTGTGTTTGAGCAAAGACACCAAATTCGCTCCTACATGTCGCCTTGCCTCCGCGCCACCGCCGCTCTCCTACTGCCGCCTCGCCTCCGCGTGCCGAGGCACTGTCTCCCAGATCCAGCGGGACCTGGAGCCGTGCCCATCACTTTGGCCGCCGAAACCGCCATCACCAAAACCGCTACCGCCACCTTCAATCTCCATCCCGCGCACGACGGCCTGAAGCCGCTCACGCCTGCTCGACCCTCCCTCCTCCTTCGTCCACCAGGGGCCGTGCACTGGGAGGGTCACCTCTGGATCCACCGGTGTCGTCTGCGGGTGAGAGTCTCCTCGCTTCGCCACGCAGCGGCGGTGCCACCGCTCTCATCGGGTGTCTTCCTCTTCTCGCCGTCACCGTCGCTGACTACCAGGTAAAGTTGGGGTCCTGCCCGTCACGGTTGCTGGATCTGGTCCTGCGACCTCCTCCACTATCATCGAACCTCCTCCTTCCTCCCTTCCTCTCGATTTCCCTAATCGACTTCAACCACGATATAGGGTTCACGATATAGGGTTTGGGTCATGGATCTGTTACTGGTCGCGAGGAGGAGTCTCTCGATCACGTGAAGTAATCAGCTAATCCTAAAGCAGTCAGCAGGTACAACACTAGATCGTATCGTGTATAGAAATTGGATAATCTCTCTTGAAGGTAGCACCTCCCTTGCAGCATTGCTACAACTCTGAATGGATATCTTTTGTGCCTTTTCCCCCTATCTTACACACATTCTCTTCCTGGGTTACAACTTGATTTTATAGCAATCCAACTGAAGTAAGCGTAAGGATATAAATCCCCCGGCGATCTACTTTGGGCGTGACGGTGATGGCTTCAGTTACAGGGGCAAGCCGTGGAAAGACCCCAATCAAGTTTGTGGCATTGCAGCGGCAGTTGTGCTTGGCATTCGAGGTTCCCTACCAATCTGAATCTGTGCCTAATTCTGAGGTGATAACTCGTTCATCTCCACACATCCCAATCAGGGTTGGCATTCATTCTTTATGTTTCGGGCTTCCAAATTTCTGATTGACCCATGGACGAGGAATGGGAAGTTCCAGTTATTTCTTTGGTGTGAATGTAGATTCCATTAATGAATGGTTTACTTGCTATTACATTTTAAATTTTAAGCAATGCAATCAGATTTCTGTAATGCCTCGAATTGATTTGTACTTCTTTTTGCAATGTCCCTATTTCATAGTTAGTGTTTTTTGTGTGATTTTACATTATGTCTTGTGATCTGCAAACCGACAATATGCAGTGTACTTCCATTGTAACTATGCAACAAATGTTGTCCATTCATAGTGATATGCTAATTGCTGAACAAGGGTTTGGTTCCTCTGCAGGCCTCTTCCACCTCTTCCTAATCTAGAGGTTTCAGATTTTCTTGTCGAGAAAGCTGCAAATCAGGCTCTTTTATGGATCAATAGGGTGCTAGCTGTTGGTCATGATATAGCTACCAAGAGAGATAGGAAAGTTTTTTCAGGTCAATCTCTTTCTCTGTTTCTTACACTCTGTATTGCACGTCATACCTCATTAAGTATGCTCTTCCTTTTTCCTTGTTCTCCTTGGCGCAAAGATGATATTGATTTCGTGGGTGTTTTCATACATTAGAAAGCTCTTCAACTTCCTTACATTCATTTACATTAGTGTGTTCTGCAAATTGTTGCTTCATGGATGTTTGGATCTACTGTTCTCTTGTTATAGCAAGATGTGCTTACTAAGCTTGCTGTTTTGGCCCCTCTTTGTTTCCCCAATATTTTGCCAGTATCCACACTACACTATTTGCTTAACGACTGCCTGCCATCAATCCTGACATTGTCACATGTGTGCCTGCTGGAGTCTTTTGCAATTAGGTTCCTGCTGCACTCTGGAAAAATGCCATCATGCATGGCTACTCATGCGTTTAAGCTCATAGATAATTGGTCTGGCAAGTTTGCAAATTGCTTTCATGCAGCTTTTCAGTGAGTGCAGCAGCTCTTTCTTTGTTTGTTTGGCTGTTGTTTTAGTACTGCAATAGTTCATCTCAAATTATTTTTGCATGCTTAGATAAGTGAAGGGTTTGTTTCTTTAGAGCGATAAAAATATTTCTAGAAATGTCCTAAAGAACAGCATATCAAGAAACCTGGTTAGGTATTCGGCACCTTAATTCTAATATAAGGTGATTAGGTATTTCTAACCCCAAATATTTCGCGCTTGTCACTGAGTTCCGCGAATATGAGCCCCATGAGGCTGTGATGCATCTGCCAATAGCCATCCATAGAATGCTGCTCAGTCATCCTCAACTTCGAATCTTAGGTTGCTTGTCATTAATCTCCTACTTACTTCAGTTGCCTATCATGTCCGTACCTGATTTTTATTTTATTTTATTTTATTGCTAAACTTGTGCTGTGTTGTTTGCTTTAATGCAAGAGTGCAAGGTCAGGTTCATATGCCCGCCACCTGGGCAACATCTAAAGATTAGTTTTTTTTTGCTCGTGTGAAAGGGTGGGCATGGGTATACTCCTTTTAGTTATGAACTTAAATTTTAAATTGAGATTCTGAGTGACTGCTATTGCTTCCACCATTACAGGGACCAACTATTCTTATATGAGATGTGTCTTTATGATAAAATAGCAATCTTTAGGTACATTAGTTTAACATGGGATGACTACGTAGAATTTCCTTGCTCATGTAAGAATTGTTTTACATTCTGAAATTTGATAGGTGTTGTAGAGATAATGAGAATATCAAAAGCATGCTTTCACACTTTGGAGATTGGGGAAATTAGAGGTTGCCACCAATTGCAAGTCAAAATCTCTGCATCCATTGCCCTGGTGCCTAATTTTGTGGTAATAGTTGAGGTCTATGCAATGCGATGCATCGTAAGGTGTGGCTACTAAAATTGGTTTGCTTTGTCCATTAATTTACTAGTAGCTCTTTGTTGTGGCGAATGTAATTTTTTCCTTCACAAACTTTACATGGTAGATGGCACTGGGTTAACCAAAAGCTATCACCTCACAGTTTGCTTACCATACAGAGTTCAGGGTAAAGTGCTTCTATGTCCAGGTTTTAGGCTCCAGTACAAACAGAAGCTTGAAGGTAATCGCTGAAAATCAAGAGAACGTAACCATGGCATCATAGCTACTAGCTTCTATGTTGCAACACTAATGGGAAAGTGGGATGAAAGCATATGTACTGCACCACCACTAATGATGCCTTGCAAGTAAACTGCAGTACATCAGGCGCACACTTAAGTAACCTGAACTTGTGAAGCATTTTATTCTATATACATTGATAGAGTTTACCTTATCATTTCCCGTGAAACTTTTAATTGTGAGATAAGTTAAATTTTAGGCTGTCATAATATGTTTTTGGGACTTCCACAATAGTTGAATCAAATTTGTGATGGTACATCGAGCTCGAACTTTGGGAGTTTGGTAACCTTTTAACTCAGGTACCAATAAAGCAACCTCAAAGTTTAAGATCATTCTGCAGTTGGTGAAAGCGGTTTTGCACAATATGCCACAACCATGCCCTTTCACATATGCATTGTATGCATATTGTACCTTTGTTGGGGAAACCTTATTCTGAATGATTCAGCCATATATGTCGACATCTTCTTTAACCATGGTGGGACCGACAGGTACTAACTACTTAGTTATCTCTGAACTGAATCTATATAGCCATGTATTCTCAAAGAAATTTTTTTTTGTCACTGTATTGTTGTCACATGAAAAATGCAGAGCTGATTGATCACTAAAATGAAAACTAATTGATCGTGTCAGACAGGTTTTCAACCAAAGGCCTTATTATCTCCTTGTTTTTATATTGTTCATATATGCGTCATTAGAAACAGATTAAAAGTAGATTGACATTGTCATGAGCCTGGTTTTCATTTTGTAGAATCTCTTGTTGCTTAGCGTGCCATTTTTGAAAATGTCTGGAAACTGAAACATTGCCGAGGCTTCATGATAGAACCTGGGCCAAGGATTTGCTTCAGTCTGATCTATGTCCCAAGATAGATGTTGTGGTAATTTTGTGTGGGATTTGATCACTATGGATGATGAGGATTAAATGTCGTCACGGAGAGGCACCAATGCCAATCGTATAAGGCGTAATGGGCAAATGACACAACCTTTGATTTGTGGCATTTGCTAAAACTGAAAAGGAAACAGGAAGTCAAACGGACAGCAAAATGGGTACGTCCGATGGATGGCTGGTGCAAGTTGATGGAAGCCTTTTATGAGCTTGATGGCACTGGAGCCGTAATTCGTAACCACGACGGGTGCTTCCTTGCAGGCCTGGCAATCTGGTGTAATAGAGCCACTGACCCTTTACTGATGGAAGCAATGTCATGCAAGGATGGACTTGTTCTTGCAGTCATTAGGAATTTGTAAGATCTGTTTGGAAACAGATTGCTTGGAATTGATTAATCTGTGGGGAAAGCTGGAGCAGGGATCAACGGTTATCTTGATCCTCTGGGATATCAGGAAAATTAGTAGGAGCTTTGATGAGTTTACCTTTGTTCATGCAAATCGCTTGTGTAATAGGGTAGCTCATTTCGTACTATATGGTCTCTCGGAGTCATACTTGAGGGAGTGGCGTATAAACTCCCCAAGCCTTATTATAGACGACTGTAATAACTCCATATCTAATTAATAAAGCTCTTTTATGTAAAAAGGCATACAATGCACCTCTACTTCATATTGGTATTAAAGGGATATGGAATTGGTATGGAATATAACTGAGGGCATGATCTATCCTTCACAAAGAGCTTTAATAGTTAGAACCACACTAGCTGTTTTCTATAGGATGGACAAAGGTGAAGTAAGTAAGTGAGCACATGAAAGTGAAATATAGAATGTTTGATATGCAAATTGTCGATGTTGATACCAATTTATCTGTATAATGTAATCATATTGTACATATATTTCATATGAATCATTTTATATTTGTGGGAAAAATTTTGTGTTGCCGTAGCAGCGCAGGCACTTTCCTAGTCTTTACAAAAAAAATAAAATAGAGTAAAATATATGTAGTCTATGAAAAGGTTTCCAAAAGGACGGCAAGAAAAGATATTTCAGTGAGAGGTTCGTTGGAGCCCATAATCAGGGGCATCAGCCCTGGAGTACACCAAAAGTTTTCTTCGTGCCAAAACAAAGTTTTGGTCGCTCATCTGGGTTCGTGTGGCACGTGCAAGTTGACACATAGGGACCCATGCTAAACATTCATAAAAACTGTGTAAAGTGCGCACGTACGGAGAGGTATACACGTACGCATTACATTTTGTACATAAGAGCCGCAGAATTTAATTCACCTGTATTTGGGTGTTCTGGATTTTTAGCTTTGTTTTGAATCGTCTGTTCAATTTGGTTATTATTATGAACAAAGCATGCAAGCACATCTCTTGTTTCTCAGTGTGCTGCACAAAATGGGAAAAATAATGGATGTCCGTCATCGTCCGTTGGGGTGACGTGTAATGCAACCAACTGGATCGTGAGTGAGTAGTGTTAGTTTGTTGCAAGAAAGCTAGCATGATATTTGCCTCACTCGCCTCGCTCTCTCGGAGGACGACTACCGGCTCCCACCCGTCGCTTGAGCCCACCGCGTGAGCCCGGCGGCCGGCGGCGGTGCCACCGGCGCTAATAGGTGTCGCGCGGCTTTTCTCCTCTCTTTCCTTCTATTCCTTTCCTTTCTCTCTTCCTCTTTTTCCTCACCACACGACAAGGTAGCCATAGTCGTGTCCCACCGCCCGCCTCGTGCCCCTCGGCCCTTCTCGGCCTCGCCAGTGCGCCGACCTCCTCCGCCTATCCTCCTCTGGTTCCCTCCTCCCTTCGGGCCAACCCTAGATCCGGGAAAGGCGGGCCAACCTCCTACGTCGGTGGGTGGTTGGGCGTTGGCGGCCACGGCTCTACTCCCCCGCTGTGCGCCCTCCCTCCCTTCACGGCGACCGCTCGCCCATGGCGTCCGACCTAACCCTAGATTTGGGTGGTGCGGGGCCACCTCCGCCAATCCGGTCCCTGGGGACATGGGCGTCGGTTGCCGCGACCCCCTCCGTTTCTATCCTTAATGAAAAGTGTGCTATTCACGTCTTAAAAAAATATATTTTCTATCCTTTCACGATTACATCTCACTGGCCATGGTTCAACCCAACTATGGGTGTTTGATGCTAGGGGTTTAACTTTTAGCCCTATCACATGGGATGTTTGATATTAATTAGAAATATTAAATATCGATGAATTACAACACTAATTGCATAGATGGGAGCTAATTCGTGAGAGGAATATATTAATTCTAATTAGATTATGATTTGACAATATGGTGCTATAATTACCATTTGTTAATGATGGATTAATCAGACTTAATAGATTCATCTCTCGAATTAGTTCCGTACTTTTGCAACTAGTTTTACAACTAACTCATATTTACTTCCGTAATTCGCACCGACCATTTGATGTGGCAAGGAATAAAACTTTAGTCAGGGATCCAAACACCCCTATGTATAGTTGGCCTAGAAAGAGACAAATTCACAAGCAATCAAGCAAGGGGTAATATAAGAGCCATCAAGATCAAATGCATGCACCGCGTCCAAATGATTCATTCTTATCCGTAGGAGTCTGCATGCAAAAATCTAGAATTAATCATGACATCTACAGCTGATTGCTCATTAACTAGATATATGTCCCTGTCCTCCCTACTACTACTGGTATGCCATATCTAGTAGTTCTGTTCCACTGCTCCCACTTGAAGAAAATATTAATTACACGTCTACATTCATACGCCTTCATCAATTGCCATAGTAGTTTTTCCCTAACCAATTTCTGCATTCATACGTCTTCATCAATTCCCGCAACTGGCACTCCATGTAAATTAGTCCTCCGAGCAGTCTTCCTCCTGTACTCTCCTCATTGAGGCTTCTGGCCCTCTGTAGGTTCTGTCCTCGGATAAAACGGTTTGTCGATTGTCTGCTGTCCTAACCTCTGGTTAGGAGTGTTAAGTCTTGCTGTAACTTTTGTTTATGTTAATTTACTTTCTGTTGCTGGGGGCGTTGCTCCACAGTTTTGCTAAAAAGGGTTTGTGGAATGAAAATGTTTAGGTGGGCTTCTGGCCCTCCGTAGGTTCTAAAAAAATTCCATATATGAAAAGGGTCGGGGTCAGCAACGTTGCAAAAATCTATAATTAATTTCAAAAAACTAGCTAGAGAACCTCAACCTCTCTAATCAACTAAGCTGGATGACATTTGGTTAAAAAATAGAATTAATCATGACATCTACAGCTGATTGATGATTAACTCATCTCCTATCCTCCCCTAATATAACCAATTTCTGCATTCATACGTCTTCAATTTCTACAACTCCCTACTATAACCGAAATCATCTGCAGTTCCTAAAAGTGTGCAGCAGGAGGTGCAAATGCACCCCAAAAAAACAGTGATAAGATTTAAATTCCACCATATATGCACCCTCTAAAAACTAAATTTTATACATGAGGCATGTTGTTTTATCCATAATTCATATCTAAATCCACACCTCAAATGAGGAGGTGTGATGAAGTAAATTAATTATCCATTGAAGAAACGAGGAGAGTAGGGTGTGAAGAGGTACAAATATGATTGGGTATATATAGAATCTAAGAAAATTAATTATTAATTGGGTATGAATAAGAGTGAATTTGTCTATACCCTCCCCAGTGGCAGCTTTATCCTCAAATTCACGCTAGCTTCGCCACTGTCCGGTGTAGGAGTCTGCATGCAAAAATCTAGAATTAATCACGACATCTACAGCTGATTGCTGCTTAACTCATGCAAAATTCTTATTTGGCGCGTCCGTCGCCACCAGTTGCAGCGAACGGACGCGTGGCGCTCTCTAGGAAGGCCGTGAGGCCAACCTTATCCTTCCTTCTACTATACTTCGCTTCTCTCTTTCAGTTTTACTCCTTCCGTTCCTTCGCACCACTGCCTATCCCAATCCCGTCCAGCCGTCCTCCCCATCCCCTCTTTCATATCTCGATCTCTCACCAAAATTGGATTCGCTGTGACCTATGCTACCCGGCAGGCGAGGTGCTGCAGCCACAACGTAGAAGAAGGGTGGGATTATGGTCGCTAGGGTTTGGGGCTGCTTGTGACGGCATCATAATTGGGTGGCGGCTTGCAGAGGGGCTCGGCCAGTTCCGTCGTCGCCATATTGGCATCAATCTCGCCGGCGACACCATCGCCACCCCTGCGATTTATCACCGTCGGATGAAGGGTTCATCAGTAGAGTTTAGTAGCATTTTTCAGTGAATAATTTTTGTGTTACTTCATATCTGACTGGATTTTTTCCGATCATTTGAAGCATTCGTTGCATTTGAAGCTGATCTATGAGTTGTGGGTGGCGAACAGAAGGAAAAACGAGTCAGAGGTTAGATTTTTCCATTCCCGCTCCCACCCCATGTTAATTTGTTTGACTTATTTGTGCGGGGTGCTGATCAATCCTATAATGTATAATCTCAATCTGTTTACATCATCCATCAGCCATGTAGCCTTGGGGAGTAGTAGAGGAGAGATCGATTCCCCTACTCTGTATTCACATGTGTCTTTTGGTTCCCTGCTGTAGTCAAGTTGTAATCTACTTGCTTGTGCTGCACTTGTGTGGATGCTATATCCATCGATATGTGGATGCTATCTATCTCATTTTAGTTAATTCAGTGTTGTGTATCAATACATTTTCATACCTGAAATTTTAATCGATCTGTTTGATAAAGGCAACAAGGCCATAACACATTTTCTTATCAGTTGCCATTTGCGTTTCAGATTTTGCCATTACCTTTCTTTAATACCTATCATGTAGCTATGTACACTTTCAATCTCTACATACATCATCCAGTGCACTTAATTAGCTACGTATGTATCATTATCCTACCTTGCTATGTATCATTATCTCCCTTAATGATGATTTGGGAAGTAGACCGGTAGTATAGTCTCAACAGCTCCAGTGCAAGGTGATGCCTCCTTTTGTAGCGCCATTTAGGCTAGGCACCATTGATGCTACTAAACTCTACCGGTAGAGTTTGTAGCTCATAGATTTTATTTTTGCTAGAAATCTTCAAAGTTTTAATATAAAATTACAAAGTCTTTTGTACTATGAGTATAAAGTTTTGGGTTGTAATTTGAAGGTTGTAGATGTACATAGTTGCACAAAGTTTTTGTATTTGCAACACAATGTTCCACATATATCACTTGAAAGCCAGAGGCATACAAACTCTGTGCAAAGTATTGCATATGTAATTGCAAAGTATAGATATGAGATTCATATGTTTTAACTTTTAAAGATGCTAGTGCAAAGTTTAGGGATATGGGGTGCAAAGTTTTGGTATTCTCAAACCAAGACCTGCATTCTAATTTAGAGTGTAGGGTACCCGTGTTATGTCACTTTGGAGTGATTGTCCGTTTTAAAATATTTTTAGGAATTCTTAGCTGAGATTGATAAATATCTTGTACAAGGTATTACTACCTCCAGGCCAGAGGGGAGTAACAATTGTTATTTAATTAATAATCTTGTACATGAGGCAAAATTTTAGCTTGAAATTAAGTCCTGCTTAACTTCAATTGAAGGCTGCAACCTTGCTGACATAAATGATATTTTTCTCATAGAAGTAGGATAAACAGTACCACATAGAATAGGCAGACTAACAAGAAATTATAGAGTAAGTACTTACCTACTTTCTAAAACAAATATTATGCATACTAAACCATATTTAAATTTCGTATTTTTATTGCTATTGGCATGGTGTAAAAAATATGGTTCATCCTACCATAGTATGATCATCTAAGGCTCTAAGCATTATTCTTTAACCATTTATTACTCAACTAATTATCTCATTGATAGTAAAATGTCAAAATTTCATCAGTTAATACATAGTATGAGCATCGCATTATTCTTTGAAATTACAAAGTTTTAAATGTAGAAATACATAGTATTCAATGTGAGAGTACAAAGTTTCTAAGTTCGAGTTCAAAGTTTCAAATAATGAAGTTTCAAATTTAAGAGTGCATTTCAAATGTCGTAATAGAAAGTTTATGGTATTTTGGTCAAAAGTGAAAATTATGTGTATAAAGTTCTTATTTGCAGAGGATCTTTGTTATAAAGTTTTGTATTTGGGACTACATAGTGATAAGATATACTATAAAGTTTTCTGAATTTAGAGTGCAAAGTTTAGAATTAATGTTTGAAGGTGGAATACAGATCTTTTAACTTTTTAATCTGCTAGTAGAAAGTTCCTAAATTTGGAGTTCAAAGTTTTAAATTATTAAGTTATGTTTTGCATTTCCATGTAGAAAGGTTTTAGCTACAAGGTTAAAGTTTTGGGTGTATCTGTCAAACATTTCCCATGCTGTGTCACAAAATGTTAGTTGTATATGTAATTTGAAAGTTGGAGAATATAGAGAGTTTCTAATCATGTAGCTTAAATTTTTGAACTACAAATAAATTTTTGTCCATGAGTGTGCACTATAGCTATGAGTTACATCAAGATCATGTCAGGTTTGATATTGTTAGTAAAGAATTCTAGAATAAAAGGCACACTTGAAGTTTCTCTATATGAAACTAAAAGTTTTAAGTCTAGTCAAAAGTTTTCAATATCTATGACCAAAGTTTTAGTCATACCAGTTCAAACTTGTGAATTTTGGTGTTACAAAGTTATATATCATGACGTGAAATATTCATTTTGGGGTTGAATATTTTGATTTTTTATAAGTATGTATTTCACATGATTTGAAACTTTCATATGTATCCAAATCAAAGTTTTGATCAATGGGTATTTGGCATGGGGCTTCAAAGCATGAGTAGTAGAAAGTTTTGAACATGAGATTTGAATTTTATTTATTTGAAGTACAAATATCTTGATATGTGAAGTTCTTATATATAATTGTTTGTATGCATGATTGTAATTATAAAATTTTGAATATAAAGTTTTGAACATTCCAATGGAATGTTAGGGATATATGTATTTTTCATATATGAACCAAAAGATATTCAAATTAAATTATAAAGGCTCATGCATACATGTTAAAAGTTTAGTATACCTTATTTTTAATATCATACTTTTCAAGTTTTTAATTTGGTCTATGGATAAAAATGTGTGAAATATGTAGTTGGAAAGTTGAGGTTATAAAGGACCAAATAAAGTGTAAAGTTTTCAATTTGTTATTCAAAATTAACTGAAATTCACCTTGAACAATGTTTTCTGCCACTTTTTTCAGGGTGGCGATGGATTTCAATAGCTATCTTTTCTACACCATCATTTCAGGGCGTCTCTGTTGAAGATTCTACTGAAAAATAGCATCACACTCTCTTATTAAGTGATTGTGAAAATAACTTTTTATGTTGAACAAATCGTGTTTTGCTTTTTTACTGTTATGGAAAGAACAACAGAGTTTGCCATTTCCACTCATTTTGGGTTACTTTGTGGAGGAATTATGTGTATGTAAAATATATTTTCTTATCATTGCTTCTACTTTTATATATATATGTGAAAGTATTCCCCGCCTACACTGCCCACTCACCCGCTGTCCCGAATGGGAAGAAAATGATTGTGAATTTTTGTAGGATGGAGCTTGTAATTAATTACTGACAAAAGAAAGAGACATGAGAATTTGGAACAGGTAGGTGGGATGTGTCGCTCAGTCCATATGTGCGCGCGAGCAACAACACGTATTCGCTGGGAACGCGGAGCAACGAACGATCGTCAACTAATGGCTCCCAAACTCATGTCCCTGTCCTACCCTACTATGCCACTTCAAGAAAATAATGATTACTCCGTACACGTATATTCGCAATCATTTCCCTAACCAATTTCTGCATTTTCACACATCTTCAATTTCCACATATATGGAGAAAAAAAGTCAACCGTTGCAAATCCGCACGTCTTCAATTTTTGCATGAATATTTTTAAAACATTTCGTGTGGCCAGAAATCAAAATGGACACCTATTATGCGTGTGAAGCTAGCTAGATCCGATGACCGGAATATATTCGTTCTCTGCCGTTCCTGCAGAAACGTGTGCAGTGCAAACACTTGCTATTTTTTAAAAAGCAATAAAACGCGTAATACGATCAAAGAACGCATAGATAGATGAGGTAGAGCCGTAGAAGCTTTTATCAGCATATTTACATAACCATGTGGGCCAGACATATATAATATACTATCAGGATCTTGCTTAGCATGCAGCTTGATTGCGAGAGCAGCTGTGCATATCACATGGCATGTACCAACAAGATCTCCAAAAATGGGTAGGGATCAGGCTCATCTGTTCATTGTTTATTAGCAGGTTAATTATGTACTCTAACAATCTCCTATAGCCTGTTGTTTTTGTAAAGAATAAGAAAAAAATCTTAGGCAGCTCATTCTTTTCTAAACAAATGTAAAAAAATAACGCAACTCAAATCTAAAACTAATAATATAGTCAGTCTGTTGATTTGATCTGAAAATTAAAGCACCAATTGTTCTGACACACATGCATGATTCTCTGAACATGACCTTCAGGAATAATCTCATCAATAGCCATTGACTATTTCTAGTTCAGAGTTTGGTCTACATAAACAAGGAAGCGATTACAGTATAGAAATATATTTTGCGTTGAAAAGCAGGATAGACGTCGACAAGTGTAGCCAAAAGAACATGAAAAGCGAGACATGGATGTAGATGTGAAACAAAATTTAATTGCAGGCAGCCATATTCACTACTACTGATAATAAATTCGTTGTGTGAATGTAGTGGGTCAGACTGCCCATATTATTTCCACATTGTTCACAGCGACACCGAAGAACACAATTCCAGAGGACAGAGGTGACACCAAGACTAGGTCAAGTTCACACACACACACACACACACGTTCACTGCTTTAATTTTCTTTTCGCAACTGGCAATCAAGAAAGATGAGCACATCATCAAGATGGCAAACACACATGTATGATGTATATCAGTATACCTCTCTCCGTCATGAAAAATACGATTCAGACTGTATTTGGCTGCGTATCTGGATGACTATTTGTCTATGTAGCAAGAATTGCATTCGTTTCTGGGATGTGTGTGTGTGTGTGTGTGTGTGTGTGTGTGTGTGTGTGTGTGTGTGTGTGTGTGTGTGTGTGTGTGTGTGTGTGTGTTCGCACGCATCAGACACTTCTCTAGTGATGTTGTAGCGAATTTTTTAGCTCATGAGTTTATTTGTGACACAACAATGTCAAGAGGGTGAAATTCAAAAACTTGTCTAATACCTAGCAAAATTTAGAAACATGAAATGAACACCAACCATTTGGAGGGTCAAAATAAAAAACCCCAAAATATCGAAAATGGAAGCATCGAGCCCCTTCAATTCAAGATTCTAGTCATCCTCCACCTTGGCGGGTTCATGTGACATCGAGCTCCCTTCAATTCAATCAAACAAATCAAAGCCAGGGGTTACTTCAAAGTTTGTTAATGTCGTTTCCTTAGCACGTGTTGAATGTTAATAATGTTTCCTTAGCTTGTTGTGTCTTATAATGTTAGCATAACCATCGCTTGTGTCAAAGATGAACACAATCAAAGATGGAAAACACACATGCATATGCATGGGCGTGTCGACACTTCTCTAGTGATGTCGCTTTGTGTTGAATGATGTAGCATATCGCTAGGAGAAAATTAAACCACCGTACTTGCGTGTAATCGATGTTGAATAATGGGGTGCCATCCACAATGCCTTCTGTAATAGTGTTTATTGGTTAAACTTAATTAATCTGCTATACTAATAATACCAGCTATCTTCAATTTGGTTTGTAAATTGATTGTGCTTCTGGTTCTAATAGGCACTTAAAGGTTTGAATTCCACCCTTCATTTGGTGATTTGCATAGCCTAGTTGGAGAGGATACCTTGTTATTCTATTGCAAAGGCTTGCATTGTGTCTTCTCACCAATCAAAATAAAATGCCAGAAAGTTGATCAAAATATGGAAGTGATATAAAGCCCAGAATTTTAAATTATTCGTCTTGCTATAGAATATGTACGTATGATGATTGGCCCAGACCGACAAGTCAGCGAAATACATCCTCTCGAAAAAAACAAAAACAAAAAAAGTCAGCAAAACTCATACTGTACACACTTGGATAATTGCACACCAGAAAGTTTGAAAGAGTTGGTAGAGCAGAAAGTTTTGAAAAAGCCCTGGTTGGCTACTGCGATTTTGGTTGAAAAATGGATTCTTTGCTTTTTCTTTTGGCATATCATCCAAGTGAAATTGATGCCATGTCTGAAAGAGCATTCTCCATATGGTCCCTGAACAGTTTGTTTGCTCTTCCACATCTCGTTAGGTGTCATCTCCGTTCAGAGGTCAAGACTCTGGTCGGGAGGGGACCTACTGTATGAAAATTGAACTTTGACGATAGTTCACCATAGGGTAAAAATAGTCAAACAGTTGAAAATGATGTCTTCATTTTATATTTGCACAATGTGTTTCCTCTGACTTCTAGCTTACATTTCTGAATTAACGGTTCAAATTTTACAGCATGGAAAGCTACTTCAAACAAACATTCCGTACACTCAAAATATGGAAACAATATGTGGATGATCTATGTATTAACTGTGAACCAAGAACATGTAACATCCATTTAAAAAAGAAGAAAGAAATAAAGAAACATTGGACACGAAAAATACAACATCGCGTGCAAGAATTGCATTCGTTTTCGAGAAAAGTGTGTGTGTGTGTGTGTGTGTGTGTGCGCACACGTCAGACACTTCTCTAGTGATGTTGTAGCAAATTTTTTAGCTCATGAGTTTATTTGTGACACGACAATGTCAGGAATTCATAATAGAGGATGAAATGAATAGCAAAAACTTGTCTATACCTAGCAAAATTTAGAAACATATATAGAAACTAAAAATTGCAAATCGCCGACCATTTGGAGATCTGTCCAAGAGAAATCAGAAAAATAAAAAAAACCAAAATCTCCAAAAATGGAAGCAACATATAGGACAATAGCAGGAGAGGTCAGGGTTGATCTTCGGTTACAATATTATATCTCCACAAGATTCTAGTCATCCTCCACCTTGACGGGTGTGACATCGGAGCTCCCTTCAATTCAATCAAACAAATCAAAGCCAGGTGACTTCAAAGTCTGTTAATGTCGTTTGTTTCCTTAGCTCGTGTTGTATCTTATGATATTGCGTGTTAATAATGTTATCTTAGCTTTTCTTGTACCTTATAATGTTAGCATAACCATCGCTTGTGTCAAAGATGAACACAACATCAAAGATACCTTGTTATTCTATTGCAAAGGCTCGCATTGTGTGTCTTCTTGCACCAATAAAATTAAGGTCAATCGTGGCTGTCTTCTATGGATTTTACTGCATAGCATCGAGGAGATGGGCAAACACACATGCATCTGTATGTGTGTGTCAAACACACATGCATCGGTAATGTGGTAGCAAAACCTGCTTATGGTATTGTTTGCGGCCCAACAATGTCATGCATTCCGAATGGAGGATAAAATGAATGGCAGAAGGTTATCTTCCTGCCAAATGTCGATCGAAAATATGGAAGTGATATAAAGCCCAGAATTTTTAAATGGGCCTGTTTCCGTGTGATGCTTGGCCCAGACTGACAAGTCAGCGAAACACATCCTCTCGGAAAAACAAAAACAAAAAAACAAAAAAGTCAGCAAAACACATACTGTACACACTTGGATAATTGCACGCCAGAGTTGGTAAACCAAAAAGTTTGAAAGAGTTGGTAAAGCAGAAAGTTTTGAAAAGCCCAAGGTTGTCGGCTACTGCGATTTTGGTTGAAAAATGGATCCTTTGCTTTTTCTTTTTTGGCATATCATCCAAGTGAAATTGATGCCATGTCTGAAAGAGCATTCTCCATATGGTCCCTGAACAGTTTGTTTGCTCTTCCGCATCTTGTTAGGTGTCATCTCCGTTCAGAGGTCAAGACTCTGTTCGGGAGGGACCTACTGTATGAAAATTGAACTTTGACGATAGTTCACCATAGGGTAAAAATAGTCAAACAGTTGAAAATGATGTCTTCATTTTATATTTGCACAATGTGTTTCCTCTGACTTCTAGCTTGCATTTCTGAATTAACGGTTCAGATTTTACAGCATGGAAAGCTACTTCAAACAAACATTCTGTACACTCGAAATATGGAAACAATATGTGGATGATCTATGTATTAACTGTGAACCAAGAACAGGTAACATCCATTTCAAAAAGAAGAAATAAAGAAACATAGGACATGAAAACATCTAACAACAACATTGCGTGCACACAATGACACAAGCAAGCAAAAGCATTCTGTAATCTGTTTCTGTCTGTGAAGGCTCATGGCTTGCTGCTAGTGCTATTCACAAGGTCAGGATGATCCTGCCATGACCAGCTGGACATCAGTTAGGTTCAGTACAGCTACAACCGGAGAGCGGGCGTCGGTTACTTGTCAGAGATCGGCCGCCGTAGTGGACGCTGCACATCTTCAGCTCCCTCGGCATGTCGATCTCCTTTAGCCATGCCAGATGGCCTTGATGATCTTGCTCCACGCTGGCGAGGTCGGTGGTGCCGTCTGCCGCTGCAAGCAGAAACGCAGAACGTGCTTCTGTGAGCCTCAATGCAGTTGTAAGAACTCAGTACACAGCTGGTAATTAGTAATTACATGAAAATAGTGACAGTAACATCCAGTGAGCTACTGAATCTAACTTCCAGGGTTGAATTTATCCAATCAGCACAAACCGGCAACATTGCAAGATACAGGTGTTGCAGTTCATGTGTCTAATGTCTTAAGGGTGAAGCTAGATTATTTTATACAGGAGGTTCCAACTGGCACATGAGCACGAAACTGTGTGCTTAAACCGCTGATCACGTGCCCAGGTTGCCAGATGGGCTGTACCTGACTTCTTAAACAAAGCCATCTGCATGTTGTTATTTAACCAACAGAAACCTTTCCCTATCCGGTGGGCTGCCCTATGAGAGAACAACTGTTTTTGATAAACTATGAGTAGCTACATGTTTGCAGGTCATGCCTAAACCGTCCACAGTTTTGTGATAAACAAATACAGAAACATCTAGAGCTGTGCATGTTGTCAATACTATAAATCCCTCAACCACCAACTTGGCCTTTTGAATATAGTTGATGGCACGACAAGCCTTTCAAGTGCCAATATGGTACATTTGTTGAAATTAAGAGGTAGTAATGAATGCTGAAAGTATTCAGATTTCAGAGGAAAAGAAGTGGCTACTTACTCAAATAGTGCCTATATGGAATGTCGGTGTAGTATGTGCAATCCCTGTCCTCTTCTATGGAGTACGGGGGGCCAAGAATGTCGAGAATTGCGCAAGGCGTAATGGCGGTAAATCGATGCATGTTTCCTCCTGTCGTCGGATACAGGACTGAGGTGTCACACGGCGCTGTAAAAACACCATCCACCACCAGTTTTGCCAATCTCACTGTACAAAAAAATGGATCTGAACATTAGAACCTTTGCAGTTTGCACTGTACATGGGGGGTGAATGACAGTAAAGACAAAGTAAATCTGATGGCAACATATACAAAAAGCTTACATTGATCATCAACTGAAGATGAACAGCTGCTCGCTGACGGATCAGAATCGGCATCAACCCAGTCATATGACTTTACATGCATGGATCCGAGGAGCAGCTTGCTGAACACGGTCATTCCAGGGTGATTGTGAGAGGGATGACCGCATTCTGCGGCAAAAACAAGATAACCATCTGCCAAGCAAACCACGGACATCAGTAAGAACAAGTTTTTTTTTTTTGTTATACCGAGGTTCAGTTAAGAACCTTAGATATCATAATGACAACTTATTGATCAGATTTAGATTTGAATTAGCTTGCAGAGGATGGCATGCTTACCGAAAAATTGGGGCATTTGTATATTGTGGTGTGTGTGATTGTAGGGATTCCTTGAGCGGCATCTCTAGCCCTGAAGAACTTGAGATCTGGGCTTAGGCCAACATCTTCCGGCTTCATCTTGTCTGCAAATTACATTATCACCAGCAATTGAAATTCAGTAAATCCATACATATGCTGAGGCGGGGACCATTATATATATGGTGCGAATAAAAATTATGCTAGTCCGCTGCGTTTCACCAAACACGCTAAGCAGCAACAATTAGGACACTGCAGAGTGAAGCTCAAGAAAAAAAAATGTGCATGTTCACCCAAACAATTCCGGTTTAATCTGTTCCCGATCAGGCGAACTCGTCGTGAGTAACGAATTGAGGAGTGGATTATCGCACCACGCTTCAAGATTAAGGAAACTTTGCGCAACATTTTCTACACGCTGAACTGGCTCCTACTCGTATATCCCCATACGAATCACACACACGGGCAGAGGAATGCAGAGGTTAAATCTGTTCCTCCAAGCAATTCCGGTTTAATCTGTTCCTGAATCCTGATCACACGATTCCGCGTAATTACGGACTCTGTGAAGAGTGGATTATTCCACCACGCTTCAAAATTCAGGAAATTTTGCGGAACTTTTTTGGCACGCTGAACCGGCTACTATTCGTATTATATGATATCCATATACTGAACCACACACACACGACACGAGCAGAGGAATGCAGAGGTTATTAGAGGTAACGCACCGAGCATGGCGGAGAGCAGGCGGACCTCGTCGGGCCTAGGCACGGTACCGGGTCCCCTGAAGACGTCGCGGCAGGTCTGGAAGAGGCGCTGCACGGCGGCGGCGTCCGCCTGCACGCGGCGCAGCCTCCTCCCGCGCCGCCTCACCCCCGCCGGCGCCGGCTGGTCCGCCGCCACCCGGCGCCTCTTGGCCGGGCGCTCCCCCGCCGCCACGACGGCCGCCGGCTCCGCCACTACCTCCACTCCCCCGTGGCCAGCAGCAACCACCTTCATCGATCAACCGCCGCCGCACCAACAGGCCGCCGGCAACAAAAAAATCCTCGCAAAGAAACGATCTTTTTGGCGAGGGATCGGAGAGTGGAGAGGCGATAAGGACGCGGATGGATGCGAGGAGGAAGAAGAAGGGAAGCGGCAATCGTGTTGGGGGAGGAAGGAAAAGGGTCGGCAGCGCGGTGCTATAAGCAGCGACAGGCGACAGCAGCTGGATGGAGAAGGAGGTGGTGGTGGTAGCAAAACCGTGGGCTGTGGCCATTGGAAGGGAAGGGAGGGAAGGGAAGGGGGTATGGACCGAGGCAGGCAAGCGGAGCCCATCGATCGATGCGGGTCGGGGGTTGGGAGGAGGCGGAAAGCGATGCGCGGCGGAGGCAAGCAAAACCGACGGCGGCGTCCGAGGATGGATGGGATGGATCCCAGTGGGTGGGTACACGGTTTTCTGTTATCCGCTCCGGGTGTGAGGCCGACGCGTGGGCCAGCGCGCCACCGCTGACTTGGCCACGTGCCCGGGAGCGGTTTCCACTTTCCTTCCACCCGTCCTGCTTCCTCCGGACGTTGTCGAGCGGCGCCGCCCGACGTGACGTCAGGCGACGACGGGATTTACGTCATGGACATGGATTTTTTTCCTTTGAGTAAAATGCACAAGTGGTCCTCAAACTTGCGCGCCTATGTCATCCCAGTCCACGAACTCACAAAGTATGTCATTCCGGTCCCTAATCGTTGCGAGTCTCATTAAGGTCCAATATAGCAATTTAAAAGGTCATTAGTGTTGACATGGAACGCCAGCGTGGACAGTGGCATGGACAACAAATCAAATCTCGTCCTCTGGCGTCGGTGGTGCTGCCTGGTCGGCGACTCAAATCCGCGCCTGCTGCTTCCTTCCGTCGCGCCTTACTCGTGGAGCCAGGGGAGCTCCGTGTCGAGGAGGCCGGCGAGTGCTCCGCTCCGCCCATGGAGAAGACAAGCGGTGGCGCCTTCTCTTGGTGGGTCCACCCACAGGGGAAGGCGGCCGGCGACGGCCATGAGTGTCTGGTCGGTGAGCTCACCCACGGGGCAAGAGGCGCCATCTCCCTGCAGGGGCCGCGGCGCGCTCCGCCACGGGCCAAGGGTGGCGCCGATGAGCTCCGCCACTGTGGGCAAGCGGCGGCGGCGGCTCGGCGAGTGCCGTCCTCTAAGCGAGCGCGGCGGCAAGGGGTTGCGGCCGGTGCCCCCGCACGCGCCCACGCGGCACGCTCGGCGAGGCCATGGGCGCCGGTCGCCGCCGTCGGCTCGCATCGCTCTCCAACCGCGCGCGGAGAGATGGTGGCGTGGGACCGCGTCGAGCTACCGGGGTACTTGTGGACGAGATCGGCTGGGCGCTTGACCCCATGGCCGAGGACTGTGAGCCGGACGCGGGTACGCGGCGGCGGCGCGGCTAATCTCGGCCGAGGCGGGCGCGTGTCGCGATGACCGGCGTCGACAAGGACGCCGACGTTGTGTTTGCCGCTTAGCTTGGCCGCCATCGATCAAGCTCGAGCTCGAGCCGCCACCGCCATGGACCGAGCTCGTCCTCCCGGACGACGACGACGAGGGTGGAGCGCGCCGCATCCGCCGAGCGCGCGGTGAGGGGCGAAGGGGTTGGATGCGACATTGGGCCAGCCGCAGTGGGAGGAGGCGGCGCGCAGCAGGGAGCCACCGGAGAGAGAGGAAGAGGGGCCGGCACCGAGCCGCTGAGAAGGGAGACGAGTGCCACACAAGCATGCCACGTCGTCGCGGGCATGGGTCTAGACCCATTTGGACCTGCAGTGAGACCCGAACAACGATTAGGAACTGGGATGACACACTTTGTGAGTTCGTGGACCGGCATTGTCAGGGGGTGAGACCTGGACAGATCCGGGCTGGGCGACCCAAGCGGTTGTAGGTTAATGGAGGATCGTGAACTAAGAGCGTAGATGGTTGCACGTGGGGACGAGCACGGAAATCGAGGCACGAGGAACACGGCGATTTATCTTGGTTTGGACCTCCGAGAGTAAAACCCCACGTCCCGCTTTGGTGGTGGAATTATGCCGAGAGATCTCGCCCCGAGGAGGCGCCTGTGCCATCTTATATTGGCCGACGACCTTGAACTATAAGTTAGTTTCCATCTATCCTAGTCGGTTACAACATGGAAGGCTTATCCGAATCGCTTTAAACTGTTCGATCGCTTGACTTGCACTCAAGTTGTCTTCATGTCCTTTGGGCCCACATGTCGGTCGAGCAGGCCCATCGACAGTCGGGTCTTCGACGACAGTCGGGCCCACTGCGACGTGAGACACCGGTCGGTGGGGACCCAGGTACATATCTCTCGTGCATGACATCAACACAAGTTTGAGAACCGCTGTCCGCTGGTGCATTTTACTCTTTTTCTTTGCTGTTTGGGTAGTGAACCGTGACGTCACGTTTATTAGAGCAGTGTCCACATTCATCCATCGATACCTAGAATGGATGTTCAGACTTGAGAGGTTGCATTGCAATTGCAAAGGCACCGCTTTTGTTTCCTCCCCAGCAGGCCCCTTGGTTGCGAAGTCCTTCTGTTGTGCCTCTCTCTCTCTCATGAAGTGTTGAAAACCAACAAAAACGCGCCGTCCTTTCCTTGGCAGGTGTCGGACGGCCAGTAATTCGACCATCACGTACGAGGAGAGGAGACCACAGACGCTAGTCAGGCTTGGAGTCAAGATCCTTGGTGCTTTGCATGATCCAATCTCATTTCGCCTGTTTTCGTTTTGTTCTAAACAGTGGGCACGGCAAGCTTGAGATATTTTTCCGGCCTGCCGGATCGAAAAGCCAGCCAGCCAGCCAGCCAAGATGGCTTTCCTTTTTTTGAGATGCTTGGTGCTCTCTTTGCAGTCAACTGTGTGTCTGTGTGTGTGAATCTGTGATGGTGATCCGCGGAGTGATTCTTGAATTGTTTGGCAGGCAAACAGTGGGCACTTGGCAAGTCAAGTGCCTCACCACTTTCCAACTCCAACCATCCAGCAATCTCCTCCTTCCTTGCCTAGCTTCACGCCTTGAGTACCAAACCAACAGGCACACGAAGCAGCAGCATTGAGCATGGGGGATGATGCCTCTTCTCTGCTTCCCCCCTCTCCTTATGTGGTAATAACATGCATGCTGATCTCACACTAGTTGAGATGATCATTCAAAAAAAACAAATACTAATTTTGAACGGACAGAATATGTTCAAAAAATCGTTGTTTTGACTTTTCTAAATACATTCATTTTAAACGATCTGTACCATTAGAAAACGAAGGGGAGTACGTATATACGTGATATAAAACAAGAGGAAGGAGACATCGTCGTACGTCGTGTTGTTGTATGATTAAGCATATTTACTTTAATTTTTTTTAAAGAGGTTAATCAGCTCCTACGTACACCACGTACGGAGGCTAGCTCGGAAACAGTGGGCACCCGTCGTATCCACCGGTTACGACGCACGTGTTATCGATCAAACACGAGATGCCCCAGGGAGATATTTTGCGCGTCAGATACGATGGTTCCCCGGCCCGCCAACGGCCGGCAGCCACACAACGTGCATCCGATCCATCACGTAGTACGGCACCACAACTCACCTCACCACACCCGGAGGAATTATATTGCAGGCGACGGACAGCAAGATCCACCTCGGGATCTATCGATCGCATTAGTACAATGGTGGATAATCTGTGTGCCTAGTTGTGCATAAGTATGATCCAATGGATGGTTTCAATTAGCCAAAACACGAGGGACGGACCTATACATGATGAGAAGTAATTTTTTAAAATTATATCGCATCCCATTTTGATGCTATATATAAAAATTCATATATATTTCAAAACAGTCTGTATGGGTGGGTTTTAATTTTTAAAAACTATACATAAATTAAATGTGTTTCTTCTGAACAAAGTGGTCTGGTTTTATCTTCATTTTCCATATCATTAGAAAATTTTCATGAATGTCGTAGAGGTCAAGTTCACACTGGGCCCGGGCCATGCATTTGATCAAGTTCGCGCCGGTTTGGCTTTTCCGTACCAACTCAAAACAAGACATTGTCCAATTTCCATGCATTTGTTCACGATAATCATTGTTCCAGTTCATGCATTTGTTCACCGCCGTCGTTTCCGAGCCTTTTGGTACGGCCGCCAATTCATCGCTTTATTTTTATCTATTTCCTCAAGGCCACACGTATGACATGGTAACTCAGGTTGAAAAAGAGCTCATGGTGGATGAATGATGTGTGAACACTTGTTGGATGACTTGTACAAGGCCAACGGATGCAAGCTTATATTAGACGGAACAATAATGTTATTATATATAAGTCCCCATGCCTTTGGATGCCAATCAGAGTGTTTACAAATGAGTAAGCAAAATGTGCTTCTCTTTCGAGCAGCTATAGATGTAGATGTAGTCATCCAACCATGAGAAATTTGAAGTATTTGGAGCAAACCAAACTACTCCGTTGAGTGGTCGGATCACGACGTAAAGATGCTATGCGGAGGCGATGGACAACATTAATTGACCAACTAGGGCGTAGCTATAGGGTATGCCAGGTTGACCGCAGGCCCGCACATACCCTGTATTTCATGGGCGTAGCCAAGGGTATGCCAGGTGGGTCATGACATACCTTGAATTCCAGCCCAGCCCATGTAGTACTGTATTTATTATTTAGGGAAAAAACTATTTCCGTTAGTTCCCTAGCTAGTTAGCACAACAGCACTCGAAACAATGTCGGCAGTGTCGTTTTGTACTTCTGTTTGCTATTTCTATATGGGACAAAAGATTGGATATAGACAAGGAAGCATCCGGTCAAACTTCATATGAGATTAATTAAAAATTGTGGATCGCTAATCATGAATTTTGTTCCTTACTCACGTGCACGATTACAGATCCGGGTATTAGTGCCGGGCAAAAAGCCAGGTTAGTACCGAGCGTTTGCCCGGTACTAATTGCCACTGACGATTATTACCGCCACGCCACCGGCATTAAGATGCAATTTAGTACCGGTTGGTAACAACGCCTGTATTAAACCGCAACCACCCCACGTGAGTTTGGTAATACCACCCGGTACAAACTTTCATATTCGTATTCAACTTGTATTCGTATTCGTATTCACATTCGTAGTCATAGTCGTAGTCATATATATTGCAAATAATATTACATATAGATCTAGCATATATTATATATATTACACGTAGGTCAACTATTTGAGTTTGACAAGTTTGATACAACTCAAAAGTGGCCTCAACTCACAAGTGTGACCAACATCAACTCACCCAAAGGTGTCAGGGTCGTCCTTGATTGGATTAATTCTACCCACACTTTTTCCATCGAAATAAAATTCTCCTTGGATTTACGACCATAATAGAAATCCACATAGTTGTTCTTGAGTCGCCCATATTCATTCTCGGGGGAGGATCTCCCTTCTCATTTCTTTCAGCTGTCACATGCAAAATCACACGATAAAAATCGAGGAATTAATATATGTGGAATTTAAAGTACAAAAGTCAACAAATAAATTAATTTACTATACGTACCATTTTTTGATCATTGCTATTTTTCGGGTCAACCATGAAGTTGTGGATGAACTCACAAATGTAAAATCCACATAAATTGTTACCCTCTTCCCGTCTCAAGCACTGAATAGGAAAGAACAAGTTAAAATATTTTCTTTGGATAATAAAATTCTTGTTATCAATCCCTAAAATAGAATGAAAGTAAATACATACATGAAATCTGTCGCGCAAGTAAAATGCTTCCTTGAATTGTCCCGGATATTTTTTTACAAACGGGGCCCATGCTAAACGAAGTGCATCCACTAGTTCTGGGTACATTGAGGTTGGGTATTGCTTTGGGTCCATCACCGTGATTTCGGCACGATCAATCTCGATAACAATCAATATCCAGTGGAACCTGTTCATATACATATACATAATAGAGATGTTACATGTATCATCAAATTCATTGAAAGTATAAATAATAAGGATGATCAACTCACCTAAAGTGGTACGGGAGAAGTATGTAAGGCCTGTGATGCTGCTTTTCCAGGTAGTTAAAGATATTTTTCATGGTCCTATTTGGCCATTCCTTTAGCATATTGTTGTTAGCAACTGGGGTCCATGAAGCCCACATGATAGTACATTTTTCCGCACAATCAATCTCCATTCATGATACAAAATAAAATATATCAAATGAGACAACACACAATTAATGTACGATTAGAAATGAGAGGAAACACTCACGAACCCATGCACTCATTAGCGATTTGTCAACATCTTGATTGTTGAAAACCATAGACTTTCAAATTCAATCCATAAGTCATCCGCCCCTAAAAATCGCGATCATGGACACGAGCAACAACATCTCACGCCCTTCGTTAGATTGCTCCATGTACCTTATGCAATAAACGATTTTCGTTAGCAGGAGATCCACCACCGTGCCACATAAGAGGTTCGCCGAGCACAAACGACTTTCTATTAGCACCTTCGTGTCGGGGGATATCGGCTCCCGACAGGAGTTACTCTCTTGTGAGGCCTGTCTCCTCTATAAACTTAGCCAATTCCTCATCTTCTTTTGACAACACTCTGAACGGTGGGAGCGATTATTCTGGTTGATCTCCAAGCTGAGGAACTTTTTTGATTGTCTTTGACCTTCGTTGTTGATTCCACGACTTTCGATATGACGATGATAGTCGGAGATTGGCTCTTTCACCACTTTGGGTTGTCTGAGTGATCTAAAGTATTGCCTCGTTTTTTCATCAATTGGTTGCCCACTGGCTTCTTCTTTGGCGCGAAGTGAGCATCAAACTCAGCCTTAGATATAGCCTCATTTTCCTCTAGAGTTCTTTCCCATGGAAGTTTCTTGGGTGGCTTTTCTTTCGCTTAATCGGTTGCTTCTTCTTAGGTGGAGATTGTCGATGGTTGCTTTGAGATTTTCCTCTTAGCTGCTAGTGGCGGTTCGTGCAAAGTTTTTTTGCGCATCGTTGAGGCAAAGTTTTCTTTGGAGACACTTCAGGCGTCGAACTCCTGCTTCGATCACTAAAATGTAGATTTGCTGCCAGCAGACTCATGGCGGCTGGCGAAGGTGATCTCTGCCTTGAGATATGAGGGGACGAGACGATCGCTATGGAAGCCTAATGTAGGGCTTGGCCCAACAAATCCATGTGTGGATGGCGTGTCCTAGTAATGTCTCACCGTCGCCTCCATGGACCTCGAGGTCCAAGTCCTCCCATCCTGGTTCCACTCTATCAACTTGGACTCTAGCATATCCTTGAGGAATCTCCATGCAATGAATTGTCCCCCCAGGTACTTCAGCAATACCATGAGCTACTACCTTTCTTGTTTTCTAATCGGAATAAGAAGCTCACAAGGGGTTCGCGCAGTGATGTCATCCACGGGTAGGGTTCATTGTTCTCTATGGAATCGCTCCCTCGTTGGTGCTCGTGGATGCAACGCCGCTACGCTTCGTGGAACCGGGAGGGCTCGCTCCCACATTAGCATGCACCGCTTGTCTCTCGCATCGTATGTCGCTTGTAGTTGATCCAACATTTCATTAGTTGAAGCTACTTGTTCCTCTAAGCTACGCAACTTCTCTCCGCTTCGCTTGCTCCGTCCGTTTTGTAACTTTCAATGTCTCGCACTAAATCCTTTCTTCCATGGAATTACACCCATGCCTTGGACACGTCCATAGTGTTCCTTATTTCCAAGGGCATAAGTGAGCTCTGCCTCTCTCTCTGTCAGTTTGAAAGCACCTTGTCGCTTACGCAGCGCTTCTTGTAACCGATCATAAGCTTGTAGTAAACTATTGGTAGTAACAAATGTACCATCCTCCGACTCAATGAGCCACCATGAGTGTAGAAAAGTGCTTTGCCTGCTCGCCAATCGAAAGTGGCGGGCACAATTCCCACCCATCGTCCTTTTCCTTCTTCCCCATTTCGGATCGCGGTCTTGTAACCTCCTTGGCCGAGCCTATGAAACCATTGCTTTTCCCTGCATTAACCTTTGCTTGTTCAAATATATCTTTGGCATCCTGTGACAACTTGTATTGTTTGAAGTCTTCCTAGTAAGGTGCTAGCTTTTGGTACTTGTTCACCAAACCGGTTCGATGCCCTTCTTGATAAAGTCCTTGTGCAGATTCTTCTTGTACGTCCCAAATGCAATTGCCATCTTCTTGAAGGCAAAATCCTTAGCTCATTTTCTTTTTCTTAAAATGAGAAGTATAGTTTCATCTGCTCCCAACACATGTTCTTCTCATGGTCGTGACAACATCTTCGTGTAGATTAGTCTTTTTGTTATCTTCCATTTCTTAATATTGATATGGATGTTCTCCGAACAATATAACCACACATTGACAAATGTTGTCTAAACACCGTGGGGTGCAATTGGTGTCATCATTGTCCACTTCATTCATTAAATGATTTTGCCCTCCATTTTTGCTTTTCCGCCTCGTTTATGTTTTGGCCTCACGATGATTGTATTTGATTTTTGCTCAGTTGCAACTGGACTTACTCTGGTTGCAATTGGTTCGTGTCGGGCTGCAATTGGGTGATCTAGTTACAATTGGTTCATATCTAATTGCAATGGGCCGATTTGTTGTAAATAATTCCGTCGAGTTGCAATTAGTAGTGTCATGGTTGCAATTGATCTAGTCTCACTGTTGCAATTGGTTTACACGCAGTGAGCGCCTAGTTGCAACTACTTGGGTGGGTCCGATTGCAATTGGTATCCAATTGCAACTGATCCGTCTAGTTGTAATTAGTGTAGTCGAACATTTCTAAATACGGGAGTCTGTACATTTGTTCTCCAAAATGTTTTTCCGTCGAGTTGTAATTGGTATGGTGCTAGAGTTGAAAGTGCTCTAGTCAACCTGTTGCAATTGGTTGAATCTGCGGGGTCTGTGCATCATTGCATGTATAAAATTTTAAAACTATAAAATTAAATGTGTTTCTGAACAAAGTGGGTTTTATCTTCATTTTTTCATATCATTAGAAAATTTAATGAATTTAGAGGTCAATTTCGTGTGGTTTGTCTCTCCGGGTTGGGACCAAAACAAGACACTACTGTCCAATTTGTCCATGCATTCGTTCACCCCCATCATCGTGTAAATGTTCCGTTTCATACATTTACTTTTATTTATTTTCTCGCGGTCACACATACGACATGGCAACTCAACAATTTTTCGTAAAAAAAGAAACTATTATCTAAAAAACAAATAAGAAAGTATATATAATAAGAAACTGATGCATGGTGAAAAAGAGCTCATGGTGGATCAATGATGTGTGAACACTTGTTGGATGACTTGTAGTAGTCTTGTACGTTGTACCAAAGGATGCAAGCTTAGAAGGAACAATATTACTATGTATATAACCTCCCATGCCTTTGGATGCCATTCAGAGTGTTACAATGAGTAAGCAAAATGTGCTCTCTTTCAAGCAGCTGTACATGTATGTAGATGTATAGTCATCTGAAGTATTGGAGTAAACCAAGATTCTTCTTCTATGATTCATTCCCGAGTGGTTGGATTGCAACGCAGGGGTGGTGTGTGAGGCAATGGACGGCGTTGGCCATTTGCTATGGGAAGAAAGAACAAGCAACATGACAAATGAAGCGCTCTGTATTGGACGTGTGCCATCGATCCGCTAGCTCTCCACTCAAAAATTCTTTGATTTCACAGGGGTACAAGAGTGGCAATGCCTGATCGATGCTGGGCTCGCTATAGTTTGCTTACTGTTGTCTTGTTCGTGTAAGCAGTGATGCCTCATATAGCCAGTGTCAGGATGCTGCATTGCATATGCGGAATGGTCGGATCCGGAAAGAATGAAAGTTGAATAACAAGTTATATGCGTACGTGTGTAAAACCTGAAAATCCAGCTGCTGCTTTTGGCAGCGCAAATTTGTCTCTGTGTTGAGTACTGACTGACATTATTTTGGGCCAAATTCTGTGCACACCGGCGCCTGATCGTTCTCTCATTCTCTGCGCCGTCCAGTTTATCTCATGCTAGCTGCAGGTCACCTGATGGGAAGCCAGTAAGCCACAACAACGCTTAGCATATCACCACATCTTGGTTAATTCTCGCGGTCGCTGTGCAGCTATCGCCGTCCAGTTCATCTGCGCCGGTGAGGCGGTGCCGCGCCAAGTGAAGGAGATCACACCATCGAGTTGGCGAGTTGGTCATACAGCAAGTATATTGTAAAAACTGATAAAACGCCTGAAAAAGGAAATTCACTAAAACAAATGTGTGCCGCGTGAGTCCATCATGCTAGTCTCCTACTACTGTGTTGTTGAGTCGCATCTAGCGGTGTTGGATATTTCATACCGGTCCTTTTCAAATAATAGTATAGGATGATATGATCCACCACAAAAGATTCTTATGTTATCGAGGTGCAGGAGTGGAGGTTGTGTTTGCTGCCGGTGTGCAAGTGATGACGACGCACGATACATCTTTTTCATTCTAGGACAGCAAAAATGCATACCTTTATTTCCTTGAGCCAGGTCACACGACATGGCAGCTCTCAGAAAACAAGAAACTGATGCATCCTGAAATGAGAGCTCATGGTTCATGGATGAGATGTGAACGTTTTTGGATGACTTAGAAAGAACAGTAGGCATCCGGTAGGATTATTATGGCGTGGTAAGGGCTGGGCCCAAACTGAACCCATAGCTGAAAAAATAATTAATTAATTAATTGACTGCTTTAATATTTGTGCAAATCACATAGGAGGGACTACCGGAGCAAAACTCTATATATATAAGCTCTCATACCTTTTGATGCCATTCAGATCAGTGTTACAGTATGGATAAGGTAACATGTGTTTTTGTTTCAAGTAGCTATATACATGTAGTAGACGTGGTCATCCGCCTATGGCAACTTTGAAGTATTGGAGCAAACCAAACTACTCTAATGAGCTGCTTCTTCTATGCTTCGTTCCCGAGTCGTCGGAGCATAAGCGCGGCAGTCACAGGTGGAGGCGACGTACATCATTCGCATGCCGAGCGAGGAATCATTGATGAGTAGCGATACAAACACCGGATCCATTGGGTGTGCGCCAACATTCACGCCAGCTCTCCATTCAAAGTTTATTTGATTTCACGGTTACTGACACATTGGCACGCGTGGATCATGGCATCTAATTTGTATACCGTGGTAAGCTCTAAGTTTGCCGCTCGTTATAAAATCTACAGGTGGATCACAAGTCGTATCGAGTTGGTCAACAGTCATGTAACTGGTGTTAGTGTCTTGTACTGCATTCTTAATTGAGTCGATGAGTCGTAATGGTTGTGTCGATAGAAATCCTCCATCGCCTCATGAAACCCCAAGCGAATCTTCATCTATTTCCACTTTCCAGTGAGAGTCGTGGAGGCATCGAGCTGCTGCTGATATGACTGCTGCATTATTACCAATTTGAACAAGAGGATTTGTAATTTGAAGCGGTACATTAGATGCTGCTGCAGCAACAGATTGAGGACGCGGCAGATTGAGGACGTATGATGCTGCTGCGCGCAACCAGTAATCCACGGCGCGACAGATTGAGGAGAAGAAATCAACAGTAATGGTCATATGCAATATATGCACGCAGGTCACTGCTGACGAGCTGGCATGGCACGCGTGGTCAGTGCTAAATATCAACAGCATGAGCCGGCCAGAGCACGGCCACATGCTGGCGGTCTGCCACGGCGAAGGCGTCATCCGGCACTCCGGCCTGCTACCACTACCACGAACTGCGAGACGAGATGATCGATCAGCGGACGCGCGCTGATCTCGGCCGGAGATTGTTGGCCTGCGTGTATCTCAGGAGTCAGGACGCGGAGGCGAGCATCAAGCGGGAGGCGTGCGGCAGGGGCACGATGTCACGCGTACCGTTGGATCCGTATGGTGCGGTCATGATGTGACCTGAGGGATCAGTTTTTGGGCCTAAACTAAGCCATACAAGAGCCCACCCTTTCCTGCAGCCCATATCCGACCGACACACAACAGCTTCATATTCAGAGTTTATGACGTCTTTTATGGGAACAAGCAGTAGTGCTTGTCGGTATTTGTTTAGCTATGCTGTGAAGTAATTCTTTTGTTCCAAATTGTATGTCATATATTGACGTATTTAGACCTCTTGTTTAGTTTGTAAAGTTTGCAAAAGAAAAGGTGTTTTAGGCTATCTTTTTTGCAAAACGATTAAACACACTTTGCAAACTTAGTCTTCTAAAGTTTTTGTAATTGGGAGACAACACACCCAAAACTAGCAAAATGTGCATTGGACAGTGTGCCAACACTCCCATCCTTATGCGAAGTTCAAAAGTCAAAAAGGTTTGCATTTGGTGGTAAAGAAAATTTGCAAAATCTTTGCGAACTTTGCAATCTAAACACAGATTAGATTCATAACTTCTTACAATGTATGCAGACTTAATGTACATCTAGATAGATAGCAAAAATGTATGAACGTAGAAATACAAAAAGTAGCTACAGTTCGAAACGGAGGGAGGAGTAATAATTAGTTTCGGTGTGCTTGAACTTTTTAGTTAGGATTGCAAAAGCAAAACTGATGAAACTCAGCATGCAGGTCACAGGGACATTGGTACAAGGGAAACACAACACTGATGCATATGCAAACAACCGCATGATGGAGTGCCCTCACACCATAAATATGGACACTTCTTAGATGACTTGTAGAGTGATGGATTCACACTTTCACATAAAGCTATATATACAGCCAGGATGGACACTCAAGAAACAAGCGGCAGGTTGCCTTCCAACTATTATTATACATGTTTTGTCCCATGCAATCCAAAATGTTGCATGATAAGCCCTAGCTCTTTGTGTGTTGATAAAGAAATCTGAAGCATTGGAGGAAGCCAAAATACCCTGTAGAGCTACTAACTGGATACGCGGAATACCAATCATCCATGCTTTCTGTATCGCTTGGTGATGGCCACTTGTGAAATAATGAGCCAACCACCTGCCATGGAGAACCGAGTGAGCAACTGAAGCCAAGTGTGCGTACTCTAGCAAAAGCTGGCCAACGCTACAATGGAGCTCACTATTGTCATTAGTCGAATCGTCATCCTGTACGACTCCCAACTTGTTCAGGTATCGCGAATGAGTGCATAAGAGACTGTGTGACAATCAAGGCCTTCAATTACGTAATCACCAACTGTGTCCTGACACCGTCCCTTTTATTCCGCCATGGTTTCATGCACATTCAACCATTGAAAGTGAAGATCGAGCCCCAATCAGTAAATTTCTTCACATATAGTACGGTGACGTGCAGTGCTAGGAGAGTTCCGTTTTCATATTCTGAATCTATGTTGTCATAAATTAATTTAACTTTAACAAATAGTAATAATACAAATGCGGATTAAGGACATAGGGTCGATAGGCGACAGTGCAGTTCATCCACATCTTCTCATGCAGAATTGCAGGTCACACCATACAGAGCATTGCCGCATGGGCCGGTACCAGGGAAATTAAAACAACATGCCCATGCATGTAAAATAAAAATAATCTCACTTAAAATAAATACTAATTGTGCTTGCATAAATGGAATTCTCGTGGACGACAACCTCACACTTTGTGGATGACCCATCATATTTTGATAGCATCAGGGATTGATGGAAGGCAGCAAAGATTAAAAACTCCTTGCGAGACTTCAACAGAGAAAAGAATTGAAATTTTGGCAAAACAACAACCACACAAAAAAGATAGAAATTCAGCATCAGGAATTGGTGGGAAGCAGCAAAGGTTAAAAGTCCTTGCGAGACATCAACAGAGAAAAAAAGATTGCCTAGCGCATGTATCACACGCGGTCAACAAGCAGATCTGGCAGCCGGGGTTTTTTCACTCACAAAAATTCCTTTTATCGGTTGCTACGTGTGCATAACACACAGGGGCTCACAAGTGCACGAGCTGTGGGAGATAAATTAGGTGTGCACAGTGCGCACCGCGGCCACCGTCACACCCCTTTCTGTGTGGCTGCGACGTGAGTCTGAGCGAAGGGTATAGAAACCACAGAGCGCAACGATCGAGCGTCGGATCAAAGCACGGAGGGCATCGCGAGGGGGTGCGCAGGTAGTTTGGTGAAACAGCTATGGCTTTTTTACTCAACTCTCTCCATCTCTCACTGATGAGTGGACCCCACTCGTCAGCATGGTCTTCGTCACTTTCGACTTCATCGCCTGCCAGGCTGCGACTGAGCCCGAGGCCGCGGCGAAGCTCATTGCCGCGGTGACGAAGCCCGCGCCTATGGAGCCCACGGTCGGAGAGGATGGGACTAGCACGCACAACATGTCACACCATATACGAGAGCAAGACTAGAATCAGGGAAAAATTGGAATCAGGGAAAAACTGGTGCATGCAAATTAAAACAACTGCATGATTTAGACTGCCATCACACCATGAATGAATGATATATGGGCACTTCCTAGATGGCTAGCTTGCTGAGGTCATCGGTGCCATCACACCATTAATGTATGATATATGGGCACTAGCTTCCTAGATGATTTGGGCAACTCTGGCAAATGAAACAACTGACGTTTAATGAAAAATGTTCATGATGGATGAATGATGCATGAGCGCTTGTTGGATGAGTCGCGCCCGCACATATTAGCTCCCATTGGTTGTATATATATATCCGCAATGTGGATATAGAGATCGGTATTTACCCTTATCTAAAAAAAAATGTTTCATACCTTTGGATGCCAGATACACTATATATATGTTACAACTTGCAAGTCATCAACTATATGGAAATTTTGAAATATTGGAGCAAACCAAACTACTCTGCCGAGCTTCTTCCATGGGTGGTAGCAGCATCGTCCTCGGGCGGTGGACTCCGATTGTAACGCCTAGCGCGATTACAGTGACGAACCGGTGTGTGAGCTAGCTCTCGTTTTCATTCGCCCAACTCCTTCAATCCGTGTTCTTTAGCCACGAGCTTTGGGTTGAAGCACGATCTGTAGCAGCTCAAACCGCATGGCAACTATGGCGATCCACTCTTGCGGATCATTTTGTCTTGGTACCCTGTGCATTATTAAGTGTCGCAACGCATCATTAACTGACGCAGCGGTGCATGCGGAGCGTTGCATCTAGCCATGCAGAAGCGTTTGCATGCTGCTACTGTGTTACTGTGTTACATCGTGCGCGTGCTACTGTGTTACATCTTGGTCTCTATACTGTAAGCACGTACGCCTTAGGCATGTACAACCCTCAGATAAGAAGTCGTCGAGAACCTCGAATTCAAACTGGGTGTACAGACAAATGTACAAACACATACAGAAAGATAAAGAGGTCGTTTGTAAACTGTTTAGTGCTTTGCATGGAGATTAAGACCAGCTACAAATGCATTTGTGTATACCATTGTGTGGCTGTTTCATCAATTGAGAACATAACTCATAGTAAAAAACTCTAAAATCTTTACCTCACCAATATATATTCTAGAATGGCATTTAAATCAAATATGAAATATATAGGATTCGAATCATACAAAATTTGTTACTTTAATTTAATGAAGTTTCTACATAAAAGATTAGACGCAAGATAGTTTCATTGGTATTAAAAATGATGCCCTATATACACAAGATAATAACCAGAGAAAAAAAGAAAAGCAATTAAGCACCGGCTCCACGAGACGTGGCTTAATGTCATTCAAGTATTCGTTATCTTCTTCCACGAGGCCCATGGCCACACGCCTCTTGCAGACTCTCATTTGCTCCTCTCCCATCTCCCCACGCTCATACATGCATTCATGCTCTAGCACTGCTCGGTCGGTCGGTCCCTCACCACCCCGAGGCCCATGGCCACCCAAGGGTCCTCCCTCTCTTGCAGCATGCCGAGGCCATGGCCGCAACTCGCCGACGCTACGCCCCCGGAGGTCGAGCTCCCCCACGTAGAAGCCTACTTGCAGCTCGCAGCCGCCACGCCCCCGGATCGACCTTCTGCCGGCGGAGGCATGGACGGGGCTCGCCGCCGCCCCTGGAATCGCCCTCCTGCCCGCGGAAGACACGAGCACGCTCACATGCTCTCCCCGCACGAGATCCAGCTGCGGCGGCGCCGTGGATCGATGAGTTGCTCTGTTCTTGTTCTTGTTCCTTTTTTGTTTTTTCTATGGATTTTTTCCTATCCATACTTCCTCTTTTCCGGATCATCTTGAGCAGCTCTCTGACTACAGCCGCCACATGATGGAGCTGAGTCTTCTCTTGCCGCCGTCGCTCCGGATTTTGGGTGGAGGAGGAGAAAGAAGACCGGGAAGCGGAGTATTTGGGGCAAGAAAAGGGGTGCAGCCATGGCGCCAAAGGCAAAACCGAGCGCGGGTGAGCTTTTGGCCGGGGGCGCGAGGGATCCCGGCCGCGCCGCTTGAGAAGACGAGCTCAGAGCAGCCCAGTGCGTGTCTACTCGGCATCGGGGAACCAACACTTTCAAAATGCATTTCTGGCTTAGGCTCGGATGTCGTTTATGTTCATATACTCTCAGAGTGCAGATTTATCCTTCTAAACTTGACATCAGGTGTCATCTAGGTCCATATACTTTCTGAAGGCATTGTCATCTCTTGATAAAAACTTAATTTTACACATATATAATTTAACTATAGTAAAATAAAATGTGTTTCAACTCACTCGTATGTGTAGAATATTGATATGCTGAATCCAGAAAGATTGATATTTTTTTACTTTGGAGGAAATATTATATAGGTGTATATGACAGACATTCTCAATTATTTTTGGAAGATTTTTCAATTTTGAATAACTCGTGGTTGCACAATAATAAACTAAAATCAGGAATTTTAAAGATAAATTACTAGACGAATAGAGAGTGAAGCTAAAGAAGCAATAATAAAAGCAAGAAAATATGCTAATAAAAGGAAAAGTGTATTTTTCATCCCTTAATTATTGCAAAAGTGTGACATTCATCCCTCATGTTTCATTTGGTGCAAATTAACCCCTTAACTATCTAAACTGGTGCTTTTTTCATCCTCGCTTTAGTTTTATAATGATTGATTATCATAGAGTAGCAGTTTAGACCATACAAACATCTTGCTAATACTGCACACATCTTATGTTGAGTTGTCACACCTGTTTTTCCAAAGAAAACCAAGTGCTAACCTATATGCATGCCAGGATCAAGTTTCATGCATATAGTGGACATAAGTGAATAACAGAAATAATATCACGTAAGAAAAGCAAAGATTATCAGAGATTTACGCTTTATCATGAAAACGAAGGCACCAAACTTCACAAGCAGACGACTGGGGGCTGCGTACGCCTAGCAACATCACTATCTTCAACAGCTTCACACATCTTCCCTTCTGAGCAGCAGTTTAGCAAGGTTGAGTACACTTATGGTTGGTACTCAGCAAGGCCACAAGAAATAACCAGAAACGATTTTAAGTTCATCTTTAAGTATATTAATCATGTGAGGGTCCAGGCCGCTCCATGACCGAGAGCACGGCTAATCGATTAGATTTACACTCTGCAGAGGTTGTACACTTTACCCACAAGTCGCGTAAACCCAACCATGCGATGCTAGCTAGGCATCATACCACACTTCCTAGGTGTGATTGCATAGGGACGCTACGAGGCCTTTACAAAGATTCTCTAGTATGGGCCGCTGGGTTACATGACGAATGTATAAAGCTCCCTAGCGGTACCGTGTCTTAGCAAAGCCCAACTCCCCGCTAGAGCGGTCTATACACCAACTATACGGCACCCCTAGCCCTTTATCGTAAAGCATACCACACACTAAGGTTTCTAATTAATTAGCCAAGAGGCAGAGCCATTTGTCTTGTGGTTGCACCGTTCCCCGGTGGTCGCTCAGTTCCAATTATAACATAGTATTCTTGTAAATAAAGCATAGGTGGAAGGATGGTTAGGGACACTTGCCTTTCTCCAAAGATAAGCTACTCTTACTGCTCTTCAGCTCGTGCTTTCTTGGAACTCTTTATCTTCAAAGCAAACGAACAACGATCCTTCTTCTACTTGAAGCAAACATCGGGCACAAACATACAAAGCAAACAGACAAGTACAACTAAGAACAATGCACCAATCAAAAAGAAAAGCATTAAAAGAGCGTGCTAAAGGATAGGCTCAAGTCTACGGTCACGAAACGTTGCGAACGTAACTAAGGTTGAAGAGACAAAAGCTATCGAGGAATTTTTATCAAACAACAAGAGACTATGAGCTAGGTTTATTTTAATTAACAAAATATATGTAAAGGATATTTCATAAAGAAAATATCCTGAAATAGAGTTAATGCAATATTATATTTTATTTGCAAAAGACCGGAGTAAAGAACCTAGTCAAATTTTTATTTATAAAGATTCATATATAGATTATACCAATTAAACATTTAATTTAGAAAAGCTAAATTATATGAACAATCTAAACGTAACTTTATGATTCGAGTAGGTCATATTGTTATTAAAAACATCATGACATCGGTTTTAATCAAATTAACATTTATTTATAAAGCCGGTGTAAAAGCCTAATCATCTTTTAATTAGAAAAATTAACTAAATATTAAGCAAATTAATATTTGACTTATGGAAAACCGAGATATGGCACTAATTAGATTTTATTTATAAAAGCATATGAAATAAACATTAATCAAATTAGTAGTGATCATGAAAAACGGTGTATAACACTAGGTAGCTTTTAATTAGAAAAGACATGTTTAATAGGCATTAACAAAATTAATATTAAATTAATTTTCAGAAAACATGTATGATGAAAACACACCACTAACGTGCACTTTATCTCATCATGAACCTAACGTAACTTGAACGGATAAAAACGGAGTTAAAATATGAAAGATATAGATTTTAACTAGAAAAAGATAGCTGATTGAACATGATGCACGGATGATGTCACTATGAGCAATAATCAAGAAAAGAAATTAAATGATAGATAGATTGGCTAACGTTAACAAGAATTTTACAGATGAATAAAGAATTATTCTATAGATCAATGATGGACAAAGTGAAGGCTGAAAGATTTATGGAAAGGAAATACGATCAGCAAGCATCCTAGTTATTTTTTCTAGAAGAATTGAAAAGGTATTAATTATTGCATAGGCATGACATCACCAAGTGCTTAAGCAATAAAAGAATACGGCAATACAACATGGAATTGATAGTGGCCATGGTCATATACGTAGGTACATGCATGTACTGTTGGCTTGCATTGGTGAGAGAGGGACGGTAGAGTGCGTGCGAAGGTTCTCACCAGACGCGGCGACTAGATGGAAGGGTGCGGCTCGTCGTCAGGAGACTTGACAAGAGATGCTGGATCGCTCTGGCATTGGACGGAAGCGTCGAAATCGACCCACACGACGGCGCAGAGGTGCCGGCTGCCAGGTTCCTCCTTGCGCTTGCCGCCCTCGCCGGCGGTCTGCGCGTGAAACACGCACAACACACACATGCACGTAGAAGTGTACCACACATCCTGGAGGAAGAAAGGAGCCGCACAGATGCGCTGCAAGACATGCACGAGGAACTCTGGATGAGCAGAAACTAGACGAAGGCTGAATCAGCAACAAGACAAGATAGAGTACATCTGCTTCCTCACCTAGGGGAAAAACTGAACGAGGAACGACGGCGGCGGAGATCGAATTCGACATGGACGGTGATTGCGACATGGACGGTGATTGCTTGGTCTTTCACGTGGACATGCTCGTCCGACAGCAGCATGACCTTCTGGCGCCTCGATGGAGTCCTGGAGGCGATGACCTTCGCCTACGAAGGCGGCTGTAGATTAAACTCGAGATCGTTTTCCAGGGAGCTAGGGCACGTACACGAGGTGAAAACAAAACAGGATTAGCCAAACGGGTGGACTGCTATCTATAGGGCTGTGTTGATGGGCCTACGTATGATGCTTGGTCGATCGGACGGATTTGGTCACAACGGCGGCTTCCATCCAACACACCGAGACAGAGACGAATTGATTCAGGCCAAGAGGCAAAGAGCACGTAACGGTGAGGGTATTGGTCGTCCATGTTGATGTTGCTCTCGTACTCCAAAAGGAAATAGAAAACCAAAAGATAATACAAGTAGCCATAGGGTACTACAGGTATATTGTTGAAAAGAAGATTGAATAGCTGGAAAATAAGTTGAGATGATATAGATCACGCTATGTAGATCCAAAAGTAATACTTGGAGCTGGTGGAATAAATTATGTGATTGGATTTTGGAATTATGAAGGCTAAAATAAAGTCTCAAGAGAATAAAGCGAAACTTCTCGCATATTAGCATATGGAGAGAAAGGTGGCTCGGCGGCGGTTGGTTGACCGGCGGCCGGGGAGCTTCAGGTGGTGGTCCGGTGGACGTCCGGCAGCGACGAGCGGAGCTCTGTACGCGGCTCGATGTCGCGTAGCTCTGGAAGGTGTCGGCTCCGTCCAGCGGTGCTCCGGTGCAGCGAAAACGACGATGACCAGCGGCGATGTGCGACTTGGCCGGTGCGCTCGCAAGACGGCGAGACTCCGGTGACGGCACGGCGACGGGACGAGGCGGCGAGGGTGCGACCCAACGAGGCAAACCCCATGGCGGCTCCAGCTTGCTCTGGCGGCGTCCGCATCCGCGAATCGGGCGGCGACCGGTTGAAGCAGGCTGGGTCGGAGAGTGGGCCGAGGCGGAAACGAGCGGCGGAAGGAGTTGGAGGGGCGCAAACGGACTTTGGCTGGCTGGGCTGAAACTCAAACTGGGCCGGAAGGGAGAGAGTTAAAGGAAAAGAAAAGAATTTTTTATTTTCAGAATATATTTTCCGTGAAAAGATTAATCTAGAAATAGCTAGATAATTCATTAAAGCTACGAAAAATACTATGAAAATTCCAAGAATATTCCCAGAGCCAGATTGGAGCACGAACAACCCAAATAAAATATTTGGAGTTCATGATAAAGATTTTAGAGCCTTCTAATAAATAGAAATAGCTCAAGAAAGGTGAGAATTTATCCAGAAAAAACTGGAAAATTCTCGGAAGGATTTTGGTCAGCACCTAAGCGTGTTTTAAAACCTTTTGCACTCAGAAACACCAAGATGCATCGGCATGAATGCAACACACACATAACCATTTATTTAACTTAGAAAACCAAACAATGGATTTTTCTTATACTATATTTCCTGTAAAGAAAATAAATGTTAGAAAATTTTAAAATTGATAGAAATCATTGTTTTAATTATTATTTCTATTCACATCCTTAAATTAGAAATTTCAGGGTGTGACATGAGTCAATCTCTATAATAATTGAGTGTGATTCGACTTCATTAATTTCTTAGAAAGAATTTACTAAAACTTTTAAACTTTATATTTTTAACTTAGCATACAACATCCATAGGCGGTGAATACTAATTACTCAAATGATTATGTGGCATAAACCGTTGGTAGATTTCATTAAATCATTGGTAAACTGTATAATGGATGATAAATGCACCAAATTAATTAGTTAGGGGATTGATTTGCACCAAATGAAACATAAAGGATGAATATCACACTTTTTGCAATACTTAAGGGATGAAAAATACATTTTTTCTCAAATAAAAATGATGGATTGCTTTAAACATAATGATCTTATCATATTATCATTTTAATGGATGACAATGCATTTCAAGTTTAGGGATTTATATGACACCCAAAGTCAGGTTTGGGAAGTCATATCTGCACTTTGAGAGTATATGGACCTAAATGACACCCGAGCCTAAGTTTAGGGAGCCAGAAATGCATTTCGAAAGTATAAAAACCTAAGTGACACAACTAATTAAGTTTACGGACCGAACATGCACTTTACTCTTAAGAAAAATGTTCAGTCTCAAACAGTCACAAGCAAATATCTACGATCACAAAGCCGAATGATACATAAGTACTTAGACTCCAAGCCTTGAAACTGAGGAAAACAACAACATGAAAGTAATTAAGAACAAGCTAGAAAGACTAAGCTTCGAACTTCTTCTAAACTCTTACTTCAATCTTGTCTTGACCGTTGCCAGGAAGAAAAACTCTTTGCATCTATTGTCTTTTAAGAAGCTTTTGATGTGAATATGGTTCTGCCTGCCTGACTGACAAGCAACCAGGGATAAAAATTATGTCCCGCAATTTACTTTACATCAATTCTGAAATATATATTTCCCGCTATATTATATATGTAGACAATATTCAAAGGTTCAGGTTGTTGCTTACGTACACTAAGAAGGGAGAGAAATGTTCCTAGGACACTGGTCGTCAGTGTCCAACAGCAAAGAATCTAACTTCATGTTTCTTATATACCGTCTAATAGCTAGCGTGTCATGTAGCTAAAGTTCCCCGGCCGTTCATAAATGAATGATGTGTTGTAGCAAAGTTTTCCTTTCATAAATGAATGTAAATTAATTATCCCACCACATTACAAAGATAACTATATAGTAGTATCCACTACTATGTCCTCATATACATTCATCAACAATTAATTAATAAACATACTGATCGACCTTGGTAAGATTCATTAATTTGTTGTTTTCGATGTCAAAGTGTTATTGGCCAGACTCGTGACAAATCTCGTGTTCAATAAACCGCGCAATGTCATACGTCATCATTCTCTTTTCCAACGAGCTAGCTTGTTCCTAGTCATGATCACAGGCCGCAGCGTTACCGATTTTTACAACAATTAACTGGTCCTGTGTGTATATATAGTGTTACCGGTGATGGAAATCATGTAGTAGTATTTTTAGGACCTTTATTTTCCCAAACGCTAGCTGATTTCTACAACAACAAATGATGAGTATTTTTAAGATTCTTGGATTGAAAATAAGATGCATGCCAGCCGAGCCCCCCGACGGAGGATCTCAGGATACCAGAATCCCGTAGTTTTGGGATTGCTCTCTGCATCCTTGGCAATTCCGATGGATCCGCCCGGCCGTCAGCTAGTGAAGTGTCAAGTACTCAAGTGTGTGTGTATACATACTATAGATGGTTAGACTTCTCCAAACTCGATTGCTCGATCTATATATCGCTCATTCTTCAACTTTTCCAACTCCTCCAAGAAATACAATGGCGCTTTCGTCTTCACGAAAGAATCTCCCCGCCGCCGCCACTGTCGTCGTCGTCTTCCTCCTACTCGTCGTCGCGACCGGCGGCGGCGGCGGTACGTTATAGTCAGTTCGTGCACATGCATGCATTGCATGCATCTTTCATACTTACTGTATATATATACGTCCATGTATACTATGTATGTCATCATGCATGTAGAGTCGTCGGCGGCGGTGGTTGCGACGAAAGAAAACAGGTGCAGGCACCTGAGCGGCAGCTACAAAGGATTTGCGCTTACAGCCTGAGCTGCTATTTCGTGTGCAAAGACGAAAGCAAGGACAACGTAGACGGATCGTGTGACTGGCTTCAATGCTGGTGTTACACCAACTGCGGCACCTCGTCGTCTGAGATTATTGCTGCTAGCCCTGCTCCCATCCAGCCATGATAGAACATACCCCTAGCTGCTGCCTGGATCGAGTTTCCACAAAGCAAAAACTATCCGACCCCTAGCCTTCCCAGTACATACGGCGACAATATAATGTAATAATGTATTATTACTGTTGGACCCAACAGTAACTACTGGTAACTTATTACAGGTGGCAAATAATATTGTTGGTTTTGTGGATCATACTAGATTTGGATTTTCTTGAGCTCTAATGGTGCTCGCGCATGGGCCTTTCGGCGTTAGATCATCATTGGTGGTAGGGCGGTGGCGGTAGGGAGCCCTACCGCCATTTACAGTGGTTGAAGGTTATTTTTGTCAATCTTGAGATCCGTAGTATATTTTTGAAAAACTGTCGAAAAAATATATTTTAAAAAAATTTCTTGCCGAGCAAAAGTTGTGGACCATCAAACATCTCACAGCTTGATGAACTGCACACGCAACAATAATGATCTGAACACTCTCTTTTGTTGCATAGTATGACGCCCGCCACGAGGTGGCCCAATGCAGTGAGCGAGAGATTGAAGAATGTTTTCTCCATTGACTTGGGAGAGCATTGTCGGGAGCTAACCACCCAAAAATGCACAGGACAGGAAGATCCAATCTAAAGGTACCTGCACATGAAAGTAGTTCCGGGGACCACAACAATTTTTTTTTTGAATGAGTATAGTAAATAAAGGTAATAAATTGGGTGCACCCCTCGCGCACCAGCACCCGCGTGCGCTCCATGCGCATCACAGTCGGTTTTTGATCCGACGCCCGACTCCGTGGCTTCCGTATTGTGCTCTCATGAGCTGAGCGCGAGCGGTCGCAGGCAGCAGACGCAGAAGTTCGAGCTGGACATCACGTCGCGTCTGTTCAGCTCTTCTCTTGTTTGCGGTGGTTTCAGTCATTCAGTGTGCCTGAATCTCCTTTGCTAACTAGGATGATTGCAAAGAACAGAACTGACGAAAACTCGCATGCATTTCACATGATAGCAGCTTTAATTAACACTAGCACCAGGGAAGCACAACACTGGTGTGCGTTTGCAAACAACCGCATGACTATGATAAATGAATGGTATATATATATAGCCAGTGTGTGAAGTCAACACAAACAAATGGGTCTTTACATGTGTGTAGATAGTCTCATGCAATCCAAAACGCTGTATGAGTTGGAGAAGCACTTGTGTTATAATTGATATGATAGAAAGAGTGTTGTGTATATATCAATGCTCGAATGTCTTTGATGCCATTCTGGCTTCTGCATTCGCAGTGTTACAAAGGAATAGACTATAACTAATTTGTGTTTTCGTTTCAAGCAGCTATATGCATGCAGTCGGCGAGCTATATATGGGAAGTTTGAGGTATTGGAGCAAACCAAATTACTCTATTGAGCTTCTTGTCCCATTGTTAGTTCCTAGACGGGTTAAGTGCAACTCAGCGGTAGATGAGACCGAGGATGCCATTGGTAAACAGCTGTGTGCGGAAACTGACCACTACAGCGGGAGGCGGATGGCATTGGCCAACAGCTGCGCCTGTGGCATCGATCTGCCGGCTCTCCACTCGAAGCAAGTGAATGTGCGCATGCGCCGACTCTAGCCTCATCTGGCGGTCTCCTGTTGTAATTGTACATCGTCGCCGGCGACTGACGCCAATTCGAAGGCGTCTTGGCGCTGCTGTCGCTGCAATCCCTAACCACCATCCGGCCGATTATTAAGCACAATTAGAGGGCTATTGCGGACCTGCTCAGGATATTTTGGCATAATCGATTTCTTGTTTGCTCTCTTCTATCTCGTCCTACTTTGCTTATACGGTGTGAGCATTTCAATTGTGCAAAAAACTTTTAAGTCCAATTGGTGATAATCGCGGCTTCATATTCGGAGTTTATGCACAAGAGGTCGAAACTTTGGATCAGCTGCTGCTCGGGTGTGTCTATAGTCGTGAGACGTGGTTCAGGATTCTGCGCTACTACGACTTGCAACATCTGACACCACAATTGGAGTTGCCATTCTTTAAGTGGTGGTTAGATATCAGGAAGCAGGTACACAAACTTCAGCGTAAAGGGTTCGACTCCCTGGCTCTTCTGGTGGTCTGTTTGTTTGGCGGGGGAGGAATCGACGTGTTCATAAAAGAGTCGCGCTTCAGCCTGTGGCTCTGGCACCGCAGATCCTCAAGGAAGCACGGAGGTGGGCTCAGGCTGGCTTCGTCGGGATTGACGCTCTTGGTCATTTTTTATTGTAATTTTATTGTTTCTTGCTTGGCTTTTGGCTTTTGGCCTTTGCGCTTTGTCTGTTATCGTTGTTATATTAAGGCTTGTACCCAAACTCTCGTATTCTTAATAAAAACATGATTTGCACGTCTTAAAAAAATACGGAGTTTATATTGTACATTTATTTATGCGAACGAGGAGTAATATATGCTTATCAATATCGGTTTAGCTCTCCGTTTATATAGAAAAAAGTCTATTTTACTTCCCTCACCTATTTACTTTGTCCACTTAACCCCTAAGCAAAATTGTGGCACACTTTACTCCTCAAACTATTTCATTTGGTCCAATCTACCCCTTAATTATATTTGTATTTTTTTGTTTCTTCATGTACAAGTTGAGTTTCAATTTCAAATTTTGTCAGTCAGTTTATAACACGATGCTTATGGTAGAAAAACACAATAACAATTTTCATGACTAATTTTTGTACAGTTTTGTATATCTAAGATCAGTTTTGTATTAAATACTCTTAACCTTATCTTGAAATAACCATGCAAAAATCTTTGTGTACTTTTTAAAATAAGGCATCATGTTTTCTACCTACTCACAAAATTTGAACTCAAAATTCAACTTATACACATAGAAGCAAAAAAAATATATATAATTAGGGAGTAGATTGGACTAAATGAAATAGTTCAAGGGAGTAATGTGAGTTTAAATTTTATTGAGGGGTTAAGCGGACAAAGTGAATAGCGAGGAGAGTAACATATATTAAATATATAGAAGTTTGATGTCTGAATCTTCGTAGCTAGTATTGCAAAAGAAAAGCGATGGAATGAACTAGCATATGCACAAGTCACACGATATGAGCAAGAGTAGTGCCTGGCAAATACAACATTGATGCATGCAAAACAACTGCATGATCTGGAGCACTTTGATGACTTGTAGTTGTTTTTCGTTGCATGCATTATATTTGCGAGTTCATCGGCCATCACAACTTTAATGTATGATATATGCACTTCCTTGATGACTTGGGCATAATGTAAAACTGATGGATCGTGAAAATGTTCATGATTGATGAATGATGCAGAGCACTTGTTGGATGAGTCAGGCATACATATATATATATATATATATATATATATATATATATGCTCTCATGACTTTGGACGCCATATTCATTATGTTACAACTTACAAGTCATGCAACTATAAGAATTTTGAAATATTGGAGCAAACCAAACTACTTTCGAACTTTTTCTTCCATGCTTCATTCCCTAGCTGAGTGCAACATTTAGTTCTTTTGTCCCTCCCTCGTCTCCATAGGCGCTGCAGCCTCCAAGTCGAATTTGGGAGGTATGCTTACCAATGCGAAATAAAATCAGCTTGGTTTTTAGTTCCAAGGTGCCTCGTCGTTCGTGAATCCGAGATTCTTGGCTCTTGACTTCGATTCCTCTCGTCGCTATCTGGTGATGCAATTGCCATGACCATCCTTCTCGTTGGGTCTTTGTCCGTTGTCGTTGTTCTATTAAGGCTTGTACCCAAACTCTCGTATTCTTAATGAAAATGTGCTTTGCACATCCTAAAAAAATATGGAGTTTATGTTGTACATTTATTTATGCGACGAGCAGTAATATATGTTTATCAATATCTTATTAGCTCTCCGTTTATTATATAGAAAAAGTCTATTTTACTTACCTCACCTATTTACTTTGTCCACTTAACCCCCTAAGCAAAATTGTGGCACACTTTACTCCTTCAAACTATTTCATTTGGTCCAATCTACCCCTTAATTATATTTGTATTTTCTGTTTCTTCATGTACAAGTTGAGTTTCAATTTCAGATTTTGCCGCTAGTTTATAACACGATGCTTATGGTAGAAAAATAAAATAACAATTTTATGACTAATGTTTGTACAGTTTTGTATATCTAAGATCAGTTTTGTATTAAATATTCTTAACCTTTGAAATAATCATGCAAAAATCTTTGTGCACTTTTTTAACATAAGGCATCATGTTTTCTACCTACTCACAAAATTTGAACTCGAAATTCAACTTATATACAGAGAAGCAAAAAAAAAAGAAATATAATTAGGGAGTAGATTGGACCAAATGAAATAGTTCAAGGGAGTAAAGTGAGTTTAAATTTTATTGAGAGTGAATAGGCGAGGAGAGTAAAATGGACTTGTAATAAATATGTAGTAGTTTCAAAGGTCCGAATCTTCATAGCTAGTATTGCAAAAGGAAAAGATGGAATGAACTAGCATATGCACAAGTCAAACGACACGAGCAAGAGTAGCACCAGGCTCCCGTAAAAAAAAAGAGTAGCACCAGGAAAACACAACATTAAAGCATGCAAAACAACTGCATGATCTAGAGCACTTAGATGACTTGTAGTTGTTTTTCGCTGTGTGCATTATATTTGCAGAGTTTCGTCCATCACACCTTTAATGTATGATATATGTGCACTTCCTAGATGACTTGGGCATAATGTAAAACTGATGGATCGTGAAAATGTTCATGATTGATTTTTTTTTGAGAATTCATGATTGATGAATGATGCAGGAGCACTTGTTGGATGAGTCAAGCATATATGTTTTGGACGCCAAATTCATTATGTTACAACTTACAAGTCATGCAACTATAAGAATTTTGAAATATTGGAGCAAACCAAACTACTTTACCGAACTTTTTCTTCCATGCTTCATTCCCTAGCTTAGCGCAACATTTAGTTCTTTGTCCTCGCTCATCTCCGTAGGCGTTGCAGGCCTCTTCGGAGTCGAATTTGGGAGGTATGCTTACCAATGCGAAATAAAATCGGCTTGGTTTTTAGTTCCAAGGTGCCTCGTCGTTCAGCGAATCCGAGCTTCTCGCAGTCCTTGACTTGTCAGATTCCTCTCATCGCTGTCTGGTGATGCAATGGCCCACGATCATCCTTCTCAATTGGGTCTTTCAGCATCAACGAGGCATATGCAATGTGCTCCTTACTACGTCAACTAAAAATCTTTGTCTTAACCAGAGGAAGGTCGGCTTCAAGTAGCGGTCTCAGCCTGGCAGGAAGACCAAGAGTAGCTTACAAGGACTAGTTTTTAACCTATGTTTCTTTCGGATGTCTTTGTAAGAACTAGTAAGGTGCACGTGCGACACGCACGTGTAATTAACCTATCAAGTATTAGTCAAGTGAGATCACTTAATTTTTTTATTCAATCACACATATTAACTTGTTATCTCGCTCAAGTACTCACACCCATCACAACCAAAGACCCCATAATGAATTATGAATTAATGCATTTCAACCGAATGAATTGTCTACAAAGATTCAAATATAAATAGCTCTGCTTTGCTCATGATGCTCTTTGAATTACAACCAATAGACCACAAGTGATTCTTCAAAAGAAATATATCTGGCGACACCATTTGCGTGTTGTACAACCAAAGAATGTAAAATAAACTTTAAAATGCTGAAAAAGTAATGACAATGAGGCAAACACACATGTTTCTGTTTGCAATGGTTCTAGTAGTACAATAGGTGCACAAGCACACCATCCGAACAGAGAAATCTCATTGTAGTTTAGAGTTCAGACAACTCATAATATAAATGTCATTCTTGTAGAGATACCAATCTGAACATCAAATGAGATAAACTTGAATCTTTCTACTGCATGTACCCAACTGCTATTGTTGTTGAATGAGGAGTGCGCCGAAGAAAGAAAAGAAAAGAAGAGATCAAATCTTTTTTCCACTTAGGGCATGTAAAGCCCTTAGATAGTTGGTCGTTTGCATACAGACAGATGTATAGACAACTCATACAGCCCATAGACAGAAAGGTTGTTTGTAAGCTATTTAATGCTTTGCATAGAACCTAACATCAACTACAAAGGTATCTGTGTATACAATTGTGTGACTTGTATGATTAAATTATTTTTGAATACCGGTGTGTGTATACACCGGCAATAGCAGGCACAACAACACACATTGCATCATTTCGAAAAAAGAAAAACATACATAGCATCATGCCTCCACCTATCTCGTAGGTGGACATAAAAAAAACTCCACCTCGTTCCTTTTACCGTGAGCAGAGCAAGCCAAAGAACTTCTTCCCTTTTGTGCCATGCCACCGCTCTCTTTCTGCTTCTTTCCCCACGCGCGCCGGTTCTCCATCTACTCCTCGGGCCAACCCACGAGGCGGCCTTCTTTCCCGGCGGCTCCTTTCCTTTCCCAATGGTGCGGGCACCGACTCCACCTTCTTCTTGACCCGTCATGCGCCCTGGAGGGTAGGTGTCGTCTTGGCGTGCGTGCGCCATGCCGAGCTCAGCCGGGGCAGACCGCGGGGCGGAGCAAGTCGCATGCGTCTCGCGACGTTTGGGGCTTGGGATGGCGAGGTCGGCGGCATACCGGCGCCGGATCCGGTGGTGTGGTGGATCTCCCTTCCCCAGTAGGATCTGGCGACACCGCTCCTCTCTCGCGTCGGCGTCCCTTGTCTCTCCCGCGGCTGTGGATTTGGTGCGAACAAATTCCCTCCGCGCGCGCCACACACGCGGATCCGTGAGAGGCGCAGTGCGGGATCTAGCCCGCCGCTTGGTGAAGACGGCCTCTACAACCCGGCATCGCACATCCGCCCACCTCGAGCACGGGACACTGCCGCCGACGCCGAGGCCGTCGGTGGGAGGTGCGGGGCTTTTGCAATTTACCGCTTCTGCACGAGGCGGGCGACCACGATACATGCCCTTACAGCCACACAAACGGTTGTCATCTCTGAAACTTGATTTTAACATACGATAGATGTCAGACAACTCATATAGCCCATGATAGGAGGCCGTAAGTTATTTAATGCTTTGCATGTAGATTAAGATCAACTATAATGTATTTGTGTATATCATTGTGTGGCAAGTTGATTCACCTTTCTCATTCGAAGCTTAGATAGCCGAATTTCTACAAAGTGCTACTGCAAAGTTTGGATTAGAGTTGCCATTTGTACAATAGATTTTCTCTTTTCTTACTATATTTGTTTTCTTCCTTATTCTTTTATTCCTCACTCATTTTCCTTTTTCCTCAAAATCCTAGATGCTAGTACGTGTGATGCAGTGAAAATTCTAGAAGCTACGTGGCAAACTAATGTCCACATGCTCCACGCCTTCCCGCAAAGCCGCAGCAGTGCAGAGCACAGCATCTCCTTGTTCAGTGAGAGTGAGCAGCTCCTCCCTTCGCCCGGTGATGGCCTCCTCGACCAACTCGCCCGAGGCCGAAGCGATTCAAGCTCCAGCTCCCGCGCTTCCTCACATGACGCGGCTCCGCTCCAGTGCCTTCTTCTCCCACGTGCCGGGCTCGCCTCGCGCCGTGATCGGCTTCTCCTCACGCAGTAGCGTTGCCTTCTCGTCCCGTCGCGACCATGCTCCTTCTCGAGGCTGGATCCGCGCGGCGGCGGGCTCGCCAAGGCCGGGCGATTCGGCGGCGGCAGAGCTCTTGCGCTCGCGGTCCCGTGGGCGGCAGAGCACCCGCGCCTGGATCCCGGGCGGCGGCGGTAGATTGTAATAACCAAAATGAAATATATACCCAATTATCTAAAAACTAGGATCCCACAGCCCACAAGCGTGACTGGCGGGCATTTCGTTGGTTGGCTCCGGCGGGCCTCCTCCGGCCATTTGCTGGTGGTCGAACACGTGTCTCGATTTCTTTTCTGTACAAAATCGATCAATTAAAGGATCTTGCATGCTAGATTGCTGGACACGATCTTGCAGCTTGTGACACGGCCGAAAGGGATGTGCAGACATAAGGATTTGTGACCTGGCAAAATCGTACGTGGACCACCATGCAGACACAAGGATTTGTGACCTGGCAAGCGAGAATGCATAGTGTCGTATACTGTATTTGGTTCGTTGTCACACTTTGCCGTGACATTACACGTGTCGTGGTTTCTGCTCAGTGTGTTTGATTCGCCGCGTCACGCTCTTGGGTCGCTAGATTTTTCTTGGGAATTTTGTCTACAGCAGCACATCCTCAAAGATGCTTTGGTGTGAGAGACTTCATTCTTTGATTTAGTAGGTTGCACACTCTGAACTGGTATTTTTGTTTCTAACACACCGCATCACATAAAAAGGCTATTTTGCCCTTGTAAAGTCGGACTCACTCGTCAGTTCTATCCTTCTCCTCAATCCTCATCACTTCTCTCCCGCCTCAGGCTGCGCATGAACGAGGGGGAACCGCCGGTCGGAGATCCGCCTCACAGGGGTGATGCGGGCAAGCCCACGGCCACAACCTTCACGCGTAGAGAGCTCGTCCTGAGGCAGGCCCCGGCTAGCCGCCGGTTGGGGAGCCCGTCCCATGAGGGAGTTCAACATGAGACCGCGGCAAACTCCGCGCGGGGCAACTCGGCCCTGGGAAGCGCGGTACCGGCGGCGCCGTGGCCCCGGCCTTCGCACAGGGAGCTCAACCTCGGGAGGTGGTGCTGGTGAGGCCACAAATCCAGCCTCGGCCTCCGTGCAGAGCTCGACTCGGAAGGCGGCGCCGACGAGGACGGCCTCCGCACGACAGGCTCGCGGCCCCAGCCTCCACGTGGGGAGGTCGAGCCATAGAGCCGGCGACGGCGAGCCCGCGGACCTCGCGTGAGCTCCCAGGTGCCGCATGATGGGTGCCCGAGGCTGGTGGAAGAGATGAGGAGAGGAGGACGAAGTGGGCCCATTTTCCAAGGACATAGGAGTCATTTTCTGTGATGTGGTGCGTTGGAGACAAAAAATACAAAATCACAATGTTCACCACACTAAATCAAGAAATATCCAACATACAAAATCACAATGTACCACACTAAATCAAGAAATAGAGTGTGTTGTACTTGTACACCACCATTTGAGGGTGTGCTACAAACCAAAATGCCATTTTTCTTAGCCATATACAGTACTTCCTCTATTTGGAAAAAATATTATTCATTATGAATTTTCAAAGGCAAAATCACAATCATCCTCACTTTTGGCAAGAAATAGAGTTCGTCACAAAAACACTTGCGATGGTTTAGTCCTTGGCCATTTTGTTTTAGCATCAGTTACGTCCTTTCGTCGACGAACGCATCAACGCCGTTCAACGTCATCTGCACTGGTCCACCTGCGATGTGTCTGCCTGCATCTTCATTTGCAAAGAGTCAATGACCATCCCTCATGCGGCTCCCGTCGGCGGTCCTCCCTCCCCCGCCCTCCTCCATATACCCTCCCACCGGTGGTGCAGTCCGTAGATCCGACGCAGCAGTCCAGCCTCTGCGCGCGCGAGCGGCCTCCCGGGCACGGGGCTGCGGGGTCAGGATGGAGACGTCGTCCTCCTCTTCCACGCAGCAGAGAGGAACGGGCGGAGCTCCTCTAGCGCCCACCGAGCTCGGCAGTAGCAGCAGCACCACTGATATGATCAACCATTTCGCCATGGAAGACACATCACAAGCCAGCAGGCGATTTACCCCTCTCCTCTGCAGGAACACGTCGTTGTCCGGCAGCCCTCGAAGCGGCTGACCACGGTGGCGCGTAATTCGAACGCTGCCTCCTACTGCGTCGCGCGACCGCCGCACGGCTTGTACGCCCACGGCGCCGCTCAGGCTCGCGCTGGGCTCCAGGACCAACTCACTCAGCGGCACATGCTTCCGCGGCTGCTGCTCCAACCGCTGCTTCGGCAGTTCGACGCGCTCTGCGTGCTAAACATGTACCTGGGCAGTTGGGCGTTTCCGGCGCCGCCGAAACCGCACGCTCTTACAGTGGTGGGCAACGCGAGGAACGGCGCGGCGCACCGCGATGCACGGATCGCCGCCGCCGCACGCAGCAGCGGCGAGGACATCGCTGGCGTAGGACGCCGACTCGATGCGATGCTCGCCGACAAACGCCGGATATACCACGTCGTGCTCACTACTACATGTGTCGTCCACGTACCACTCAAACTTGCTGCCATGTCTGACGAAAAACATTCATATTTTTTTAAGAGAAAGAAAACATCCATGTCGAGGATACGGGAAGGAGATTTTGGCAGCTTGCGTACGTGCGGCTCCTCGAGGAGTGTGCCACGTCATGGGACAGCCGAACAGGGCCACGTGAGGCCCTGCCATTGGCCCCGCGCTACTGCCCAAGCCACACCTCGTCTCACTCTCGTGCGGTTTTTTAATTGCTGCTCAGCATCCGTGGTCACACTCCATTCTTGTCATGGGCCGGCGGGCACCGCACACGTGCCTGCACTGTCAGCACTCACTCCTTGTCACACTGTCCCTGTCCAACAACGCTCAAATGGAGTGGTAGGTGCATGCTGACAATTCCTTCTCTTCTCTCCTCACCATGCATTTTCCTTTCTTTTCTCCTGGTCTCGATCTGATTTTCTGAAAATCGGCCTCCATCTGATGACGACGTGCGTAGGCCTTGATGTCAGTTCTTTCAAATTTGACAATGTTCAAAACTCGACCGCTAATAATACAAGAAGAAATGAACTGATGAAAGTGAGAGTTTCTTGTGTGTTCCAAATTTAAATGGCACGTCGAGCAACGGTTCCTCCTCTTGTCCTCCTCATCGCACGCTCCCACCTTTTCTACAAATCCGTAGTGAACTATTTCCATTTCTCTATGTGCTAGAACTACACATGTCAAGATGTAGGATACTTGAAGCATAGTACGTATGAAGAAAACTACTGTTAGTGCTTCTCTCTCTCTCTCACTTCCCTTTTGGAAAGAAAGAGGTCAAACCAAGCCGAAAATGATGACAAGGTCGTTCCTATATATACCACGTTGGCGTTGGCGTTGGCGTCTTCGCCTTCAGATAACTAATTACAATCAATGGTTCGCTGATTTTTGTAAATCCATATAGTGACCCAGAAAGTACAATGCCTAGATCCGCATTTGGCAAATGCGTATACCGACATTTGACTTTTTTTTAAAGGATTAACGATGTTTTAAAGGTGGACACATCAAGCAAGGTTGGTATTTATCATTTGCTTTTGCATTGATATTCATGTTCAATTTCCTTGGTCCTACAATATTAGCAGACGGTTCATGCATGCATCTCAAAAATTGCTTTGAGGAATAGTAAATAGCTAAGCGAAACATAAAGTATATATGCACTGGATTACTTGGGAAAACATAAACTTTCTCCATGTGTCACGCATGCATAAAACTAGAAGTGTAATGTCTATTGAAAAACATATAGTTCGATAGTGCAGGAAGGTTGTTGATCCTAGATTATTAAGATATACTTTGTTTTCAAATAATTACGATGCTTTGTTTTTGTTTTTCAAAAGAAAGCATATATGCACTGAATTGTAAAGAGAAGTGCAAGTAGCTAGCTGCCACTATCTCAACAACCCCGACCCTGCATCCTTTGTTTTCGTGTCACCAACTCCCCAATCGACGTCCTCACCATCCCCATGTGTTTGCTACATCAACCGCTACGAGTCCTCATTGGCTCATTGGCAAATTCATGGAGAATATTTCTCTTTTCCAAAATTTTTAAAGAGAGACGGTTCATGGTCCATGGTCCTTTCGGTGCTAAAATACTGTTAAGCCAGAGTATAAACTGCAAGTGCTACTAGGTAGCAGTACTGAAAATCAAATACCGTTTAATAACAGCCACGTCACATCGATCATGCATAATCATGATGAACCACTGAAAGAGTGACAAGCCTTTGAAAAGCGTCTTTGTTCGGTGGAAACACAATTGGCATGCCCTAGACTGGACGCACATATAATCCTCCCTTTTCTGAAAGAGAACGCGATTTGAAGATCTTAACTAACAATCAATTAATAATGTAACCAGAAACTCATATATTTTCTGCAACTATAAAAAAACATCATAAACTTCCAAATGATCAGTAATCAGCAATCATCACAAAACACTACACTCGCTTTATACTAGTTATATCTTCCAAATTCCAATAAAAATGTGGCAATCAGAAACTCTATATACTCGTATGCATATGATAACCAGAAGTTACATGCTTGGCTGGTTAAAAGTAGAGTGTTTTTCTTTGTCCAAAATAAATTAAAGTTGTTAAAAAATAAGAATAGCGCCAAGGAGTGCTTACAAGGAGTTATCAGAGACGCGTAACGCCATTTAGGAGGGACTTCTCCCAAAATGGTTTCCCTAGTAATATAATGTAGCTAGAGAGCTGATGATGAAAAAAAACTAATTTCACTCAGCTTCTAGTTCATTTTACTCCTGGCAGCATCGATTTACGCAAAACAAGTGAAGTTGGAACTAAAATGATCGAACTTTACCAAACATGCTGCCTTAGTATCAGTGATACGGCCAAAGACACGTAACTTAGTGATAAGTTAATGTAGTAACAGCCAAGGTGGCCACTGTCAAAGTGCGTGGTTCAAAAGTTAGGCACATGGTGATGTGTTTATTACCGGTGCAAGCCTAATTTTGTGGTGAACTGCCACTCAGCAGTGACAATTACCCTATTTGTACACTAATAGACGGGCAAACCAAACAAAACACATAAAAAAAGGTGCCTAGATATTTGAGGAGGTGTATATACGGAGTTCTTTTCGAGCGTTGTTCATCACTCCCATCTTCATCATTATTTCACAGAATTAGTGTACTACCTTCATTCTTTTTTATATGGTACTGGTTAGTTCATTGTTAAGCTAATCAACGTTATGTATTAAAGATGGAGGAGGTATATCACAATTAATTATTACTTTAAAAATTGCATATACCACTTGGGTACTCATGTATCAACTTCAAGGGCATGAACTGTTATTCGCTTAAACATAAAAGAAAAGTTGTGATGCTAATACACTAGGTTGCATAAAGACGAGATGATCACTATACTTACATGGCCACACGCCACTTCCACCAAAGACTCTCTAGATAAGTTAATGTAGTAACAGCCAAGGTGGGCACTGTCAAAGTGGTTTAGGTAATGCACATGGTGATGTGTTTTACCGGAGCAAGCCTAATTTTGTGGTGAGCTGCCCACTCAGCATGACAATTACCCTAACGTAACCCACACTAATAGACGGGCAAACCAAACAAAACACACATAAACATAAGGTGGGCCTGGATCGAGTTTGAGAGGGTGTATATAGTTTGGAGTTCTTTTCTTCATCACTCCCATCTTCATCATTATGACAGAATTAGTGTACTACCTTCATTCTTTTTTAACATGTAGCCATGCATGATCAATCATGTACTATCATCAGTGATTCGTAATTCGATTTTTTTGCTACCCATGTGTTTCAGTATTATGGTAAAGTCGCTCTGTTGCAAAATCACAGTTTTCAGCATGCTCTTTACCAGCATGATCCTAACCTATTGTTCCCTTGTGTATTCGTGCTCTGTTCCAGTATCGTTGTTTTCTTGTTCACTTGGCATGGCATTTTCTGAATGTTTGTTCTGTTTGTGGCACAGAAAGATGGCGTCTCACATTGTTGGATACCCTCGCATGGGCCCCAAGAGGGAGCTCAAGTTCGCCCTCGAGTCTTTCTGGGATGGAAAGAGCACCGCTGAGGATTTGGAGAAGGTCGCCACCGACCTCAGGGCCAGCATCTGGAAGCAGATGGCTGATGCTGGGATCAAGTACATCCCCAGCAACACCTTCTCCTACTACGACCAGGTCCTTGACACCACTGCCATGCTTGGCGCTGTCCCGGAGCGTTACTCATGGACCGGGGAGAGATTGGGTTCGACACCTACTTCTCCATGGCTAGGGCAATGCCACTGTCCCTGCTATGGAGATGACCAAGTGGTTTGACACCAACTAGTAAGTCCTTCGGCTTCCACCAACAGTAATTTCCAGTTTAGCCTTTTCTGTTCTTTTCCTAACAAACTTTCTTCTTTTGGCAGCCACTTTATTGTCCCTGAATTGGGCCCTAACACCAAGTTCACCTACTCTTCCCACAAGGCTGTTAATGAATACAAGGAGGCTAAGGCGGTATGATACTATTGTTATGTGCCCTCATTTATGGTGTCAAACTATTCTCCCAATGCCAAATCCCTAAATGCATACTTGACTGGTATCAGTTGTTTAGACATTCTGTATTGACATTGTAATTAGCCTATAAATTCATTCATTAGTTTAGTATGCTGCCTTCTATATAACCTTAAATTAATAGTGATCAAGCATTTTTGAACTGGCATTTAATTACTGATTTTGTATTAGCACAAACTAAGATGCATGAAGATTATTATCGTCAGGTCAACTATTTGGCGAACTAAGTATTTTTAAACTTTGTAGTTCATGTTTGAACTTGAGCATTGATACAAAATGCATTATAAATTCGGCAATATGCCTTGTTTTTTTAAATACTTGATTCACGAAATAATGCAATTAAGAATGCTTTGGATAATATTAATGCAATGCTAAATTGTTATATTGTAGATGTGCGACAATATGGTCTCTTCTGTTCCTTTCATTGTTTTTGTTATTTTGCAAAGATAATGTCTGCTTGCATGTGCTGCTTCTCGTTCAGCTTGGCGTTGATACCGTGCCAGTACTTATTGGACCCGGTCTCATACCTGTTGCTCTCAAAGCCTGCCAAGGGTGTGGAGAAGGGATTCCCTCTGCTTTCCCTTCTTAGTGGCATCCTCCCTGTCTACAAGTAAGCTTAAGATCATAAGCAAGTTAATAATTTACTGCTGGCATCAAGTCTTAAATTGATAATCTGATGCATGATGTTGTAGGGAGGTCATTGCTGAGTTGAAGGCAGCTGGTGCTTCATGGATTCAGTTTGATGAGCCCACCCTTGTCCTTGACCTTGATTCTCAAAAATTGGCTGCATTCTCTGCATAGAACTTGAGTCTGCACTTTGTGGATTGAATGTGCTTATCGAGACTTACTTTGCTGACATCCTGCAGAATCATACAAGTATGTTATTAAATCCTACTGTGCCTTTTTCATATCTATTCTTTTTCCTTAATCACCTTTTGTATTGGCAGGATACTAATTGTCCTTTTCCATGCAGGACCCTTACATCTTTGAGCGGTGTTACAGCTTATGGTTTTGACCTTGTTCGTGGAGCCCAGACTCTTGAGCTTGTCAAAGTGGTTTCCCCGCTGGCAAGTACCTCTTTGCTGGTGTTGTGGATGGGCGCAACATCTGGGCTGATGATCTTGCTTCATCCTCAGCACTCTCAGGCCCTTGAGGCTGTTGTTGGAAAGGGTAAACATCTTTCCTCTGGCATAAAGCTGGATTTAATTACAACTGGCAATATCTGATAAATGTCTACTATTTTTGTTCAGACAAGCTTGTTGTGTCAACTTCTTGCTCACTCATGCACACCGCTGTGGATCTTGTGAACGAGACTTGATGCTGAGATTAAGTCTTGGCTTGCTTTTGCTGCTCAGAAGGTGGTTGAGTTGATGCTCTTGCCAAGCATTGGCTGGTCAAAAGGATGAGGTATGTCTGTTCTTTTCTTTTCTTAACTGGACCTTGGTGTTCTTTTTCTTCATACAAAATGATGCTGACCCTATTTATTTTGACAAATGGCATCTACAGGCTTACTTTGTAGAAGGCTGTAAGTACCTGAGACTAGTACATGTAAATCCAATGTTGGCATGCACCAACCTCTTTCTCTATACTGTTACAGGCTGCTGCTCTCAAGGGCGTTGACCACCCGTGCCAGTACGTTAGTGCTAGACTGGATGCTCAGCAGCTGAACCTTCCAGCCTGCCCGCAGACTGTGGAGCTCAGGAGGGTCCGTGAGTACAAGGCAAAGAAGTGAGTAACAGTTAATTTTAATGCTTTACTTGTCTCTTGTTGCCGGCTTTGCTTATTGGAAATATGCATTGCAGGATCTCTGAGGAGGAGTACATCACTGCCATCAAGGAGGAAATCAACAAGGTTGTTAAGCTCCAAGAGGAGCTTGACATCGATGTGCTTGTGCATGGCGAGTCAGTTCTCTTGAAGCTATTCTGCTAGCTTCTGCATGTTTTGAGAATATAAATAGTATGATCTCATATAGAGAAAATTTTAGTTATTTCTGCGCTGAGTATCTTGCTCACATTTGAGTAATTCTGTTGCCATATGTTTTACAGAGAAGCGATATGGTTGAGTACTTTGGTGAGCAGCTCTCTGGTTTTGCATTCACTGCCAATGGTTGGGTGCAATCTTATGGATCAAGGTGTGTCAAGCCACCGATCATCTATGGTGATGTGAGCCGCCCAACCCCATGACCGTTTTCTGGTCGACCACTGCCCAGAGCATGACATCTCGCCCGATGAAGGGAATGTTGACTGGTCCAGTCACAATCCTTAATTGGTCCTTTGTCAGGAATGACCAGCCAAGGTCAGTATCTTTTGACAGGAGTTTATGCTGTTCAGAACATCATTTTCCACTTCTATTTAGAGGCTGATGAATTGTGCCTCATATCTTGTAGGTTTGAGACTTGCTACCAGATTGCTCTTGCAATCAAGAAGGAGGTCGAGGATCTTGAGGCTGCTGGTATTCAGGTTGGCACTACATTTCCAGTTTCTCATTTAATCAACAGGTTTATGCACAGCTTATGGATGCTCAGATTATTTCATCATTATCCTTTGCAGGTCATCCAAATTGACGAGGCTGCTTTGAGAGAAGGTCTGCCAGGCTCTGAGCACGCTTTCTACTTGGACTGGGCTGTTCACTCTTTCAGAATCACCAACTGTGAGATCAAGGACACCACCCAGGTATGCTTTCCAACTGTGCTGTGGAGCCTTCCAGTATCATATCTTCGTACCATGCCTTTGCATGACTTTTATCTCTTGACAGATCCACACCCACATGTGCTACTCCAACTTCAACGACATCATCCACTCCATCATCAACATGGATGCTGATGTGATCACCATTGAGAACTCACGGTCTGACGAGAAGCTCCTCTCTGTCTTCCGCGAGGGTGTGAAGTACGGTGTGGCCCTGGTGTCTGACATCCACTCCCCAGGATCCCGTCCGCCGAGGAGATTGCTGACCGCATCAACAAGATGCTCGCGGTACTCGACACCAACATCCTCTGGGTGAACCCTGACTGCGGTCTCAAGACCCGCAAGTACACCGAGGTCAAGCCCGCTAACCAACATGGTCTCTGCCGCCAAGCTCATCCGCACCCAGCTCGCCAGCGCCAAGTGAGAACCGTCCCGCAGCGGCTTTTCGTTTAATTACAAGGAGGGTGCCATCAAAGCCATTCGTCTTCAATAATACGGATTGTGTATCCGCTCGTCTGTGGTTAGATCAGTATTTTTCTTGGCACGAGTATCGCATCCTGCTCATACCTGTGTTAGTTTTCGTGAATTTGGTGGTTTTGTGGCAAAGTTGCCCGTGTACATGTATTGTACAACCAGTGGATGTCCGTGGTGTTTCATCTGATACTCTGAGGCGTGTTACGGCTCGTATTAATGATCTTTGTGTGGCCAAGAAAATTGTCTAGTGTTGCTCTATAACTTTGGTTGTCATTGTGATACATAGCGTCTGCCTAGCTTGGAAGCCAGTTGCTATGCTGTTGTCAGTTGGAATGTCCAGGTTTGAATCTCTGAATGGGCTATGCTGAAGGAGCTGTTTCAGCCTCAGGGTACTCTGTTTTGCTTGTTTACATACAAGAGATTTTGAAGGCACTCTGTTTTGCTTATTTAACACGCCCACAAAGCACTCTGTTTTCGTTTTCATTCCATATATTTTGCTCCAAGGCAAAAAATATTTTTCAGGGTACTCTGTTTTTCGCTGTGAGCTGCACTGCATCTACTTGTTTTTTTCAGGGTACTCTGTTTTTCGTTGTGAGCTGCACTGCATCTACTGTTTATACACTGGTCCTCTGTTTTTCGTTGTGGGCTACATAAACACTGATCCATTGTTGGGCAACTATGCAAGTTCAGAACAACTCATAATTACAAGCTGCACTTTTACAAGTTCCGATCCATTTCGATCATCTAAACAACCGGCTTGATCGGTATCAAGTATGCAATTCTGCAAGTCAATCATCAGGCAAGTTCAGAACAACACATAATTACAAGCAGCGGTATTACAAGTAAGTTCCGACCCAGCAGCTTAACTGCTGAGGGTGCGCCACACCGACCAGACGATCCCCAGGAGCACGGCCGCCGCCGCAACAGTGTTCACCAGCAGCTCAGGCTCCGGCGGCGGCACTGTCATCGTCACCCCTGCCAGAGCTTGGTTCTTCTTCCCCGGCGCCGTTCTGGCTTCGTCCATCTTATTCTTACCTCTCTCTCCTGTCCATCTTTTTGCTTCCCCTTCGTGACGACGAGAAGAAGTGGCGCCTTGCAGTTGCTTCTCCGGCGCTTCCTCTGTGCGATAAGGAGGCAGAGGTGCCAGAGAAGGGTGACACGAGATTGTTCTCCTGGCATTGACCGGGAACGGCGGCCGGCGTCCCATATGGCGGCGGCTCTGCGGTGGTGGGCTTTGTCTGATCGTCAATGGTGGGCTTCGCCGGAGCTGGTTGTGGAGGCGGTGGCGCCGGACGCGACGGCGGTGGCGCCGGACGCGACAACAGGAGCGCGAGGGGTTCGGGTGGCGGTGGTGGCGAGCGTCGCGGTGGCTCTGGATAAATAGGAGGGCGAGGTGGTGCCGGCGGTGGCGACGGACGTGGAGCCTGCGCCGCCGGCAGCTCAGTGTGAGCAGGAACACGAGGCTGCTGCGGCGGAGGTGTTCTTGGACGATCGTATTTTGCAGGAGGTGGTGATGGTGCTGGTGGCGGCGATGGAAGTCGACGCGGCGGCGGCAGCACAGTTGGAGCACGAGGTGGCGATGGAGCACGACGTGGCGGCTGGAAATATGTTCTAGGTGGTGGTGGTGGCGGCGGCGGCGGCTTAGTTGGAGCACGAGGCGGCGATGGAGGCCGACGCGGCGGCGGCACCTCAATTGGAGCACGAGGTGGCGATGGAGGACGACGTGGCGGCTGAAAATAAGTTATAGGTGGTGGTTGCGGCGGCTCAGCTGGAGCACGAGGCGGCGATAGAGGCCGACGTGGTGGCTCAAAATAAGTTCTAGGTGGTGGCGGTGGCGGTGGCGGTGGAGGTGGTGGCGGTGGCGGTGGCGGTGGCGGTGGAGGTGGCGGCGATGGAGGTTGTGGCGGCCGCCGTTCCGAAGAATCGGCATAGCCTGGAGGACGACGAGGTGGCGGTGGGAGCGTCGGTGACGTACGCGGTTTCGGCGGCGGCTGCACAGAGTAGGGTGCAGGAGGCCAACGAGGCGGTCCCGGTGGCGGCGATGGGGTCGGCGACGCCGCCGTCCCGTCCGACGGGATGGCGAGGGGGAGCGTGATGATGAGCTTCTCGCCCTCGAACCTGGCGCGGACGGCGTCGGAGTCGCAGTTGTCGGGGAGGCGGAGGTCCTTCTTGAACCTCGCCCACCGGCCCGCCCTCGCCGGCCGCTCGCCGATGGCGCGGAGCACGCCGTGGTTGTCCACCTGCACCCTCACCTGGTCCTTGCGGAACCCCGGCGAGATCTCCACCACGTCCACCTCGCCGGCCGTCTTCCATTCCACCACCGGGTCGAAGTCATCGAACTCCCGGTCCCGCGCGGCGCCGCCCGCCGCCGGTCCATGGTCGATCGGCGCCGGAAACGACAGCGAACGGCTCGGCGACCGAGCTGCTGGATCGATCGCTTTCGCCGCGAAGAACGCGCGTGCACGGACAGCGACACCCCCTCACCTCGTGTTTATATATTCTCGCCGTGGAGGAGGAAGGAATGCCACGGACAGCCACACCCCCTGCGGCTGTGATTGAGATCAGCCGCCATGGAGGGAGAAGAGTGAAGGAAGGGGAAGCTCGGCGGCAGGGCTAGCTGACATGGAGTGAGGTGAGTGTGTTGGGTCACCTCTTTGCTTGGGCAAGGACATGGTTCCTTTCTTTTCTTGCCTCCATTGCTCTGCTCTGGTAGTACTAGCTGCTACTGGTGGAGTGCTAGCTCAAAATTGGAAGCAAGATCAAAGAATGTGTCTTGCATTATCAGTATATGTCAATGTCCTATCCTGGAATCAATTTTTTAAGTTAAATAACTCATTAACAAAAGAAAATGAAAATATTGATTTGGTTTACAATTGTGATAGATTTGTTGGGTTGTCCTACCCTCATTGTGCAGTTATGCTTATGCATATCCAATCTATGGATAATAGAGCATCTTCAAAAGTACCTAATATTTTATTTCTAAAAATATAAAATTTTACCATTTTTAAAAAATATTGGAAAGAATAAAGAATATCATCTTCAAAAGTTTTAATAATATACCCTGGAATATAGAAGCTAATTTTACATCAAGAATTATATATTATTTTCGAAATTATTCTAAGCATTTTTATAATTTTTTCTCTTATACATTTGCATTAGGAACTCTTTCCTACTCTTTAGTTATTTCACGGCTTCCACCTTAGATTAGGAGAAGATATGCGCCTATTCAAACCTCTGTAACTTGTGAAATTTTCAAATTCTAAAAGATTAGGAGGACGAATTAGGAATTGTCACACTGGTATTTTTTCTCATCTTGCCAAAAATTAAGAATTAGTAAAGGATTTAGAAAATTCTTGGAGATGCTCTAAAGATAGATTTGTTGGGTTGTGTAGCCCATGTTGCGTGGATTGATGTGATCCTTATTTGCCTGTAGAAGATGATTCAATTTCTTTATTTGCTTCCCAAAAACTTTCTATCACTTGCATCTGAGTTTTAAGTTTCACTACTTATTAGATATTTTCATCACTTTTTCAATTAACTTGGACAAAACAGAAATCAAATCATCTCCAAAATTCATTAAATTTTCTTTGAACATAGACCAAATAAAGATGAATCCATTTTCCTAAAATGATAATACATATTTGAAAATTTTAAATTAAAATTCACCAAATTAGGATACTTTGAAAACATATTTAATACTTATGGTACCGAAATACTTTCATAAAATTATGAAAAAGCAACTAATATTCCTTACATGACATGTGATCATTTATAAATTATTTTCCACTATAAGTTACATAGAGTTATGAGATCCGAACCTCATAATTATCTATCATAGTTTCTGCTAGAAAATAATATAATAAGTTACTCTATTTGACCTGAGAAATATTAGTTACTTTTCTAAGTCTACCAAAGTGTTTTGGTACATAACTTTTTAATATAAAAGTAGCGTAATATGGCAAATTTTGAAGTTAAAATTATAAAGGTACATGTATGTTTTTTTTGAGAAAAATGGGTTCATCTTTATTTTTTTAGCACAACAAAAAATTCATGATTTTTTGAGGTGATTTGGAGATGGTTTCATGTGACTTAACTAAAATAAGTGATGAAAATGTAAACTACGGAATGAAAGTTAGAAGTTGGTATCATGTTAGAAAGGAATTGAGATATCTTCCAATGTCAAGCAAGGAATTTTGTTTTTTAAATACTCTGAGCAGGCCATAGTCCACAAGGAAAATTGATCGAGTGAAGGGAAGACCTAGACCGACTGGCCTGGGGAGGTTCAGGTCGATCGGTGTAGCCTTCTTTTAACTCCAATTCGCACGCCTTCACTGTCAAGTTATCCCCTAATTCGAACACCACAATCTTGCCACTCTTATGATCGTGTCATACAGCTTGTACACGTTGTTGTACGTGCAAGAATTCATCTGTTCCTCTACTTACACCAATGGAAAAAGTGATGGAATGACAGCGAAGACATAAATCAAAATTTCAATGGCACTAAGGAAAGTTCAAAAATTTTGTGACACAATGAACTCATCACAATTTCTGTAACATTGAAGGAATTTGCTCATGGATAAAATCATTAAAAAGGCGATTCGATCATGCAGTCGATCTCTGGATCAATGCTGTCGGACCACCTTCATGCCACTAGCTAGCTCAAATAACGATCACGGTGCTCAACTGATCGACTACCCTCTAGCTAGAGTCGCCCTTGGCAGTGGCGGCAGACCGGCCCTTGCTTCCCGCCATCATATCTGAGCTACTGAAGCCTTGCTGCTCCTGTGCTCCGCCGCGCCACTGGTTGACAGCGTGCATGGCAGCCTGCATTAGCATTATCAAAGGGATCGGATCGGAATTAGCCTGAATCATTGTTAAATCATTTTTTGCTGCCTCTTTGATTTGGTCATTTGGAAGCGTCGTGCATGCATTACCAGGTATAGGTCGTATTGCATCGCTCGGCTGATGTCCTCCCGCAATACGGTGGTGAGGTTGGTGAAGGTGGCGCTTTCCTGCTCCGACGATGGCCGGAACGCCGGCGGCGGCACCCCGCGGTCCAGCTTGCGCCACTCCTCGAATCGCTTGCTGATCCCGTCCATCAGCTGGACGGCGAGCTTGCTGTCGGAGACGGTGGGTGTTGCCGCGGTGGCCCTCTCCTCAGTAGACGACGACCCCGCTCCTTGCTCCTTGGATTGCTGCGTGCTGCGCCTTCTTCTTCTTCGCCGTATCATCATCCTCTATCGCGGGCGTGAGGAACGCGGTCGGCACCGTCGTCGCCGCCGCCGCCGCCGTCTGCGCTTGGCTCTTCTCCCCCGTCCCTTTCTTTTTGTTGACCCTGCCGTCTTCCTCTGCATCTTGCAGTGGCTTCTTCCGCGCTTCCTCTTCGTGACGAGGAGCCAGCGCCGCAGGAGAAGTGATGGCGCCTTGCAGTTGCAGTTGCTTCCCCGACGATTCCACTGCTTGACGAGGAGGCAGAGGTGCCGGAAAAGAGGGTGACACGGAGATTGCTCTCCCTGCCGTTATTGGCCCGGGAACGGCGGCCGGCGTCCCATGTGGCGGCGATGGCTTCCGCTCTGCGGTGGTGGGCTTCGCCGGAGCTGGCGGTGGCGGCGGTGGCGGGAGTCGCGGTGGCTCTGGAGAAATAGAAGGGCGAGGTGGTGCGGGCGGCGGCGATGGACGTGAAGCCTGCGCCGTCGGCAGCTCAGTGCGAGCAGGAACACGACGCGGCGGCGGTGGCGGAGGGGGTGGCGGAGGCTGGCGCGGTGGCGGGTCGGAATAACTTGTACCAGGAGGCGGCGGAGATGGTCTTGGACGGTCGTATTTTGTAGGAGGTGGTGTGCTGCTGGTGGCGGCGATGGAGGCCGACGCGGCGGCGGCGGCATCTCAGTCAGAACACGAGGTGGCGATGGAGGACGACGTGGCGGCGTAGGTGGTGGCGGCGGCGGCTCAGTTGGAGGACGAGGCAGCGATGGAAGCCGACGCGGTGGCTGAATATAAGGTTTAGTTGTTGGTGGTGGCGGCGGCGGTGGACGCGGTGGTGATGGAGGTTGTGGCGGCGGCCGTTCCGAATAATAAGCAGGAGCACGAGGTGGTGCCAGCGGCGGCGTCGACTCGGAATATCCTGGAGGACGACGAGGTGGCGGTGGGAACGGCGGTGACGTATTACGCGGTTTCGGCGGCGGCGGCCCAGAGTAGGCTGCAGTAGGCCAGCGAAGCGGTCCCGGTGGCGGCGTCCCGGGTGACGCCGTCGTCCCGTCCTCCGTGACGGCGATGGGGAGCGTGACGATGAGCTTCTCGCCCTCGAACCTGGCGCGGACGGCGTCGGCGTCGCAGTTGTCGGGGAGGCGGAGGTCCTTCTTGAACCGCGCCCACCGCCCTCCCCTCGCCGGCCGCTCGCCGGTGGCGCGGAGCACGCCTTGGTTGTCCACCTGCACCCTCACCTGGTCCTTGCGGAACCCCGGGAGCGAGATTTCCACCACGTCCTGGTCCTCACCGGCAAGCTTCCACTCCACCACCGGGTCGAAGTCCTCGAACTCCCGCGGCGGCGCCCGCCGCCGGTCCATGGTTGATCGGCGCCGGAGACGATCGACTGGCGTACGGCGGCGACCGAGCTGCTCGATCGATTTCGCGCGCGAGCGCGTGCACGGACAGCAACACCCTCCTCTCGTGCTTATATATTCTCAGGAGGGGAACCGGGGAAGGAATGAACTCCGTGGCGTGCCGGCGTTTGAGAGGCAAGCATGGTGGTGCTAGCCTGAGAGGAGAAGAGTGAAGGAAGGGGAAGCCGGGGGCAGGAGCTTGCTGACATGGAGTGAGGTGAGTGTGTTGGGTCACCTCCTTGCTTGGGCAAGGACATGGTTCCTTTCTGTTTCTTGCCTCCATTGCTCTGCTGCTATGGTAGCTGCTACTGTAGTGGAGTGCTAGCTGAAAAATGGAGGCAAGATCAAAGAATGTAACTTGCATTACCGGTCTATGTTAATGTCCTATCCCGGAATCAAATTTCTAAGCCAAATTACTGATTAACAAAGGAAAAGGAAATCTGATTATTTATTTGGTTTTTAATTGTGATTACTCATTCGGGGATATGCGCACTCTACACTTCAGCATATCCGAGTAAATATATAGGATAAAAAATGCATTTGAAGACAATATATAGGACTAAGCCCGTACAAGATTTTCACAGCAATGAGCCCAAGAAGAGCCCAATTTGACAGATATGTTGGGTGTGTAGCAGTGGCGGAGCCGGAAAAAAAATATAGCTGGGCGAGATTTCTAATGTAAAAGTATACCGAAACAAATTTGTCTACCAATCCACAGTGCATTCAAATAAGGTATTTCGTCAATTCATGCCTTATTAACACAAGTGACATTTTAAGATGTTACCTCAAAATTTAGAAGAATACAAAGAAAAATGGGCGAACCTATATATTGTGCTTTGAATCATGATCAGTTCAGCATCATAAGATCTAAAATTCATGTGTCCAGCATCCAACAAAGAAGGAAATTACAACATTGATATTCACAAGAAAATGGAGTACAAACATAAAGAGATTTTCACTGAAATGGGCTCTTTATTGACCCAACAACACATCACGTATTTTCTTCTCGTGCTATATCCTCACGTGTGAGGGTCTATGGAAGATGGGGTTGAACCGCTGTAGAAATCAAGGGGCAAGGGGCTGACAAAGGAGGAGCCACGTCGGAGGCTTGCATGGAGGCCATTGGGCGGGCGCCATGACTTGCTAACGTGGCTCCGCCACTAGTGTAGCCCACGTTGTTTGACACTAGAAGGTGATTCAATTATTTACTAGATCTCAAAATTTCTATCACTTATTTCCCAGTTTCAACTTTCATACCTTATTTGATATTTTCATTACCTTTGTCAGTTAAGTCAGATAAAACAACATCAAATCATCTCCAAAATCCATGGTTTGAATAAATGAAGATGAATCCATTTTTGTTATAAATGCACATATATATTTGAAATTTACAAATTAATATTCACCAAAATTGTCTAATTTTTACCTTATTTGATTTTCTATGGAACAAAAATACCTTCTAAAATCATGGAAAAAACAACTAATATCATTTATAAAATCCATCATAAGTTACATAGAGAATTATGATATCTGAATGTCATGATTCTCTATCTAACTATATGTTAGAAATAATTTAACAAGTTACTTAATTAGATTGAGAAATATTACTTATTTATCTATATGTTTTGCAAAGTGTTTTGGTACAATAAAATTATAAAAGTACCTAATATTATGAACTTTAGTTTTAAAATCATAAGGTACATGCATGTTTTATTAGAAAAAGTGGGTTCATATTAATTCTTTTTAGGGTTACAAAAATTTTGTCATATTTTGAGGTGATTTGAAGATGGTTTCATGTGATTGGACTAACATATGTGATGGAAATGTCAAATAAGGAATGAAAATTAGAAGTTGGTATCATATTAGTAATGGAAAAATTTCAAGAATAAGAAAGGAATTGAGCTATCTTCCAATATCAAATAAAGAAATTTCTTATTTAAACCTAGAGTGGGCCATAGTCCACAAGGAAAATCAATTGAGCGAAGGAACGAAGGCTCTCCTCATTGTAGTGTTGCTGCTCATTTTCCATTCATCTGCAGCATGGTTTAGGTCAATCGGCCTAGCCGTCTTTTCACTCAATTGTCATGCCCTTGCTTCCAAATTGTCCCCTAATGTTTACAAGGTCATGACCACTTGCATGTGGGTTTGGGACATCAAATTACTTCGGATGTGAATAGATCTTGATCACCTTCAAATTCCTTATTTACTTCATCATCATCCTGGTATCAACTTACTAAGTCACTCGACAGTTAGCTCCAAATCTTATGAGATGACGTACATTGGTCATCATTAGGCGGGTAGGGACCAGGCCGATCGGCCTAGGGTGCTTGGGTTGGTTGACCTAGACCTTTCATGGTCCTTCCATAGTCATCTTTTATATTACTAGTGGGAGGCACGTGCGACGCGCGCGTGATATAAAATAAAAATATTAGAATCAACTTAATTATAAAGATCAATAATTCTCATCATCCTTCATGCAGAAACCCTACATGACCAAAGTGTGTCTTAGGAACAGTAGTCATACATAATAGGATGAAGCAAAAGTGATGTTAAAAAATTAAGGGTGTGGAGCTCTAATAAGATTTATAATTTGAAATTGTTGTGAACTAAAATAAATAACCTTAAAGAGACAAATTGTATCCTTTAGTATTTCTTTCATATCCTAGAAAAGTACTTCTAGTCCCTGTTCTTTGTAGGCTTTAGTAAGAAAATGCAAGGGATATGTTCTCAGCTTTTATTTGCTCCATATAAAATTTAAACATGACTCAGTTCTGGAAGAAATCTCTATTGGTTTTATCAAAACAGAATTCTTCATCTACATTTTTTTCCAATAACAATATATAGATACTGATTTTTGTTGTACTAACTCTTGAATCATGCACACCTCTGAGAGAGGCAGGTGCATTTAACAAATAATAATACAAACTTTTAAATATTTAAAATCACAACTCTCTTTGAAAATGGAGAGGAAACAAAAATATTTGTATTTACTTCTTTATTTATTCAGTTGTTCCAAAAAAAATAGAGCCAGTAAGTTAAAGCTCATATAAATACTTAGAACTGCCAATTTATTTGTGGGAAAAAAACTTTATTATAACTCGGAAGTTAAATCACAACATATATAGAATCATACTGCTCTTCCAGAGAACCTCAATATATCCCATCTTAGTATTAATACTGGTTAAAATAAACCTTTTTTGTGAGAAGAAAACTTTATTATTACTCGGAAGTTAAATTACAATCATGAGCAATAATTTTCTCAACACACATGAGCTGCGAAACACCACACTGCATAGTGCTTTGTACTCTTTGCCAATTGTGTGAGCTCATGTGCAGCACTATTACACTCTCTTCGCATATGGGCTATCTTCCATGCGGGTAACCTTTGTCCAGGTGCTATGGTCTCCTCGTGAATAAACTTCAAATCAGACCACCCGCCAGCCCTTCTCGTCAACATTTCGACCACAGTACTACTATAATAAGACTCAAGGATCGCCTTCCGGTCACACCATTCTGCAACCAGTATCAGGCCTTTCTTAGCTGCCAATGCTTCCAATTCCTTTGCATCTCTTACTTTTGGAATACTTTTCCATGAAATGAACTGAATGTTCTAGAGATTAATCTGATAATGATTCCAATCTCACTATTCCCTGTATTACAAGCAAAGACTTCATCAACATTAGTTTTGCAGCAATGCTAGTATCCACGACAGATCCATGACCACAATATCGCATATGGGACCCACACCAACACCTTGTTGGTGGTTCCATATAGTTAATTTATCAAACAACTAATATGATAGGTACTATATAATTTATATCAACAGGAAATAGCAACTGCTCCAATATTTTCTTGTGATGAACAATGCCAATAGCTATGTATAACATAACATTATACATCTGCAAGGTTTTTTTTATCCCAAGAGTCTACTAATTTTGATGTACAGGCCACAATCAGCTCCATACCACAGCTCCATAGCCAAACAGAGAATCACATCACCATTACCATTATCTAGTGCTCCCATCACCAAAAAAGTTCTGATTATCTAGTAATTACCATGTTTCAGAAATAAAAAAGATCATATTCACAATTTCAGAAATAATAAGATGGATCGGGTTAATCAAAAAACCAGATCGAGCCTGTCATTGCTTCAGAAAAGGATAGAGCCTATACTCGTACAACAAGAAGATTATTAAAAACAATGACAGGAACATTCCATTGGTATTACCAATGGAGAAACGAGATTCCCTTCTCTCTGTAGACAAGAGTGACATATGTGTGGCTCAGTGGGATACCAAAGGTAACAGACACAACAAGAATCATGACAGAACAGAAAAAGGAAACCTATTTTCTAACATGTTTCTAGTTTATTATCTTCTATTTTACATTCATTTAATCATACTATTTTATTCTATGAATGGTCATTTGTAATCTATAATCAACAAAATCACCCAGAAGAAATGGCTCAAGCGTAAATGCTGCAATTTTCATAGGGCAACACCAACACTACAACTGGACCATGTAAAATTGAAGGGGGGGAGGGCACCTTGTTAGAAACGTACAGAACCTAAAGTGCATGGAGGTGAAATTATTTTACAAAGGTTGATTATATTGATTCCTAATCTCAACAAGGAGGGTAGGAGACAAGAATTTAACACAGGTAAAACAACAGAAACGAAATGTACCTCCAGTACTGGAAATTAGAGCCAAGACCACATGCTCTGCAATCACGGTCAATGTAGTCGAATCTGCGCAGTTACATTATCTTAAAACATAACCAGATGATAGCAGAAACCACTATGGGCATATAGCAGGAAATTTCATGAGTTCAATTGAAAGTTGGCCCTTGTCAACATCTATACCATTGCGTCCATGAGCAACAATGTCATAAAGAAAATGCTTATCCTTTGCACTCTGAAGAAATAGATTTCAAATTCATCTAAATTATGCAATCCATATTCAATACTGATAGATAATTGAGCTGAGAACAGAGAACAAGATACATACTATGGTGGTGGCAGACTTAGAGCTAGCACCTATCATGTCCTGCATAACATTTTAAATTAAAATCGCAGGTTGGTAATTTCTATATGTGTGTTATGATTAGTAAACGAGTTGTATGCACTGATTTTTTAACTTTCTTTCCATATGTAACCCCTGCTTACTCCACATATAAAGAGAACAGGTAAATCACATAACATGTTAAAGTGAATTCATCAATATTGAGAGGTTGAAAGACTTCAAATGTCCGAAGTTAATGAAAGAAAAGGATAATTTGCTAGATGGTGACAATTAGTGTGCACCGCACAAGGGCTGAAAGAAAATGAAGTTTATATCTTGATCATTTTGAGATAATCAGCTTCAATATCTATTGCATGTTTGTCAACAATACTGTCCAACAGCAGTGCTGACATACGCTCATGAGACCTGAAAGAAGAAAAGCATAAACAAGCAAATAAGAGACCAACCAGAATCCCAAGCAGATTTAACATAGCAACATGAGAATCTTCATAAATGGCGGTATCATCAATCAATAAGGATGAATGATGAGCATGGGACTTTAATGTCAGGATGTCAAAAGGCATAAAGAGTAGCAATTAAAGTAGCACCAAAACAAAATTCACTATAACTATGATCACAGGAGAAGAGAAAATATACATGCAATCATGCATACACATGAAACAGCTATGCCAGTAGAGTAACCTTAGGCCCTGTCTTTTGAGCCATGGAAGCTAAGTAGAAATAGGATAGCAAAAGTAGAAATTTGAAAATATTTAAGGCGCCAAAGGCTGAAAGAGAATCACCAGGTTGAGCCAGGATTAACACGAGGAAGAAACTCGTGCTCAAACAAATGACTGAAGGGCCATGTCCAATATCATGCAAGAGGCCTGAACAAAATTATGACAAAGATCATAAAGATATTCAATAGTTAACAGAGCCCCAGATGAGCGCACCAACCTGCAAGCTTCACAATTTGCATGTCGATGTGATAACCAAGCTCTTCTCCCTATCAAAGGAAAACATTACCCTAATTATTCAGCTATAAAATTCCAGGATTTCAATCAATTTAAGAATTGAGATTTGATACTATACACACCTGATACGTTTTAAGATTATTCATAGCCTTCCTGGCCAATGAATAGACTCTAGTGAATGTTCAAAGCGTGTGTGAACAGCTCCAGGATAGACCAGATATGTAAGACCTGAAAATTATTGAAAGCATCTTATGTAAATGTCAAATACAAATGACAAAAGCATGTTGCTCATTTAGTGACACTAAATATTATGAACCACCAGTGTTTTCTGCTTGAATGCCAATACATCACTAACAAGCAATGGAACTCCATTGTGTTTTCATAATTTCTGTCAAGTATAACTACTAAGATTCTATGGAGGAACAAAGAAAGTGAACTCACCAAGTTGTTTTAGGTCCCAACCTAAATGGAAGAATGCATTAAAATCAAATCGTGATAGGCAATCAAAGAAGCTGAATAGATTATTGAACAGAAGCAATTAAGAAAACCATAGTCACCTCTGGAATTCTTCAGTGTCCAAAAACTGTAGAGCAAGCTATGCGGCAGAGATTGCAATGATTATATTATTTTAGCAGCAGAAATTACTTGAAAACATCATAACCAGTACAGGAGATAACTATATGTCAGACATCAGTTTTAACACATCCAAATTGTATTGCAGCCTTAATAGAAATGGAAAACATTAAACCTTAAAGTGGTTAATTTGCCAGAAATGTGAAGACATACGTGCCAGACATGACTATTGAGGATATGCAAACCAAGCCAAACAGTTTACAAACAAATGCATGAATGCAAACTTCAGCAGATGCAAAAGCATGCATTGCTGATTTAGTGCAATTAGTGCCAACCTGTTTTGAACAGCCCAAATGACTACTGCAGAAATAGAACAAACAAATTTCCCATTGATCCTCCTACTGGTGAAGTCTGCTAAGGTCCAAATTTCCTAAAAGATGAATATATGAATCGTCACAGTTTTTACTTATCACTGTAAATGAGCCTGGTGCTAATGTGGTAATGCTATTTAGAAAAAAAAAGAATTGGGTTCATGGACCATGGCTATCAACAGTAGAAAGTAAAGCACTCCAAGTATAGATGCAATGATGTGATGTGTATATCAATCAAATCAGGAGTCCAAAACAGACTTGCCATGTACACCTGCGGTTGAAATAGAGAATTGAAATGCTGGTAGTCCGTTCTTAAATATATGACGTTTAGGACAAGAAAATTAGTTCATTTTGAACTAAATTTCTTATCCTAAACGTCATATATTTAAGGACAGAATATGAAACCTACCTACTCAGAATGATGCTAAGAACACAACTCATAATAGTTACCAGAGTTTACATTATATGTCAAGTTATACACATACCTTGCAAGCTCATCCACAGTAGCAATGGCATCAAGCACCTGCATCTGCATAACAACGATCATGCATCAAGTAGCTTATAATTGAAGATTATATGACAGATTAGATTGCAAACTAATTTGGCAACCATAGCCAATTAGAATACCTTCCCATAATACTTGTGGGGGTTCTACCTGGTTGAAGCTCTTGAACAGCTTGGGTTCTACAAAGAAAAAAAGTAGATTAAACCAGGGCTTTTCATATGAATGATGATATATCAGGAACTATTTTTGCAAGAAATACATATCATGAACTTGAAAGATGCATCTACTGATTTTGCTATACAAGTTGTATCACAATTTTTTTAGAATGATACATCAACAAAAATAGACATCTAAATTGAATCTATCCAACCAGAGTTTTTTTAATAACTCGAATATACAACGAGGGCAATGCTGGAACATAAACAGAGGATCAAACCTCCCGTTGTTGGTCGACAAAGCATTATTTTGGCCCATGCTGACCATCTCCAAAGGCAATTTTTGGAGCGACTTGTCAATTTCAAATAGCAGTACAAAAAAAAAATGCTCATCGATACAAAATAAATTTAGCTTAATACATCCTAAGTAGACATGTCATCTGGGTAAGGAAAATCGTCAAATTTAGCTGCATATCATCATCTCAATAATTTCTAAGGCAAATATAAGCTTTAAAGCTCAGGCAGAACCTTTTTCCCCTTCAGAGGACACCTGCAGCCAACAATAGTAAATATTGCGATAACAAATTACTTTACTAATCATTTAAAATGAAGAAAATAAAATAAGAGATTCCCTGGACACATAAAATCTAAAAGTATATTGTCCCATATAAACAAGAACCACATATATGAAAACAATCTGTTGGGGAGAAAATAATAGTGGTAAGCTGAAAACAGTCAAAATCTTCCAATTAATTTATTCAAGAGTGGTAAGTAGAGCAATCAAGATTCAAAGATCATAAGAAGGTCAACACATAAAATGCAGGATTCAAAGGATAGTGAGTATGAATATATAGACAAGTTAAGGTTTACCGGGAAAGAAATAATCTGAACTGCCAACAAAATAGAAACATGTATGGAGTAATTAAGATAGATGAGAGCAAAGGAGCGGATCCTCATTTTCCCACAAATTAGCAAGCAAGGCAGATCACTTCAAGCATCCACAAATCAAGACATTTGAGATCTAAGATTTTAAATGAGAAAGGGGAATTGATGCATCCACACCTGGTCGATGTTGGGGCAAGATCATGGTCCTCACAGCATTAGTAGCTACATCTTCTGAATACCAACCTCCTACGGAAGCTGCTCCATCTCTTTAACCTCTTATGCAGCTGTGACACCAAAAGAACATGTTAGAACAAATTTCTTCTTTTCTAGGTAAGAAATTAAACCATACTATATTGTTCTTATCTTCACCAGCCACAGATGATTGTCTTGCTAGTAGTCAAGAAAACATATTCATAATCTACCTTCAGTTTGCTCCAAGATTTATTTCAAAGAATATTTCTATATCTACCTTTAAGTTGGCTCCTTTAAGATATTTTTAATGCCAATAGTAATCTGACATTACATGCCAGAAGGTGTAGGTTAATGCCAATAGTAATCTGACATTACATGCCAATAATAATCTAACTCCACGTCAGAACTCTGGAACCAAAACTGATGCATAGGACACTCAGTTTATGTACTTGCCTGGGATCTTGTCGCTACGACGCTCAGCACATGGCTTCCGGGAAGTGGCTGCTACATGAGGATTCTCCCACAGAGAGTCCGGATCGCTCACCTGCAGCGTAATACCAAGCCAAACAAAACAACAATTCAGGTCCCAATCACATTGCAGGCCCTAATGCACCGCTCAATTGAACACCTCATTACCAGGGGTCAGTGGAGATATTTATGTGGCAAGAACCCAGACAGCTGCAATCCCTCTGCCCTCCTCGGCAGAAGTATATTCAGGGTGCTGATTTCACATAAGCTGATTTTGCCAACTTGCGATATATTAAATTCGATATTGATTTAGCATAAACCACATTAGTATTCAATGTGCAAAAAACATTTTGTACTGACAAAAAGAATACTTATATAAAGCAGAGTGATAGTGTAAAACAATTGAACTTAATAAAACAGAGTGACTGTGTGAAATGGTTCACATGTTAAGCATGCCTTTGTCTTAGAACAATCAATAATTCATAAAGTTTCAAAATTTTCACAATGATTATTAAGGGAAAGAAAGGTCATGCCTGAAAGGAACAATACTGGAGTCTTCTGTCGAAACATCACAGCACTCAGTTCATGTGCATTTTGCGAGCTGTAGCATGATCCTGGTGCAGCAGGAGAGTGGCCATGATTCATCTTGGAGAAGTTGCCGCCAAGGCATTGGGTTCCATGGCCTTGATGCCGTGGGTGCCGCACAACTCCACATTGCTGGCGGTCCCTACCCAAGCTAGAGGAATATCTACTTGCCCATGATTACATTCAACATGCAACAAATGAACCAATGGAAATCAGGTACTTCATATTGTTCGATCTGTGTGCAGTTTTAGATGGAACTTGAATACAAAGAACACAATTAACATTGGAAATTAGATTAATATTTTTTGCACCACCATAAGAGATTCAAAGCTGTATACCGTAAAGAATCAGATTGGAGCACACTTCCTGGTGTGCTGCTCCATAAGAATCAAATGGGAAATAGGGAAATTATCACGCCACTCCACAGCCAAAATTGCTCTACTACCTGCAAAAATCAGCGGGACCACCACGAGAAACCAATCAAAATCAACCATAATTAGGCGAAAAGAAAATGAATCATACCTCATCCATCCGAATAAATCCTAGCCATTTACAACAGAGATACTACCTCATTTTAAAAAGAAGGAGCGACATTGAAGGTTGATTGTAGAATTCTAGCCAACTAAAACTGAAATTACAACCCACAAAATAGGGAGCACGTGAATTAATGGATTTTGTTTCAGAGATCAGCAAGTCCTTGCTTTGCAAGGAGAAAGGAGATCAAAGGGATAATTTGTAGACTAAGAATCAGGGGCATAAATTGTCATACTCAATTAATGATTTACATTCACGTTACTCGGGACTGCCTACTGAAATGTAAATAGAGTTACATGCCATCAATTGGCAAACAGCAGAGAAGCTGCAGTGGTGACAAAAAATAGATAGATCGGTAGTTCAACAAAATAGAGGATGGTGTAGTTACAAAATCGTACCAAGATAATTTTAAATCTGAATATTGAACATGGTGCATCCCTATTCCCCAGACTTCCAATAATGATTCACTTCAAAACCAAATGGATCAAACTTTTTTTCTTTTGGAAAAAATCTCAGAAATAAATGCATTACTAAGTTTCAATATGATATTCAGTATGAAGCCATGGAAACTTTTCCTATTTTTGATAGGTAATATTGCTAATTATTAATTAGGCTGGGCTCGTAGTAGTTACATATAGTGCCGGGCTTGTAGTTACAGATAATAGTGGCTAATGCAGGACCATGTCAGCTTGTAAAATCACAAGGCCATCTAAAGATCAGACAGGTCTCCAATGAGCATTTCAGCATACAAAACTGACGAATTTGAAAGGACAAATGATTATAGGGGGAAAAGGAAAAGTGAAGTACCTTCATTCTGTAACACGGCTCTTTCCTTTCATCCAGCATAAAGCTTCAGGGTCAGGGCTACCGCCACTCTAGTTTCTATCTGAAATGGCAAAGGAACAAACAACGATAGGAAGAAAACAATAGGTAAATAAATATTGCACAATCTAGTATCATTATTTTATTTTGTTTCCAACATCAATTCATTCGAACCAGCTACTCCACCCTCTACCTTGCACAACATCACATTTATGCAACAAATGTAACATAGAGATGGGAAAAGGAATATTGTTTTCGAAGACACAAGATTAAATACTTGGTAAAATATATGGCATAAAGGAACCAACATAAATGCAAAGACCGTGGAGATTAAACAGATTGAATCACAGGCTTTAAAAAATCCATCATGAAAGATAGCTTACTGAATTCACATGTGGGTCGTGCCATCCTTTACCCAACTTGTTTCCAAAGCTTACTGCACAGATAATAACAGATATTGAACTTAGCAATTAAGTCAATCATGCATAAACCAAAAGACATTCCAGGTCTATATGCAAATAGGGCCATAGCTACAGTGAATCCAAAGAAATGTTCGAATGCAACTATAAGAAATTGTAGCAGCTGTATATATGGGAGGCAAAGTTTGAATTAAGGCTTTAAAATCAAAAGATAAGAATAAATGCAGCAAAGAAAAATAATTTTTCATAAATGGAAATCTAGGAGCTCTACCATACAGGTTATGGCTGATCCCTACAAGGCCTATTAGGTTACAGTACAGAGACCATACCAAGAATGTTCTTTTTAACCATTTAAAGACTTGAAAATGGTAATGATCTCAGGCTCACTATACAAGGATACAAGGATAATATTTTTCAGTTTTGGGGAAAATAACTGAAATGCTGGAACTCGACAAATTCGATCAAAGCATTCAGACTATGCCCCAAACAGACTATTTTATGCATCCTTGTTGCTTCTCCTATTCCTAAAATAAACAGACTATTTTTTACATCAACAGGGCAATACTCCTACATTCTCTTTTAAAAAATAGATACACCTACATGGCTAATAGCTGACCAGAACACTAATCAATTCAATTAATCATTCGCAAAAGATCAGTCAAGCACTACGACACCCTCGGTTCGGGTGCAAAGCTTTGCATCAATCATCTGACAGTACAGAAACAAAGATCAATCCTCTGTTGCAGTGCAAAAATAAAGCAAATGCAATGATTCATTCAGGCCTAAGCTTCCCCTGATCTATGCACCAACTCACACAAACCAGGAGCTCACCTCAGGTTCTTGATGTCGACAAAGGCAAAGTGAGATGCAGCTGACATCGACTCGACCCCTCGTGAATTCAATGTGACGCAGAGATGTGCCTGCTGAATCTATCCTGTGCACAAGGAATGGTCCACCTGCTATGAACCTGTATGATAGAGCAACGACACAAAACAAAGGCTTGAGCTGCACACTAAAATACAAGTAACTCGATCAAAACAACTCGAATGGACAGGAGATTCGAACCACTACCTCACAACAACTTGAGTAAACAGATCGAAGCAGAGGAAACTGAAGAGATCGAGAACTTGTCACCAATTCAGAAATTCGCGGAACCCTAGAAAGGGAAATTTAGGGAATAATCAAATCTGTGGTGCTCAAGTGAGGAATTTGCTAGGGGGTCGACTCGTTACCTTACCTGGACGGACCACGAACACGGTCGGAGGGGATTGAGGGGACGGCGACGGGGCGGTGGCGTCGTCGCGGTGGTATCTGGCGTCCTCCTGGCCTGCGCCGGGACGATGTCTGTGGTGCCGCACCCGCTGCGCCGCTAAAGCTCGTAAAGCAGTGTCGTGGAGCAAAGCAACCCTCTCCGCAACCCCCGTGTGGAGCATGGAGGCGAGGTGCAGCTGCGGTCGGGGAATTCTTGCTTAGCGGCCGGCGGCGCGGCGGGGATGAGTGCTTGCCGTCGGTGCCATTGGCGGTGTCGGCGCCGGCGCGGCGGAGGGGTTGGGCGAGAAGGCGCGCTTGGCGGAGCCGGCGACCGGCGGCAGCGGGCCGAGGATAGCGCGGCGGCGACGTCCTCGTCGCGGACTCGGAGCTCAGCAGCCCGCGCCACCGCAACCGTCCTCAGGGACCCTGCCGCCCTGGTCCTCCCTGTCGCCGCAGTGGTCCCCAGCTCTAACGCCCCAGATCGAGGATCAGCGGCGTGGGGAGTAAGCGGGGACCCCGCCGCATGAGGAGCAGGGGAAGCAAGGCGGCCTCGCGTCTCTCAGCGGTCGGCGCCAGGAGCCTGGCCGGCGGAGAGGAGGGCAGCAGGGCCGCCGCCCTTGGGGAAGGGAAGGGAGGTGGCGAGGCGCAGTGGCCGGGCGGGGCGAGCCGAGGAGGAGAAATGTGGGCAAGGGGGGCGGGCGCAGACAAGGAAGGGGAGGAGAAAGGGCGGCGGACGGACGGAGAGAAGGAAAGGGAGGGTCGAGCGCAGGATTCGCGGGCAGGATTGACAGGCGGGTCCGAGTGGGTACGCGGGCGGGTAAACAATATCGTTTGGTGACAAAAACATTCTGATTTTGGCGGAAACATTTTAGAATTGCGAAAAAATGGTTTAAATGCCTTGGTCGGTCGACGTGATGGGTCCTCTGTGAGAGATGGGTATGTTTCACTTGGGTGAGAAGTGTTTTCAATTCTCTACCTTTATAGTATAGATTGTCATTAGCTTTGAGTCGTTTTATATTGCATTCCAAATTAGGCTAATTTCTTGCGAAATAAATGAATCTCAAAATGCAATGCACGTGCGAATATAATAGGCTGTTTGGTGCGATTAATAATATTCATGCCAATTTAAGATAAATTGGGGCAAATATATATCATTAAGGAGCATCAATAGATTACTATAAAGGCTCCCATATCAATAGATTGCTATAAGGCTAACTGGAGTATTTAAGATAAATTGGGGGTAAATATATATCATTATAGGAGTTTGACTCATCGCTTTTTAGTTAGTACTCAATTTGAGTCCCAAATTATTAGTCATTTTGGATTTTCTAGATTCATATCATTTACTCCTCCGTTTGAATATAGTTATTTCTAGAGTTTTTCGAATGATTAAAGATGTAGAATAAAAGTTCATATTACCCTTCCTTAATTTTCATATTCTAATTAATAGGATAGTTATACCTTTCCTATTTAATTTGTGTGAGCTTGCATGCAAATCGCATGTCATAATTGATTTGCATGCAAGGAGGCATTTTAGACCTCTCATGTCAAATAACCCACTTGAGAACTCATAAATAGCTATATTATGGGACAAAATTTGAATGTTAGAAGTAGCTATATTACAAGAAACGAAGGTAGTACTATGTATCTAGGTGCATAGCAAAACCTATAAATCTAGAATAATCAAAATGACTAATAATTTGGGACGGAAGGGTAGTGACCGCCTATCATTTCTTTCACATCAAAGTGGTGGGCTGTTGTTGAGCACAGTCTTGCCATGCTCTTGTTCATCATCCCCATCGCCTCGCGGCGTCGGCACTGAGTTCACTACGGAAACACGGCCTTTGCCGTCGTTTTCAGCTGGCGGCAGCCTGACAATTATTGCACGCAGTAGCGATCTTTGCCGTGCGTTTAAAATCACTGCGCTAACGCGCTTTGCCGTGCGTCGGTAGCGCCGCGGTAAAAAGCACGATGGCGCGCTGTTTGAGGCAGCGGCCGCCGCGTGCCGTCTGCGCTGGTCTAGTGACGCATGGCAATCTTTCTTTGTGCGCCTCGATTCTTCACACCGGCAAACGATACAAAAGAAAAAACACATGCCGGGCCCGCTGCGCGCCACCACCGCGCCGAGCATCCGGCCTTGACTCCTCGCCATGCACCTCATCCCGCCCGGCCGCGCGTAGCGCCATCACGGTGTCGTCGGCGTCGGAGTCAAGCCCGGCTTAGCAGCGTCGGCACGAGTTGAAGCCCGCCCGGCGTCGTGGGGAGGCCGCAGGGAGGCCGAATCCGGCCGGAGAGGACCGCTGGCGCGGATCCGCCTCACATCGGCATGCCGCCACCTAGAGAGGAAGATGTCGAGAGAGGAGAGGGAGGAGAGAGACTACAGGATGCAGGGGAAGAGGAGGTGTAAAACCCGGTTTTCATAGAAAACCAGATCCACTGTACCATCGCGATAGTCCACGGATCGGTGGCTATCAGCGTCTGACGTCTCACGGATAGATACACACGGTCATACATCTCATCACACATAAGTATTAGTACATAAATTTATTACATGTCCATTATGGGTACATCATTACAAGCCTCTTGGCTGAATCAGTGAAACTCTGCAGTGATAGCTTCTCGAAGGATCTCCATCTTTTATTCTTCTCGCCACGGGCATCCTTGAGCGAAGCGACGCATCCCTCAATCATACCATCCATCGGCGTTGTTGTCGTACTCGGACTCATACCACCGCACCAAAGTCTATCCCCAAGGGTGGGATAGGTCCACGTCTGTTGTCTGACTTTAAGTGGCCTAACTTCTAAAGGGAGAAAAGAGACAAGGAAGTAGCTCGGGTTTCCTATGCAGCGACAACGAGGTAATATCAAGATATCTCCAACAAGTTCCCATCCCAAAGCTCTAACCACTCGGAACCACTGGTCACCCGGTCCGTCTCCACAACCTACTCCGTCTAGGGCGGTCGAGAACTTCCTCTCCTCGCACCTCAATGATTCTGTCGGATCGGCGAGGTAGAGGAGCCACTCTCCTCTCCAACCACGCAACCCTGCACCATGCACTCATCTGGGGGAAGGTAGAAATCCCAAAACATGAGAACAAAGCTATCGGGGACATATCCATGGCCGAGGGGCCAGGCTATAGCTATAGATCGACGACTCTGCAGAGTGTGTACACAGACCCAACCCGGAATGGCACCGGCGGTGTACGGCCGGAGCCCATCCTACGTGCGAACTCTTGGTAGTTCTGGTACCATCTCGCATCCGCCCTCAAAGCGATCCCCTCGGAAGGATTGCAGGAGCGTGAAATGCCCCGTGTGGCCACACGGGAGTCGCTCTGAGAGGTGGTCTCACCTCCACCTCTCCCCACTGATACCCACTATCCTGCTGGCAGGTATGGTTCCCGCACTTGCCGAGCTCAACTCGGCCCTAACTACGCTCGGCGGGGTGGTGTGTCGTAAAGGTCCCGTGAAAAGGTCATCCCACTCGGTTTGAGCCAGGGCGAGCTCATATCCTCCAAGCAAGTAAAACCCCAACACCTAGGCTTCAAAACCGTAAAGTGGGGATACACCTTTGAGTGCACCCCATCCCGATCCCAGATCGGTTGTTTGACTCACCCGCCAAAGTACCTAAAACGCCTTCTCCTGCGGTTTCATCCCACTCACGCCAAGAGCCACTATTCCCATCCCACACATGCATCAAAGCTCGGTATACACGCTTATAAACATATATAGTAGTAGGACAATCAAGGACAAGATATTTAAAGTAGGTAGTGCAAGGTTCATCAACATGCATATAAAGTAAAGCGCTAGCATTCTATATTGCAATGTCTATAGGTTTTCAAAAGTCGATCGGCGTGAACACAGGTCTGTAGTCCTCAGCGGCAAAGTCTTCTGGCGTGAGTCGTACTCGGGATCGGCTCCGGCTCCAATTTGCTCCTATTAACGTAAAGAAAATAAACAACGGCCCTAATGCAATTAACTCCAAAAGAAAGTAATTAGAACCAAGAGAGCGAACACTAGCCTAGCACGGAGTTTAAGATTTTAGAGAATTTCGGAAAAGGTTTTATATTTTTGAACAAAAATGGATTTATTATGATTTTCCAAAGGCAAAATAGTTTTAAAATAAAATCATACACAATGTACGGACTCTAGGGCGACTCTTGGTGGCTCTAAGGGGCTTAAAGCTAGGCATTAGGTGGTCGCAGGTGGTGTTAGCGCGACGTGGCGTCACGTGGCGGCTATAAGCCCGGCGGCCACATGGCTGGCCCACGGGCGCCACGGATCCCGGGATCCTCTGCGGCGCGTTTGGTGTGAGCGCATGCTCACGATTGGTGTGACGCAGAGATCCGGTGGATCGGTTGTGGCGGATCCACATGTGGCCCTCCGTGTGTAAGGAAAACCCCTTGGGTTTTGAGGCGACCTCAAGGTGCTCGGCACAAAGCCTCAAAAAGCGGCGGTTCAGTAAGGTCTCGCCCGGCGAGTTCCACAGTCAACACGCCCCATGGTGAGGTCATGGAGTCCTCGGTTCGCTAGGGCGCGAAAGGCGACCTTGAAGAGGATTCCGGTGCGGCGAGGTTGAGGCCATGGCGGCGTGGCGGCGCAATGCGGCGACACGGCGAGGATCTAGCACCGGTGCAGCTCGGCGTCTGCACGGGTGCACACGCGTGTGCGTGTGCGCCTAAGCACTGAGCATGAGAGGAGAGTGAGCGCTGACGGTGTGCGGCTCGCCACGGCGGAAGATCGAGAGGAGCTCGTCGGTGGTGTGGGGTGGCCCACGGCGGTGAGGCTCCTTGCGGGCTTGAGCAGTCGTGAACTCGGCGCGGCGTCGCACTCCGGGCGAAAGTCTACCCGTGGCGAGGCCCTCGGCTCACGGCCAGCGAAACGCCGTGACTCGGCTTGGGACGGGGAAGGCGGACAAAGGGCCGAGCTTGCCACATGCAGCGTGCGTGGGTGCCGCAGCGGCGTGTGGCGTGGGCGTGCGCGCCGGCGTCAGCATGCGGCGGCGAGCGACGGTGACACGATGTCCCAAGCGAACAAGGGAACCAAGAAAGAAAGGCGAGGCGGCAGCGCGGCAGCGGCGGCGCAACAGAAGGCATCACCTAGCACGAAGGCGGCATCACACAGCACACGGCGCACGGCGACAAAGTACGGGCGTTCTGCCCTCGGCTCGATGGCGGGCCTCAGCGGAGGGAGGAAGCAAGTCCTCACCTCGGTACAGGCGAGCGCGGCGTCGATGAAGGGAGGCGAGCAGGCTCGGCGGCGGCGAAGAAGCAGCGGCGGTAGAAGCGAGAGGATCAGAGGTCGCGGGGTGCTCGGCTACGGCGGGTCGGCTCCTCAGGCGGCTCCGGTCTTGGCATCTCCTCTCCCTTCTCCCCTTCTCCTCCTTCTCTGGCGGGCGGGCGGTGTGGGCGAGATAACTCCCCAGGCGGCTAGGGTTAGGAGCCCACAGGGTTCGGCGGCTGCCTGCGGGCCAGGCGGGGCACGTGGGCACGGATCGCGCGGGCGCAGCGGCCACATCGCGCCGGCCAAAGTGGTAAGAGAGGTGGCGATGGCGGCGTCACGATGGCGTCGGCGTGGCGCATCGCGGTCCCCGATCGGCGACTCGGTGCGGGGATAGGTGTGGTGAGGTTAGCAGCCGCACTTGGGCGAAAGGCGGTGGGCGGTTTGGTTGGTGTCGGTTTCCTATTTTCTATCTCTATAAACTAGATGATTCAAATTTGAATTCTAATTCAAATTTGAATCCACTCAATCAAATGAATAAATCCCAAATGAAAATCCAACTTCTCACACTAGCATTTTATAAGTCCTAAAATTATTGATTGAATTAAATTAAATCTAGGAATAAGGAAGGAAAAGGAAGACATCCTTATTTGATTTCATGAGCACACAAATTCATAGCAAGTTTTGAAGTCCTCCATTTTACGGTCAAGCAATTTCAAGGATGTTCTGAGGAGGAGAGAGGCCCGCCCATGGGGCCAGCCATGCCTGAGGAGGAGGCCGGCCACCTGCCCCATAGGCAGCCGTCTGTGAGGAGTCTGCGCCCGCACCGGGGCGGCAGCCGCGCGATGGAAGAGTCGGTGCCCGCAGGTGGGTCGCCCACCGCAACGCCACCGCCGACCACCGGCAATGTCGGCCTCGAGCTCAAGGTCGCCGGTGGCCGTGGCTGGACTCATCCGCGCCACCCACAGGGATCTTGGAGGAAGGAGAGGAGGAGGCATTGGATGCGGAGGGAGGAGAGGAGGAGGCAGGAGGGATGAGGGAAGGGGGCTGCGCTGTGTACGAGGTGGGAGGCGGGTCCATTTGTAGAAGATAGGGGGGAGGGAGATATTTATATAAACTAGATCTCACCGCGTTCATGAATTAAGAAAAATGCAATGATCGTAAGAGAATTTCGACAATAATTGAATTTATATTATTGATGAGGATTCTTGTTAGTATTAATCTAGTTGTCGAGTGTAACTTATGCAATGAAATATATAAGGAATAGCTATTTAGTATAAAAATGGATATATTTCATGATGTCAAATGAAAAAGATCTCGATCGTTATGTTTACGCTAGGACTATTTCTGTTATTATTCCTTTATATTCCTCAATTCCTGCGCGTTGCGCAGTATGTAGGAGAAATCTATGAGTTAGAATATTACTATCACCCTCCTATTCTTTTTCTTTTTCTTTCCTTTTCCTTTTCCTTTTTTCATTCTTTTTTTTTCACTTTACTCTATACCAACTACCATCGATGAGGCCTATTTGTCATTTTATCAAAATATATTCATATGAGATCTTGTTTTGAAGGATTTATTAAAAGGAAAAATGGTGTAATCAGAATTTAATTTGGTTTTTGATTTTCGAGTTATAACATTTTAGCTAGTTCAAATAATGGGGCCCACCGCTGGATGTCATGGTCTTAGTGGGTGTTGAGTTGGCATGCTTGCATGTTGAGAGAACTCAGTGGGAGCTTATATATAGGAGTTATAGATTTCATAATTATGATTGTCCGATCGCGAGATCAGCGGTCCCCGATGGGTGGGGTTGTAGTGGGCAGAGTTGTGGGCGTGTCGGTATGAGAGGATTTGTTTTGGGCCACAAGAACTATGGGCGGCTAGTGGGCCTTTCTTTATGGGGAGCTTTGGCGCCACGACAATGATCCTCTTTGTCGTGCCGTACAATAAAAGCACAACCATTTTTATCATTAAAAATTTTGTAATTGCATTTGATGTTTTAAAATTATCAAATGATTTTCAAAAAACACCAAAATTTTACATAAATCATTTTTCACTCATTTTCACTCATTTTATTCTATTATTTGAATCACTTATAGTTCAAATTTGGCTTCTTTGAAAAAATTGCTATGAATGCAATTAATTAGTTAAATATGAAAATAAATACAAAAATCTACCAAAATTTACCATAAAGTATCACATGTTTTATCTATTGAGTAGAAAAAATTAAAGTGAGAAGAAATTTGTTTTGAGGGCCAATTGAATTTGGGGCTTAGGACAACATATATATGGAAAAAAACCTTTGCGTGCCATAACAAAACACACGGCAAAGATGATAGAAAAGCATACGGCAAAGGCCTTTTCATTTATCTTCATTTCAATCTCATAATTAGGGTTAACATATTAAAATTATCAAATAGATCCAAAATTTACCATAAATTAAAATGAGGCAATATATATGTTGTATATTGCCTAAATAAAAACTTTGAATTAAAATTAAAATTTGAATTTTACTACTATAAAGCTGAATCAAGTGGCTCTCAACACTCACGAAACTTCTAGCGAGATCTTGGTTTTAAACATCATCTATGACAACTTACTCAAAACAATCTATATGATTTATCACAAGCTTCACATAGGATACCATGAGCCCTCTCTGAATCTAATGATTTTAAAACTTTATTTACATTTTATACAATTAAAAACATTACAACCGCATGTGGGTTTTCATGATTCGCGAACAACATGTTCAAAATTTCATCCAATTTCATGGATAAGGTCTTAAAAATGATTCTATTACATGAATATGATTTTTCACAAACTTTACTATATTATTTTATGCACTTGCAGTTCAAATTTGACGTACACGACAAAAATTCTTTAAGTGACACATAAGCATAAAAATAGTAAATTAATCGAGACATGCATAATATTGAAATATAGAGTACAAAATAATGTTTTTGAAGTGGAGAAATTAAAGAAGTACAAAAACAAAATTTTAAAATACTTTGTCGTCGGCTGTGGGAAAAGCATCGGCAAATGTATATGTTTGTCGTCGCGGATGAAGCATGGAAACGCCAAACATATAGGTTTGCCGTTTTTCTGACGCAAAAATGCTCTGCCGTGCGTCTTGTTGACACCGTTTTTGGAAAAAGCAGGTCAAAAAGAATAAGGAGAAGCGGTAGGTGAAAGCAGTGCAATCGGCGATTGAAGGAGAACAGGCGATCAACGAGATCTGCGATGGTCAAAGAGTTCAGCCGACACGGTGGGCGGTGGTCGAAGCGATTGGCGATAGCAAACCGGAGGATCGGCGATGGGCGTGAAGCAGCGATATTCAAAGAAATACACCGGATAGAAATACGGTGGGAGGCGGGTCAATCCGTGATTGGCGGCGGGTCAAGAGTCGATTTTAGGGGTTTTGACTCTGCGAGAGTCCTTTTCTATTTTAAGTAGTTTTGTCTTTAGATGCAAGTAAGCGATTATGTCGTAATCGGCTAGGAGTCGGGTTTGTCTTGAACATAAATAGCGACCTGCGTGGTCGGAAAAAGTGTACACACCAATATCACATGATCAATATCAAAACCGCCTCGGCACCCTTTACCAATTATTGCATCTACTTTCGCATCTACTTTAGCATCTACTTTTCGACTTCGCCTTCGTACCTTTTCTCTTTCACGAGTTCTACTTAAACTCGTCGGTACTGCATCGCTTGATCTCGACTTCTTTGGTGAGTTAATAATATCTAGGCTTTAACCTCCGGCGTATTAGATTTATTCACAATTATCGATATCGCCTAGGTTAGCAAGTTTATTCTTGTTTCTTTAGCTTTTATCACCCATCTATCCATTCGATCTAGATCTCAAATCTTTTATTATCTTAAGATATCATTTTGTTCTCACAGTAGGCTTAGATTTATTCGAGTCTTGACGTAACGATCGGCTATCTTGGCGATCTTTCTACATGTTACACTTCGCTTCGAGCCTGCCGATCCCGTTCTTTGTATTGACCGATTGGCGGATACCGCACTCGAAGATCCATCGCTCTCTAGCCGATTTTCATTGTCAATCAAGCGGTCAGTTGGTCGCCTCGCATGAGCGGGGAGTCACGTGTCTTGCTGCGCGGAGGTGGCGTCCTACTTTTGCGTCAACACGTCTTGTCCTAGCGCACGGCAAAGGCGGCGAACAAGCTAACGGGGTTAACGGTGGGGAAAAATGTTTGCCGTCGTCAAAAAAGCACGACAAACTATTTATTTGTTAATGCGGCAACATGAAAATGCACGACAAACTATTTTTTACCGAGTGTTTTTACCGTGCGCCGTGAAAAATACGCACACAAAGCTCTTCTTTGCCGTGCGCCTGAAAATATCGCACGGCAAAGATCGAAACGCACGGCAATCATTGATTTTCCGTTGTTGAAGAAGAGGTTATTCCTTGAAGCCTGAACAAGATCCTCTCATGGGTGGTGTGCCAGCTGGCCGACACGACGGCGCTATATGTCCTCGGGCGTATGGCCATCGGCAGCAGCACGTCGAGCGAGCACAGGCAGCTGCTGGCACTGTGGGCGGCTGTGCTGCTGGTGCACCTGGGCAGGCAGGACACCATGACCGCCTACTCCCTCGAGGACAACCGGCTGTGGAAGCGCCACCTGCTGACTCTGCTGGCGCAAGTTGCGGTTAGTCTTAATAGAGTCATTGCACAGTTATCAAGACTGAAACCTTAAGAACCGTGTCGGTGAGGGTCATGGTGATGACCCTCCTCTCATTTATGACATTCTCCATCATCTCTCCTCATAAATTTGTTGATGTGGCAGAAATTTAATCTTCCACGACCTCTCATAACACTTCCCACTGAGAATGGCCTTATGTCCTCGCCACGAGTGGAGGACGCGACCCACGCCTACGCGCTGCTGCCGCATTAATGGTCATCATTGGGTTGATCAAGTACTCGGAGAGGATCTATGTGCTCTGGTCCTCGGACCTGACCAAGTTCGGCGACATCCTCAACCGTAGGCTTAAAGAAGAAGAAGAAGCAGCTGCAGCAGCAGCAGCATCCGCATCTGAAGATGGAGACGAGAAGGCCCTGCAACAAGCACATAGCCTTCTCTTCCTGTGCATGGCTCAATTCACGGATTCAAATGTGAAGCTGTCTCCTAAGCATAAAAACACCATCGATTCATATAATGATGATGATGAACATCATCAGCACAAGCTGTACAGGCTGGTCGAGCTGCAGCTGTCCTTGATGCACGACATGTTGTACACCAAGGCGGCGGTGATCCACACGTGGCTCGGCTGCTTCATCCGTGTCTTCTCGTGGCTCGCCACCGTGGTCACCTGCGCGCTGCCGCAGTCCCATTTTAAGAGTGCCAGCTACGACGACCCTTATAGCAGGATCGACGTCGCGGTCACCTGCGCCTTGCTAGCTGGAGCCTTCCTCCTGGAGACCGCATCCTCGCTCAAGGCGGCAGGGTCGACATGGACATGCCAAATCTTGCACTCCAGGGGATGGCATGGCCTTCACCGTAAGGCCCTAAGCTTTCGGCGGCTTGTCAATGCGGCAGAATGCAGTCGAAGGTGGCCGGGCTACATCCCGCAGTCGCAGATCGAGGTGGCACGACGGGATTGTGGACTCCCTTATGAGTTCTTCGACAGGTTTGTCCCATTCTATCCGATAACTCGAGATATCAAGCAGATATGCAACATGGTGGACGGATGCAGAGGCAACGAGGAGAAGCTGAGGAAAACCCGGGGTGAGAGGCGAAAAAAGGCTGTCAAAGAATAAACTTATGGTGAAATTTATCAAGAATGACTTTGACACGAGCATCCTCATCTGGGACTCTATCACGCTAAAGTTCTATGAAGATTTTTCAAAAATATCATTGCGCCATCGCCACGCAGTGAAACTGCTCTCCAATTACATGACGTACCTCTTCAAGGAACAACCCCACATGCTGCCATCCCCTGTACGCCATGATCTGCTGGAGAGGTCAGGGTTTAGTATTATTAGGAAGCTACACAGAGACGAGCACCACGAGCTAAGCACGGAGGCGTCAGTGTGGCGGGAGGCGCGGCAGGCCCAGAGCTCGGCATGAGCCGTCGCGGCCGAGACGAGTTGGGGGATTGGCTGGGCCACCGCGTCGAAGATCATGCGGTTCCTGCTCTTCGGATGATCCAAAGCAGGAGCAAGAAGGGGCGTCGTCGCGGTCGTCAGTCCGCCGTGGCGCGAGAGGAAGTCGCGCGTGCGCGTGTTGCCATGGTGGAGCACCCAGAAGAAGGCGCGGACCTTGATCGGCGCAAAATTGTCCCAATTGATAGCGGAGTGCGGCGGCGCACCAGTGCTGAGCAACACGTACATGCTCGGGCGGACGTTGAAAGCCCCAGGCCAGCCAGCGGAGGTCGGTCGTGGCGGCGTCGAGCGCAGCCGCGTGGAGAGCATGGCGAGCTCGTCTTGGGCGGCGGGGCTGAGGCGGGTGTGCATGGGGAGCTCCAGGCTCCCAGAGGCGAAGGCGGCGGCGACGGTGCAATGGGGGGCCAGACAGTGGGAGAAGAGCGCCGGCGGCGCGGTGGAGGCCCGAGGAGGTCAGTTGTCGTACAACGTCGATACAGGAGCGGGATGACCGTGGTGATGCTCCTGTAGGTGTCCTCCAGGGCGGCAAACATGCGCTAGCAAGGAGTGGGCACCGCGGCGCATTCCGGTGTGTACCAGAACCGCACCCAGTCGGCCCAAGGGTTGCGGTGGCCCTGGCGGAGTTTGTCGAGTGTCTTGAGGAGGAGGGAGATGTTCTGGACATCAAGGTCGATGACCGAGCCCGTCCTCCTCCTTGAGGCGGCAGACCAAGGGCCGAGCCACTGGCGATCACCTCCAGTAGGCGGCGCCTTTCAAAGCATCCACGGTGGGGGCGGTCGATCCTTGTCACATATAAGTGCATAACTATATGTACCAAGATCAAGTTTCATACATATAGTGACATATAAGTGAATACAGAAACAGTATCACGTAAAGAAAGAGAAAGATTATTAGAATATTACGCTAGATCCTGGAAACGAATGCTCCAAACATCACAGGCGATGACTAGGGGTTGCGTCGCCTAGCACCAACAACATCTTCACAACAACTTCATGGCAACTTCCTCTTTCTGAGCAACATTATTTATAGCAAGGGTGAGCACATGTCGTACTCGAAGTGTGGGGAAAGTATGAATGCAAAGGCTTAAGCAAGGAAAGGTGCGGAGTTGGTTGCATTAAGCAATTTTAGTTAGTCAAATTTTATTAGCACCTGATTAATAATAAAGTATAAGTATATATCATCCCACAATTAAGCATAAAGGTAAAGATCGCCATAAGCATATGGCTAACATAACCGAGGTCACGATTTAAGTCCATCTTCAAGTTCGGTTATCATGTGAGGTCGGACCGCTCTTGATCGTAAGCACGGCTAATCGATTAGTTTTACACTCTGCAGAGGTTGTACACTTTCACCACAAGTCGCGTAAAAACTCCGAAGAGCTTTGGACCCAACCACGCTGTGCAAAAAGTAGGCACAATACCACACTACCGAGGTGTGGCTGCATAGGGACGCTACGAGGCCTTTACAAAGAGTCCTCCCATGTATATTAGTCCATAGTAGTATGTCGTAGAGGCTATCTTTCGTACCACACTTCTACTCATGGACGGTCAGCCATAGAGTACTTCCGTTCCAATACCAATCCGGAATAGAAGAGCCATAAAAGCATTCCTCTGTACCCAAACTACCATGCGAGTAATGGCCACACAAGGACTTCCCTAATTACTCGGCCAAGACCGAGCCATATAGTCCTTGTGGTTGCACCTTTGTTATCCTGGGTGGTTCTCCATGTTCCAATTAATCATATGGTATTGTATTAACCAGAGATATAACATAAAGGTAAAGCAAGTTTCATCATTATTGTTCATTAAACCACCATAACCCAGGTATAGCAACTAAGCATAGCTACCCAACATAAAGGTAAATCCAGGTTGACAAGGAATGATCATAAAGACTAGGATAAACCTTAATAGGACCCATCAATATTAAATGCAAGCATATGCAATAGTGATTAATAAAATTATTTGGGACAAAAGAACAAGGACACACTTGCCTTTAACCAGAGTAATGTGTTGCTAAGAATATCTTCACTTCTTGCTCTTCACACTTCTCGAACAACGTTCACTCTATGCGCATCAATCATCGGGCACAAGCATACAAAGCAAACAAACAAGCAAACTAAGAATAATGCAGCTCAAAGAAAAGCTTTAAAAGAACGCACTAAAGATAGCGATCGATTCTATGGATCACTAAAGCACACAAACTGTGCTTGGAAAAGAAAGGTCTGATTAGCTGCACATGGTTTGAGCTAGAGCTAACACTAGAAAGATTTAAAGCTTCAGATAAACTTGATCAAAAGAGATACTGAGATAGAACCGACAGAGAACGACTAACGAACTATTTGCATTTATTAGAAAACAAGACTATGAGCTAAGTTTATTTTAATTAGCAAAAGGTATGTAAAGGATATTTCATAAAGAAAATACCCTAAGTTGGAATTAATGCAATATTATATTTAATTTGCAAAGAGAAATAAAGAACCTAATTAAACTTTATTTATAAAGGTTCATGTATAAATTATACCAATTAAACATTTATTTGGAAAAATAACTTAGGTGGGAAAATCTAAGAGTAAGGATTTATGATTCCGGATAAACTAACCAAATTATAATTAGAAACACATTTGTGTTGGTATTAATCAAATTAATATTTATTTATAAAAACGATGTGAAAGCCTAATCAACTTTTAATTATGAATGGTTAATTAAATATTAACCGAATTAACATTTGGTTTATGAAAAACCGAAGTAAAGAACTAATTAGATTTTATTTACAAAGGCATATGAAATAATCATTACTCAAATTAATATTGATAATGAAAAACGGTGTATAACACTATATAGTTTTTAATTAAAGAAAGCATGTAAACTAGGCATTAAACAAAATTAATATTAAATTAATTTTCAAAAAACATGTATAAAGAAAACTCACCACTAACGCATACTTTATTTCATTATGAACCTAATGCATTTTGAACGGATTAGAACGGAGCTAAAGCAAAGAAACTATGGGATAAACAAGATGGTAAGGGCCTTGATGTGATTAAGCAGAGATCTCGGGGACTAGCAAAGAAGATTCACAAGACACGTTAAACAGTGCTCGCAAATAGATCTAAGATCAGTGTTAGATCTACAAAAGCTCTCAGGTTGGATCTGTTTGAAAGGATCTAAGGATTCTAGGGGGTCTTCTAAGAAACTTGCAAGACACACAAACAAATCTTAGGATTACAGGAACCACAGGACCTAATCGCCAAAAGAGACATCTTCTTCTTCCTTCCGGTTCAGGGGCGGACAGGAGCTCCTGACGGTTGCCAACGCCGGCGATTCGGCGACCTAGGGGCTCAGGTGGCGGGTGCAGGAGGTAGAAGGGAGGTAGGGGATCTCGTAGGAGTGCTCACTACGAACAGAGACGAAAGGAGGTGCTCGAATTTCGTCCGGCGGCGGAGTTTGAAGGCAGCGGCGGCCGGCTCGGGTTCGCCGCAGGCAGCGGCGTTCCGGCGCTCCTACGGCGACGGGAAGGCGAGCTACGAATGCAGCTCGGCGAGGTGAAGCTCAAGGCGGCGTCGGCTCGCTCCGGGGGTGCTCTAGCCGTGAACAGTGACGACCGGCGGAGCTCCGCTCGGCTCCGCGGCTTCCGGCGGCGGTGCGCAAGGCAAGCGGCGGCGGGTTGCGGTGGAGAGGCAGGCGCGGCGAGGAGGCTCGGCCTGGACCTTTATAGGGTGCGGACCCCTAGGCCTCAGCGTGGCGCATGCGAGGCGGCGGCCGGCCGCCGCCGCCGTGAATAGGCACAGGCGTTCGGTTCTACGAACCGATCGGGTCGGTTCTTGAAATTTTGGTTCCCAAGTTTCGAGGAACCGATCGGTTCTTCAAAGCGAGGAACCGTGCGATTCCGGTTCTTTCGGTTCGGTTCGATTCTAAGAAGAACGATTTTTCAAAATGCAGAAAACAATCCATTCAGTAGGAAATTTCAGCAGCATTTCGGTTGCATTTTCATGCAATTAACAGGACAGTTCAAACAAATGAAGCATAAAAATCAGTCTACAAATCCCACGTCTAAATCAGCCTAATATCATTCACATATGAGTAGCACACTAACATTTACACTTCATAATGCAATTGATGTAGCCGTTGTGATATTGGACCACCGTGCGGGGGTGGGCGGGCGTTGGGCGGGCACTGGTGGACAGCGCACGATGGCAGGGGCGACTGGTGGCTGGGGCAGCCTGGCGGTCGGATCGGAGAGAAGAAAGAGGGAGACTGAGCCTCGGAGAGTCGGAGAGGCGGGCTTTGGTGGTTCACGGATGGGTAGGACGGCGAGCGAGCGGCGTGGCGGGCGGGAGAGGGCGAGGCGGCGGTGGCGCAGGGGCGAACGCTGGGGAGTCGCGACTGCAGTGTGGACGACGCATTGTTTGGACTTTGGCCTCCTATCTTATTGGACTTTTCTTTGGGCTATATGTTTAGATGGGCTATTTCCTCGGTTCTCCGGGTACCCGAGAACCGAAGCGAAAGAACCGAGGTAGTTCTGTTCCCAAGAATCAGGAACCGAACAGGAACCGAATTTTTCGGTTCCGGTTCTTTCCGTTCCGATTCCCGGTTCTTTCGGTTCGGTTCTTTTCCCGGGCTAGCGTGAAGGCCACGACCTCCTCGATGGGCTTCATTTGAGCCAGATGGGCTTCTGCGGGGCTGGAGGCCGGGTCGGAGCGGATAGGGGTCGGGCCATCGGGCTCGGCCCAAAAGGGGGATTAGATTTCTTTTTTTTTGAAAATATTTTCAGTGCAAAAACAAATTCCAGAAAAATACTAGAAAATGTTTTAAGGCACGAAAATTACTCAGAAAATCCCAAAAAATCCAGGAAAATTCCCAGAGATAGATTGAGATACGAACAATCCAAATAAAATATTTGGAGCTCATGAAAAGGATTTTAGAGTCTTCTAATAAATAGAATTAGCTCAGGGAAAAACGAGAATAAATTCCAGAAAAATCCGGAAAATTCTCGGAAGGGTTTGGTCAGCACCTAAGCGCATTTAAAAACATTTTTCACTCAAAAACACCAAGATGCATCGGCATGAATGCAACACACATAATCATTTTATTTAATTTAGAAAATCAAACAATGAATTTATCTTATACTATATTTCCTGTGAAGAAAATAAATGTTGGAAAAATTTTAAAATTATGAGAAAATTGTTGTTTTAATTTTCTTCCGATTCACATCCTGAAATTAGAAATTTTAGGGTGTGACAATCCTGTCGCTGGTGGACTTGGGGAAGCGGACGGCGGCCACACAGAGGACAACTGCGCCGTGAGGGCGGCGTTGGTCGTCGAGCCCGCCATGCGGTTGAGGTGCACCGCCGAGATCTGCGTTCCACGCGGGTTGTGAGGCGTCGAGGCGGGCGGGAGCTTAGTCTTTGGGACGGGGAGGCCGAGGTAGACCTGGGGGAACCCCGCCATCGGGCAGCTGAGCGTGGCGGCGAGTCCGGCAGCGATGTCGGGTGGATGGGGACAAAAGTACTCTTGTGGTAGTTGATGGTGAGCCCGTCCGCAGAAGGCGTTGAGGATCCGCGGCGCTCAACCTGTTGTGCTTCAGCGCACAAGCAGGAGCGTGTCGTCCGCGTCTGGATGACGGGCACGGACGGTCGTCAGTGAGAGGGTGAAGAAGCGGTGGCCCGTCGAAGTCGTCGACGATCATGCCGGCAGTACTTGGTGTGATGCTGGCAGTTCAGTACTTGGTGTGTTTCTAATGCGTTTGAGGCTATGAGCTGAGCCTGAGAGTGGATAAAACTTGCTAGGCTGATGGTATGTTTTTTCTTTTACAAAAATGAGCAAAAGTTCACGTTGGGTTGCATCATAGCTTTGGAATACCTTTAATAAAAGTGTGTGTTCACAGGAAGGAATCGGCTTTAGTCCTTTCATTAGCCCTACTCTGATGCGATCCAAGCATAGCCAGAATTCCTTAGTTAGGACTACACGCTAAGGATCACTGCACCTCCAAGGAGGGGAAAATGCAAATAGGCAGAGAGGGAGGCACGGCTGCAATTGCAATCTGCAAACTGTCTTGGTACGCCGCAATTGCTATCTGCAAACTGTCTCCTAATTCCTCTGTTCTTGTGTTCCTGTGTACGTCCTATCAACAATATGGCGGAGTTGGTGGTCAGGCCACTGCTGT